>OZ020605.1:38031753-38412596 GCA_963971545.1 Philophylla caesio | reverse complement strand
ACACAGAATCCCTTCTCAAAGTGAAGACACAACAGCTCGAAAGACTGTGGGAATCACTCGTTGAAAGCTACAGAGGAGTTTCTCTCTCCGGCGATCACGATGATTCAATTAGCTCAATTGAAAAAAAATATATGAAATGCTCAGAAAGTTATGAAAATTGCTTAGCTCAGATTCTAGATGCTCAGCAACTTTTACAACCCACAGCACACTCCCGTAACCCCGCAAATTATTCCACTAGCTCAGAAGGTTATCTCAAGGTACCACCGTGTGACACCGAAGTCTTTCACGGTGGGTACGAAGACTGGCCAGCCTTTCGTGATATGTTCACGGCAGTCTACGGTAACCATCCCAAGCTGACACCAGCTCAGAAGCTATACCACCTGCGTCAAAAAACCAGAGGCCAAGCTGGGCAATTGGTGAAGCAATACCCGCTCACAGACGCAAGCTTCAATCTGGCATGGGATGCTCTGAAGGCGCGGTATGAAAACCGCAGAATATTGGTGGATAATCAGTTAAAAACCCTTTTTAACTTATCCCCAATATATACCGAGAATGGTGAGCAGATTCAGAAAATGCAAACCACAATAAATAACTGCCTATCCACTCTGGCAGCACAAGGAATCCCAACCTCCGACTGGGACCCCATCCTTGTGTATATATGCTCCTCAAAACTTCCCAGCGAAACCCTCTCTCTATGGGAACAATCGCTCACCTCTCGGAAAGAGCTTCCACTCTGGGAAGACATGAACAAATTCTTAACATCTCGTTATGAAGTTGTGGAGAGACTGAGCACTTACCGCCCAGGTAAACCAAGAGCGCCCTTACCAAATTTTACACCCAGAGCAGCAAATCATAACTCGACTTTTCTAAATAGAAATAAAACAAACAATTTTCACGCTGAACTCAATCAGCAAGTCTCCTGCAAATTATGTAACTCCAATCACCCAATGAAAAATTGCGTGAAATTCAAAGCGCTTCCCATAAACGAGCGCCTCAAGTTCGTACGAGAGAATAATTACTGTGAAAATTGTCTCTCATACTCTCACCTCAAAAATGCATGTCAAAGTAGTTTTCTGTGCGTCTACTGTCAAAGGAGACATCACTCTCTCCTTCACTTTCAACCCCAATCACAAGCCACAAAACCGATCTCAAGGCCCCAAAAAACATTCAGTCAAGTGGCTCAAAGTCGAACAGACAACGAAAAGCCCTCGACATCCAAACAGGCTGCTATGAATGCCTCGACAAAAAACCTACCTGAAAAGACCTCATCACACTTTTCTAGTAGCAGTACGACTACATTACTCCCCACAGCGATAGTCCCCATATACTTCGCTGGCGAATACCACAAAATTCGTGCTCTCATTGACCAAGGGTCACAGAAAACCTTTTTGGCCTCGCGAATACAGAAATTACTAGGCCTACCCACCAGAGAAACTCACTACGAAATCTCTGGAATGGGAGGAAGTATTGTTCAAAACTCGAACAAAACTAGTGAAATAACGCTTTGCTCTTCCGATTTGTCCCGAAAAATCACCACTAGCGTTATTATTCTCCCAAAACTCACACATTTTCTGCCAACCTTCAAAGTCTCAAATCTCAATTTAAATGAATTCGGTTCCTTACAACTTGCGGACTCCAACTGTTTTACACCGGCGAAAATTGACATGGTCATCGGCAGTGACATCACACCCCAAATTCTCCTGGAAGGCCTTCAGCACAACATTCACCGGACCTTAGTAGCACAGAGCACGATATTCGGATGGATACTCAGCGGCCCCGTCAGGGAACAAGTCTCAGCGTTTTCCACTCAAGTCTCAGAAGCTCCACAACCTGAACTCAGCTCACTACTCAAAAGGTTTTGGGAGCAGGAGGAGATTGAAGTCACACAACCCAGGTCAGTAGAGGACGAGTTTTGCGAAAAACTCTACAAGACCACGACCACCAGACGGGAGGACGGACGATACGAAGTCAAACTCCCCTTTAAGCCCACTTTCCCGGATTCTATCGCTTTAGGCCACTCCCGCCCAGCAGCACAGCAGCAATACGTCAGCATAGAAAGGACTCTGGAGAGAAAACCAGAATTACGCGATAAGTACTCGGAAGTGCTGAATGAGTACTTAGAGATGGACCACATGGAGCCCTCCACGCCCATGGAAATTATCAAAAATGGAAAATATCTCTCTTTCTATTTGCCCCATCACGCAGTCCAAAAACCCGACAGCAAAACAACAAAAGTACGAGTCGTATTTAACGCATCCAAAATCTCGCATTCAGGAAATTCTCTGAATGACGTACTGTTTACAGGCCCAATACTCCAAAACGACTTGACCGCTATAATCCTCAAATGGCGTCTCTACAAGTTTGTTTTCAATGGCGATATAGAAAAAATGTATCGCCAAATTCTCGTTTCTAAAGAACATCAAAATTTTCAAAGAATTCTCTTTAGGAAAGCTCCCCACCTGCCGATCGAAGACTTTACGTTAAAAACCGTCACTTTCGGTGTTAACTGCGCCCCATATCTTGCAATCCGTACGCTCCACCAATTAGCCAACGATTGCCAAGAAAGATTTCCTGTCGCCAAAAACATCATTCTACACGAAACATACGTAGATGATGTACTCTCCGGCGGACACAACATACAGTCCACTATAAACTCAATGACCCAAACTATCGAAGCTTTGAAATCGGCAGGCTTTCCACTCAGGAAATTAACCGCGAATCACCCGAAGATTCTCGAGTTAATCCCAGACTCTGATGTTCTAGATACTGAATTTCTCAAATTCCAAAATACGAGTTCCACTAAAACACTCGGAATAAGATGGAATGCCCTAGAAGACTCATTCTCTTACTCATACGATCCTTTACCCGCTTCAAAATCAAGCACAAAGCGACAAATATTGTCGGCTGTAGCGAAACTTTTCGACCCGGCAGGATGGCTATCGCCAGTAATGATCCTTGCCAAAATGCTCCTCCAAGAACTCTGGTTAGAAGGAACCGACTGGGACGAGCACGTGAAACCCTTGACTTTCCACAAGTGGAACACATTTCGCGAAAGCCTTCACGCTATAAACTCTATTAAAATTCCCCGGTGGGTGCAGTTCATACCAGATAAACACATACAATTGCATGGTTTCTCGGACGCTTCCGAAAAGGCATTTTGTGCTTGCGTTTATATAACTGTGCAACACGAAGAAAACTCTGTCGCTACTCACCTTTTTGTTGCAAAAACCAAAGTTGCCCCCTTGCAAACGATAAGCTTGCCACGGTTAGAGCTCTGCGGCGCTGTATTGCTGTCAAAATTGATCTCTTATACCCGTTCCCATCTCAACCTGCCACCTCACGAACTGACACTCTGGTCAGACTCCTCTATCGTGTTGGCTTGGCTCGAGAAACCACCCCATACATGGAAAACGTATGTGGCCAACCGGATCACGCAGATCCTCCAAAATGTCAGCAACACTACCTGGCGGCACGTGCCAAGTGGAGACAACCCAGCAGATTTAGGAACTCGTGGATGCAAGCCACAAGATTTAGCAGAATGTTCTCTATGGTGGCACGGGCCAGAATGGCTCTCCAAACCATCCACGTTTTGGCCCAAAGCAGACCCCTCTAACGCTTCGCCACCGGAACAGAAAAAGACGTGCACTCTTCACACGGTAGACTGCACAGATATTCTTGATAGATTTTCCTCATTCTCACGAGCTTTACGAGTTGTATCTTATATATATCGGTTTATCCACAATTCACAAAAATCTCGAACTCCCACTTCTTTAGCACTCACTCAGGAGGAGCTTAATTTCACCAAAATAAGAATAATAGCCATAACTCAACGCAAATATTTCGCTGACGAAATGAATGCCCTGGAGTCCTCAAACTCCATTAACAAAAAAAGTTCATTATTAACCTTGAACCCAATGCTGGACAAATCAGGTGTTCTAAGAGTGAATGGTCGTCTAGCTTACGCCGCTCTTAGTTATAATGAACGCCATCCGATAATTATTCCCGATAACTCCAAATTTTGCTCACTGCTGCTAGACTTCCTCCATAAGACTTTGCTTCACGCTGAAAAACAGCTGATGGTACGCATGGTGCAGCAAGAATATTACATACCTCGACTGAAGCAGAAGGTAAAAGGGTGCATCTTCCACTGTAAGACTTGTACAATATATAAGCAAAACATGCGATCGCAAATTATGGCCGCACTCCCTCCCGAGCGAACAACTTACTCTGTACCATTTCATACTACTGGTGTTGACTTCGCTGGGCCATTTATGGTAAAAACGTCCCCCCTCCGAAAAGCTCCCTATCTCAAAGCCTACGTTTGCGTTTTTGTATGTTTTTCCACAAAAGCTGTACATTTAGAGACATGCACCGATTTAACCACGGAAGCATTCAAGGCCGCATTTACTCGATTCGTAGGTCGGCGCGGATTACCCCACAAAATCATGTCCGATAATGGGAAAACCTTTGTCGGAGCACAACGGGCGCTTCAGCGAGATTTCGCCCAGTTCCTCAAAGAAGCGGCGTCTGATGTAGCAGAAAAATATGCGGTACAAGGACTCTCTTGGCAGTTCATACCACCTTACGCCCCGCACATGGGTGGTTTATGGGAAGCCGCCGTAAAAAGCTTCAAGACCCACTTCACCAAGGTCGCGGGAAACCACAAATTCACTTTCGAAGAATTAACCACTCTCCTCATTCGAATTGAAGCTGTGCTTAACTCACGCCCTCTCTCCTCCATGTCACAAGACCCAAACGACGTACTTGCTCTAACGCCAGGCCATTTCCTCCGCGGCGCTCCTTTAGTTGCTCTACCAGAACCGGATGCCAAAAACTTATCTCCTACCACGAAATGGCAAAAATTAAAGGTTCTCCATCACCAGTTCAGCTCCCGGTGGAGAAACGAATACCTACAAGAATTGCACAAAAGATACAAATGGAAACACCCGCAACGGAATATAAGCGAAGGAGACCTGGTGGTAATCAAGGACGATCTTCTTCCCCCATACGACTGGCGACTTGGTCGAGTCACCAAACTCCATTTAGGGGCTGACCAACATGTGCGGGTGGTAGATATTCGTACGCAAGCTGGCATAGTTACCCGTAGTATTACAAAACTTTGCATTTTGCCCTCAAATTAATTATCAAACTACCCATATTATTCTCACACTCCCTTATTCATACTCCTTTATAACCACACTTCCGCCTCAGGCTCATGCTCCTCATATTCACAACAACTAATCTCGTTGCTTGAAATTCTCTTCCATAGATACCCCGTCAGCATGGAAGCCAACCAATGTCGATTGTGCTGCCGGTTCCACAGTCTACGTTTTTGCCACGCCTTCATCGCGATGACGCCGGAAGAAAGGTATGAGTCGGCAAAGGTGCACCGCTACTGTGTGAATTGTTTGGCTACATCTCACACCACCGGAGCCTGTAGTTCCCCTGACAGCTGTCACCGCTGTGGCAAAGCGCACCACACACTGTTACACAGCTCAACGTCACCACCACCAGAGAGGCGTCGCCACGAACCTCGCCGGCAAACGGATAATCGCGTGGTAGCTTCGACCAGCAGAGCGATCCAGAAGAAGAAGCAGACACCGGGCCGCACGTCAGCCCAGCGGCGCATCCGCGACCTGTTCAGCAAAGCAGTATCAACTTTGGAGAAGCTGCAACAACTACTCAATGTCGCTCCGGCGCAGGCGGGCCGGCATGTTGAGAACATGAATCTCATCTCCTTCGATTAGCAATAAGTATTCGATTAATTCAATGTACTTGCTAAATTCTTTTATCAAATTCATTTATTTTGCGGGCGGCCGGCAACCTTATCGTAAACTGTAATACGTTTCATATCTTTGCTTTTGTAAGCGGTACCAGACATCCGCAATTAAAATACTTTTATCGCTTTTATTTATTCGCACCGTGACCGCCACCGCAACCACATCATTTTGCATACTTTACCTTTCATTGCCCTTTGGCACATACATATGTACAAATACATATATACTTACATACCATTTATTGTAGCGTTGACTTGAATTCGAAATAAACGCAAACTTATATTGTAATAGTTCATTAACTCCAATGACTATTTTTCATTTACTCTGTTAATCAGTGCACTCGGCACTAGCATACATAAAGAATCTAATTCTCAAGTTAATCCCAGACTTGAACACCTACTTTTATAACTGCGGTCAGGCGTGAGGTACTAGACATCACCCTGGCCTCTCCTTCCTTAATACCACTTATATCTGATTGGAGAGTTCTAGAGACTCATTCCTATTCAGACCATAGGTATATTGAATTCACCTTGAACGAGGACTGTCCCAAAAACAAACCCTTTAGGAATCTAAAGAGAACTAAGTGGGATATATACTGCAAGAAACTGCAGGAAAAGCTGACTGAACCCCCGGTTGGGAGCTCGGATCTTTCGGTACGTTCCATCGACGATTTGGTAGAGAAATTTACCTCAGCATGCAATGATGCAATTAAAAGCTCGTGCCCCTTGAGCAGAGGTTCACGAAGGGTAAAACCGAGCTGGTGGACAGCGGAGCTGTCTGAACTTCGGACGGCGAGTAGACGTCTCTTCAATAAGGCTAAAAAGAGTAAGCTCCAGCAGCACTGGGAACTCTACAAAGCTAGCCTCTCAATTTATAAATACGAAATTAGGAAGTCTAAACGCACATCATGGAAAAACTTCTGCGAGACCGTGGAAGGTTGCCATGAGGCTTCGCGTTTTAGACGCATCATATCTAGCAATCCTGTCCCAATGGGATACCTGAGAGCTGAATCGGGAGAATGGGCGACTAGTAGTGAGGAATCTCTCAGGCTGCTTCTGGGAGTCCACTTTCCTGAGAACCCCGCTCCGAATATAGCAACCGACATGGATTTCGGTGGCATCTCGGTCCCCTCTAGTGAACTACTGGGGGGAAGCCGCCTGCTCTGGGCCCTGGACTCTTTTAAACCCTTCAAGTCGCCGGGACCGGATGGTATTATACCCGCGCAACTACAGAGGGCGAAAGATGTCTCATGTCAGTGGCTTGCCCCCATCTATGCGAACTGCGTAGATAGGGGGTATGTCCCGAGGGCTTGGAGGCGGGTGAGGGTGACTTTTATTCCCAAGGCGGGGAAGAGCTCTCACGTGTCCCCCAAGGACTTCAGGCCAATCAGCCTCTCGTCTTTCCTCCTGAAGACCCTAGAGAGACTGATAGACCTATACATCAGAAATAGAATTCCACGCGAGAAATTAAGTCTCTCTCAACATGCCTATATGAAAGGTAGATCTGTGGAGTCTGCTTTGCACTCCACAGTTAAAATAATCGAAGAGTCCTTCGAGCACAAGGAGTATGCAGTGGGAGCGTTTATTGACATTGAAGGAGCTTTTAACAATGTTCTCCCGAACGCGGTTATGCTGGCCCTAGGTCGGCTCGGGGTCGAGTCCAATTTAATTAGGTTTATCTCCAACATGCTTTGCGACAGAACTGTCGTGGCGGAATGGGGGAGTGCGTCGACTCATCAAAAGGTGAGCAGGGGCACTCCACAAGGAGGGGTTCTCTCTCCCTTTCTCTGGATAGTCGTTATTAACGAGGTCCTGGAAAAGTTGGAGGGGAGAGGATGTCAGGTTGTTGCCTACGCTGATGACGTGGCGCTTATAGTGAGAGGAAAGTTCCTAACCACGCTGTATGACCTCATGCAAGGTTACCTTAATCTGGTGACAAAATGGTCCACAAGCTGTGGGTTATCTATAAATTCCAACAAGACGGAGCTGGTCTTGTTCACAAGGAAGCATAGGGTCCCGGATGCACAATTACCCTCCATCGATGGCACTCCTCTTGTGCTTTCTGACAGAGTCAGGTACTTGGGGGTTATTCTGGACAGAAAGCTGAACTGGAGGCCGTACATCGAGGATAGGGTCAAGAAGGCGTCGGTCGCGTTATACTGCTGTAGGGGAGCCATCGGAAAGAGATGGGGTCTCTCTCCAAGAGTGGTCCTCTGGCTGTATGAAACTGTCATTAAACCAATTATGTTATATGGAGTTTTCATCTGGTGGAACGCACTAGACAGATCTACTCTAGCTAAAATCTTAGAACGGGTGCAGAGAAGCGCCTTGATTGGCATTAGTGGGGCACTACGCACCACCCCAACACTGGCTCTAAACGTGATGCTTGGCATCATCCCCGTGGACTTGGCGGGTAAAGTTGCCGCCGCTTGCTCTGCCATCAGGCTGCGGAGTGCCGGGTTTCCTCTAACCCCGATGAATGGGCACTCAGCGATCCTAAGACAATTCGAGTTCATCCCGGAGGAGGTAGACCTGTGCGCGCCGAAGATTGCCCCTAGAGGATCCTTCACCACACACATCCCATCAAGGGAGGAGTGGAAGGGAGATGACCTCTGGTGTAAAGGTGCAGTGAACCTGTTTTCGGATGGATCGAAATTGGAGGGCAGAGTTGGAGGGGGTGTTTTCTGCGAGGAACTATCGCTCAGTATTAAGTTCAGGTTACCAAATTTTTGCAGTGTTTTTCAAGCAGAAGTAGCTGCAATCAAGGAAGCGGTGGACCGCCTGGCTGGTATAACCACACCTCGGGGGGCGGTGAACATCTACTCCGACAGCCAGGCCGCCATTAGAGCCCTGGGATCGCTGACGGTGAGGTCAAAATTGGTCGGCGAATGCTTGACCTCCCTTTCGGCCGCGTCAGAGGTTTTCCACATCCGGCTAATCTGGGTCCCAGGACCCAGTGACATAGCCGGAAATTGCCGTGCGGATGAGCTGGCCCGAAAGGGTACAACAGAGGATATAGCTCCGTTGAGGAAGGGCATTGGGATTCCCCTTTCCACTTGCGGTCTGCTCCTGGAAAAATGGTCCTTCGGTCGGCTCGGCAAACGCTGGGCGGAAACACCGACTTGCAAAGTTGCAAGGTCCTTTTGGCCGGTGCTGGACCGCGGGCGGTCTGCGGAGTTACTGAGCACAACCAGGCCACTGCTCTCGACTTTGATCGGGGTACTGACCGGGCACTGCGCAATGGGAATTCACGCCGTAAGGCTGGGCATTATCTCGAACCCGAGGTGCGGCAGCTGCATGGAGGATGATGAGGTGGAATCTTCTCAACACTACCTTCTCAGCTGCCCAGCCTTCGCAAGGCTCAGATTTAAGCACCTGGGATCGTACGTCTTCGATGCTCCAGAGAGGCTCTGTGGGGTAAACATAAGTAGGTTGCGCACCTTCATTGCGAGCTCGCGGCGCTTCTTGTAATATATATATCCATCTTACGGTGGGTATCGTCTCTGTTCAGGTTAAAATAAAATAAAGTATAATTATACCAGTGGTACCACAATGGACTTTAAATCTAGTCTAAGTGAGCCCAATTCTTGGGGCTACCACCTGACCTAACCTAACCTAGCTTAACAACACGCGTATTAAAAAATATAATTTTCAAAACTTCTTTCGCAGACGGTAATTTACTACCCATCAAGCTATTTGAATAGTTTCCAATTAAATAAATAAGCTCACGTAAAACCATAGACATTTTCACTTATTTTTCCGATGTTAACACTCTTATTGGCGATTTTGCACTGAAAGCTTTAGCAAAGAAATATTGTAATATTTTGCTCCAAAAGAAATTTGTAAAAAAAAAATTCTAGGAATCCTCGAAAAAAAGTCATCAACTTGCGAAATAATTTCTTGGAAATTAACATTAACAAAGAGACACATCAAATCTGTTAGTTGCTGTGAAATAAAATGCGCATATTAGTGATGGGAAAAGTATCGATACTTGTCGACAAGGTCCGTATTCGATACGTATCGACAACAATAATAGTATCAATAAGGTATCGATAATCGTTTAGTATCGTTAAGCCACAAGAGTATCGAAACAATTTAAATTCAATCAAAGCTCTGCTAACTTCAGCACAAAATAACATTTTAAAGCGGCAAAACTATTGTAAAAGAACTTTCAAAGAAGGTGACATAGTGTTTGTCCGACGTAATAAACGATTGGGCAATAAGCTAAACAAAGTTTATATACAAAATGTGGTCCAAAAAGACCTAGGCACAACTGTATTAATAAATGGTAAAAAAATACATAAGGACAATATTCGGTAAGTTTTTAAAAAAAGAAAGTCATAGAAAAAATATCATTTGTTGTTGTTATTAATACGAAACATGGTCATATCATATGAAATTAACTTAGTGCAAAAGATGTACAATTAACAAAAAACACAATCGTAGAATATGTAATGTATTCGATACCTACTAAATTCATATCAATTTTGGGTTTCTAAAAAATTCCTAGAATTAAAAAAAAATTAATTAAATTTATTGTGTTAGCCGGCTCAAGGTCAATTGAAAACTCAAATTTTGGTTTTTATAATCCAATATATTTCGGTTGCTCTTCGGCAATCGTCTTCAGGGTAACTATTTAATAATAACAACATACATATAAATACAATTAACAATAATTTTGACAATAACGTACATATAAATATGCATAACAACAATTACAAACATACATAAATTTTTTTACACGTCCTCGCTGTTTAACGTGGAGTTTCGTACTAAATTTGTTGTCAATAAGTGCCTGTACAAGTGAGCTAATTATCAGTGTCCGTTTTGTAGTTCAGTCTTATGTTTGTCGGTGTGTTAATTATGTGTAGCATTTCTAAAATAAAGCGTTTGCCATAGTGTTGTTCTTGTTGTAATATACTGGCGTCGTTTAAATTCGGAGAGCGACCGCTGGCTGCCATGAGTGCTGTTTTCTGGAAGTCGGTATTATGGCATTGTTTGAAATCCGACTTATGTTGTGCCAGTCTGGTTTTTAATTTTGACTTCGTTGTTCCTATGTAAACCTTATGACATATTTCATTGTCTTTACCGTTGCACGGGATTTTATAAATAATGTTACTTTTTTCTGTTTTAGGTATCGTTGCTTTGGTTTTATTGAATACATTTTTTTTTAAAGTATTGTTAGGTTTATGTGCTATTTTTATTTCATCTTTATTGTAGCAATTTGATTTCGTTAAGCGTTCTGATATTTGAGGTACATAAGTTACTGCTTTAAATTTAATAGGTTTAGCAAGGCGGTGTTTTTGGTTTGAGGATCGCGATTTTTTTAATAATTTATCTATTATGTGCTTCGGAAAGTCGTTGATTTTTAATGTCATTTGTATTTCTTTTTTAATTTCTTTGTGGTAAATTTCGTCCGATATGTCCAACATTCGTTGTATGCAGCCCATTGCTGTTTTTCGTATCATCGTCCTGGGATGTTTGGAATTAAAATTGATGATTCGTCCAGATGATGTTGGTTTCTTCTGGTTATTATGGAATCTAAATACGGTAATTTTCCGTCTTCTTCGAGCTCAATTGTAAATTTTATGTTTTTGTCGAAAGAATTAAGTGCGTCAAGTGTGTTTTGTACCTCGTTCTCGTTTACTATAGCAAATAAGTCATCTACGTATTTTGTGGGCAATCTTGGTGTTCGTCCTAATTTTTTCAGCGTGTTGTCCAGCAGCTCTTTCATTATAATGTCTGCAATTACAGGAGAGGCAGGAGATCCCATTGGCTTTCCTTTTAATTGCGTATATATCGTGTCCTTAAATTTAAAATATCTATTTTCTTTTATACAAAACGTCACTATTTCCATGAACAGTTTTTTTGGAATTTTAGTGTGTTCTTCTATTGTTGTCCATTTTGCTTGTATTGTGTCAAGTGCCAGCTGTATTGGAATGCTTGGAAAAAGTGAAACCACGTCGAAAGAAATAAGTTTTTCATCGTCACAAATGTAAGTATTGTTTGTCCTGTTCTTGAATTCCATTGTACTATGGATATTATAAGTAGATGTAGCAGTGATGTTTTTTAATATATTCACAATATATTTGCACAGACCGTACGATGGTGAGTCAATTAATGAGCATATCGGTCTGAGTGGTATACCTTCTTTGTGTATTTTGGGTAACCCATATAGCCTTGGTGGTAATGCCGTCGTTGTGGTAAGTTGGGTTTTTTCATATTTCGAAATTAGTCCCATTTTAAAATGTTTGTCTACTAAATCGTTGTTTTTGGTTTGTAGTCTAGATGTCGGATCTCGCCTTTGTATTCTGTATACAGTCAAGTCGCCCAATATATTTGTCATTTTATTATCATAGTAACCTATTTCCACACTTAGGTAGTAGTTAGTAGTTACTCCGCCTTTTAAAAGCGACCGTCCTCGGGTGCCTTTTAGACGTCGGGTGGGGTGGAGGTGTCTGTATTTCTTATCACTTCAATGATGGCCAATCTTCTCTGCTTCTTGGACCAAAGGTAAACTACCAGAATTCCTATCACGACGGAAACTATTATGCCCAATGAACTGACTGATATTAAATGTTTAGTCGCAATTTCCTGTTGTAGCGATGCGATATGCTTTAAGTTTCTCGAATGAATCTCCTCCAGATACGGCAATGATAGAGTTTTTATATGCTCAGTAAACTTCATCATTGTTGCAGGAGGGGCTTCGGGGTGGGATTACCTTCAAACATAACTAGGAAGGTGTCCTTAATGGTTACGGCTGATCGTGTTCCCTCTGTTACCTCTACGCGCTGATTGTTCACCACTATTAGTCCGTCATCAATTTCTTCAATAGGGATGATGTGTTCTGCAGAGGTTGTTTTGCATTGCGCTGAGTTATGGTTCAACAGCTCTTCTACGCATGAGGCTGAAGCAAGTGGCTGGCAAAATGTAAGAGTTGTAGCATTTTTACAGCTTGCAAGAGGTTGGTAGTCGGGAACGCAATGTGCTGCTATATCTGTTTCTAATCTAATTATCTTTTTATTATGAATTACAGGTAAAAGCCTAACCTTTTGACAAATTTTGCTTATTTTAGGATATTTATTTACAAAATAAATATTATCACTGTCCTGTAATATTCTTAGCTTAGAGGCTGTTAAAATATCACTTATAGTAATATTGGCAAAGTGTTCGGCAAATAGCAAAATTTTAGCATCGCCGCTATCCAAAATTATGGGATCAATTATGTTATGCTTTCCTAGTGTTACTGAATGAATTATGTTTGTAAGGTCTGCCAGTACTGCCCTTTTTCTTGCTGTAACCAACCGAAATAAATGCCCTGTATCCACAATTGTTTCTTTTGTAACTCTAAGGAGGTCATTCATCGTTCGTGTCAGATTGTTTATTCTTGCCTGAAGCTGAGTGTTGATTGTAATCTGACGTTCATTAGCTTCAATCAGCTCGCGTTCTTTGGTTGCGACCTCATTAAAATCGTCGAAGTCGGGTGTCCCGGCGATGTATTTCAGTGCAGTACCTACGCGTCCGCTATAACATTATCTTCCCCTGGTTTGTAAAAAAAAATGGGGGAAAATTCCTCAACATATGCTCTCCATCGCTTTAATTTCGAGTTAGGGTTCTTATCAGATATATCTTAACGTAAATGTTAAGCCGTTTGACACCATAAAGGTAAATTCTCAATTTTTGCAGAGCCCATACTATTGACAAGAGCTCGCGCTCATTTGTAGCATAATTTTCCTCAGTGGCCGTCAATGTTCGGGAAATCATTGTTATGGGTCGACTTCCTTGTGACAAAACCGCACCCAACGCGTGTGAGGACGCATCAGTTGTTAAGTCGAAAGGCTTTTCATAATCAGGGTATAATAAGAGGACATCCTCTGAAGACAAAATTTCTTTAATTTTTCCAAAGGCTCGTAACGCCTATTCGTCTAACTGAATATGTGTATTTTTGGAACGATTGGCACCCTCATTCCTATTTTCACCGCGGAGATATTTAGTTAACGGCTTAGTGATAGACGCGTAGTCCTTCACAAATCGTCTGTAGTACCCTGAGAGTCTGAGGAGCGACCGCAGAGCTCGAAGTGTTTTGGGAGTTTCATATTTGACAATGCCTTGAACTTTGTCTGGGCAAGTTTTAATTTCATCCCCAGAAACAATGAATCCAAGAAATTTTACTTCATCTCTCAGGAACCTGGTTTTCTCAAGCAACACTCTCATGTTTGCGTCATAGAGTTTTCCGAGAATAGGCTTAACGTCCGTAAGCTTACGGCCGACGTCATCGACGTAAACGTGGCAACACTTGCCAATCTCGTCTCGGAGAACGTCATCGATTGCCCGCTGGAAGTTGCTAGGCGCGTTTTTAAGACCGAACGGAAGTCGAAAAAACTCGTATTATCCGTTATTAACGGAGAATGCTGTCTTTTCTCTATCTCGTTCTGCCAATTTAATCTGATGGAATCCAGATTTAAGATCAAGGGTGGTAAAGAGAGATGATTTCCCTAGATTAGCCAAGATGGCTGAAGTTTCGGGAATTGGATATCTGTCGCTAATCGTTTTCCCGTTAAGCTTCCTAAAATCAATAACCAGACGCATCTTCTTCTCTCCCGTTTCTGTAAGTTCCTTTTTGGAAACAACCAATATCGGATTATCATACGGTGACCGTGAAGATCTAGTTAGGCCATTACGGAGAAGATCAGCCATTGGATATGGGTACGTCTTGGAATAGACTGGTTTATCATTAATTGTTCTTATGGTCCCCACAATATTTGCGTTAAAAGGCAGTGATTCATTTGGTGTAGCAAATGGTTGGTTGGTTCAAGTGGATTGCCACCCTGGTGGCAAACAATTAGGAAGTATGCCATTTTGATTCCACATCTCGTGCAACCTACAGCCATTTGGCGGTTTTTATGAATGGCAGTATATCATACAAAGAGAGGCGGCTGCACTCTAAAAAACTCTGCAGGAATGGTTTCCAAAGGGTCTTTAACCTTACTCTAGCAAGGGCCGGGCACTCGATTCGGGTTTCGCGATCACTAGTGGTCAGAATGGCATTCACGTCGTGACAAAGGAAATGCCTGAGGTTTTCCTTTTTGCCATTATAGTGAATTATCCCATTTTTCATGTCTATTTCCGCACATATTTCTCTAAGGAAGTCAAATCCTATGATGCCGTCAAATGTCTGCAGAGATCTCAAAATATAAAATTCTGCATTTTTGTCAAAGAAATGAATTTTGCATTTATGTTTGATTTTATCTGTTCCATGAATTGAGTTGACAAGGAAAGGCTTTTCGATTTTTTCATGCCCTTAAGGAACTCAAAATCTTTAACATAATTTTTCGCGACACCAGTGTCTATTAAAAATTTTAATTCCCTTCCTTCGAACGATCTGCTGACGTATGGCAGGAGGGACTTTGTTCTAAAAAATTTATTTCATCAGTAGGTTGGTCCAAGTATTCGTCCTCGTATTGAGATTTGCCATTATTTTTGATATCCCGGTCGTCGTTGAAGTCTTCGTCATACCCTTGCTTTTCGTCGGCATATCCTTGCACTCCTAGATGGTGCAATTTCGGCACTGTCTGTCTATCGCTTTCTACTCGTCTTTTTTGAGCACCCTCCCTGTCATTTTCCGTCCCTTGGGATCGATAGGTGTTGAAAGGATTCCATTGAGGAAGGGGAATTACGGCGGGTTTTGGTTGACTTGCCTGACTCTGACTATTCTGCTGACGCGGTGGTGGTCTGTTATGTCGATAGTAGAAAATAGATGGATCTACTTCCATCGGTACTACATCCTGGCGTCCAGTCTTAATCCTGCGATATTGGGGAAGACTCTGGGGTGTAAGCTGGGTCTTCTTCTGAATAGCTCCTAACGGTTGTTCATTCCTGTTGACGAAAGACTGAGCAAACGAAAACCAGGCCTGGTTAGCTTCTAGCTCCTGTGCAAGGGCTAGAGCTGTAGGCATCTCGGCAGGTCTCGATGAGAACAAAACATCACACATAGGTCTGTTAAGGCCTGAAATAAACACCCGTAGTGCGTCCTGACGATATTTTTGGTTAAGCGTGCTAATTAACTCAGCATTGCCATTATATGTCACCATTATCTTGTTCACAAGTAGTGTCAATTTCCGCTCTACCTCATCGTAGAACTGTAGAAAGTTCTTGCCACCTTGGCACAACATCGACATCTCTTGTTCAATCATATGGACAGGTCGTTTATCTGAATACGTAAAATCTAACCTGGCGATAATCGCCTTAAAATTCAAAACTGCAAGGACAGTGTCGGCTGTTCCGGTTACATTGTTCCTGATAATAGCGACCGCCTGGTAATGGCGGGAACTGCCGTCAAAGGCTTCGTACAATTTGTACGCGGCTTGAGCGGCGTTCCTCCATGAGACGTATCGTGATTGAGTCCCGTTGAATTCGGGAAGAGTTTTTATTACATCGAGGGATTCCTCACACTGAACGTTTCCTGTGACTGTCACAGGCGCGTACTCTATAACTGTAGTAGGGGTCTCTAGGGATGGAAGTCTGTTTGTCAAGCTGTCAATGGTACCTTGGAAGTCCCTCTTGGTTTGTTCTGTGGCAGTCCTTATCGCTACTGCCATTTAGTTTTGCAACGTTTGTGCGTCCATAGTTAAGTAATAATTATTCGCACACAAGTAAACACTATTAAGAAGTAGAAAATAGAAAATTTGGCGCAACTATAAAAAATTGATAACATGTTGGTAATGCTCCTGACAAGGACTTCACAGGACAGTAATGGCATCGCCTCTTTATTAAGACAATGTCAAATGGTCACAATTTCATTTTTAATTAAATTATTTAATTAATCCAAAGTAAAAATTAAAAAATGGAACAATGTCACATTTTATTTAGGAAGTGTGCCATTTTGATTCCACATCTCGTGCAACCTACAGCCATTTGGCGGTTTTTATGAATGGCAGTATATCATACAAAGAGAGGCGGCTGCACTCTAAAAAACTCTGCAGGAATGGTTTCCAAAGGGTCTTTAACCTTACTCTAGCAAGGGCCGGGCACTCGATTCGGGTTTCGCGATCACTAGTGGTCAGAATGGCATTCACGTCGTGACAAAGGAAATGCCTGAGGTTTTCCTTTTTGCCATTATAGTGAATTATCCCATTTTTCATGTCTATTTCCGCACATATTTCTCTAAGGAAGTCAAATCCTATGATGCCGTCAAATGTCTGCAGAGATCTCAAAATATAAAATTCTGCATTTTTGTCAAAGAAATGAATTTTGCATTTATGTTTGATTTTATCTGTTCCATGAATTGAGTTGACAAGGAAAGGCTTTTCGATTTCTTTCATGCCCTTAAGGAACTCAAAATCTTTAACATAATTTTTCGCGACACCAGTGTCTATTAAAAATTTTAATTCCCTTCCTTCGAACGATCTGCTGACGTATGGCAGGAGGGACTTTGTTCTAAAAAATTTATTTCATCAGTAGGTTGGTCCAAGTATTCGTCCTCGTATTGAGATTTGCCATTATTTTTGATATCCCGGTCGTCGTTGAAGTCTTCGTCATACCCTTGCTTTTCGTCGGCATATCCTTGCACTCCTAGATGGTGCAATTTCGGCACTGTCTGTCTATCGCTTTCTACTCGTCTTTTTTGAGCACCCTCCCTGTCATTTTCCATCCCTTGGGATCGATAGGTGTTGAAAGGATTCCATTGAGGAAGGGGAATTACGGCGGGTTTTGGTTGACTTGCCTGACTCTGACTATTCTGCTGACGCGGTGGTGGTCTGTTATGTCGATAGTAGAAAATAGATGGATCTACTTCCATCGGTGCTACATCCTGGCGTCCAGTCTTAATCCTGCGATATTGGGGAAGACTCTGGGGTGTAAGCTGGGTCTTCTTCTGAATAGCTCCTAACGGTTGTTCATTCCTGTTGACGAAAGACTGAGCAAACGAAAACCAGGCCTGGTTAGCTTCTAGCTCCTGTGCAAGGGCTAGAGCTGTAGGCATCTCGGCAGGTCTCGATGAGAACAAAACATCACACATAGGTCTGTTAAGGCCTGAAATAAACACCCGTAGTGCGTCCTGACGATATTTTTGGTTAAGCGTGCTAATTAACTCAGCATTGCCATTATATGTCACCATTATCTTGTTCACAAGTAGTGTCAATTTCCGCTCTACCTCATCGTAGAACTGTAGAAAGTTCTTGCCACCTTGGCACAACATCGACATCTCTTGTTCAATCATATGGACAGGTCGTTTATCTGAATACGTAAAATCTAACCTGGCGATAATCGCCTTAAAATTCAAAACTGCAAGGACAGTGTCGGCTGTTCCGGTTACCTTGTTCCTGATAATAGCGACCGCCTGGTAATGGCGGGAACTGCCGTCAAAGGGTTCGTACAATTTGTACGCGGCTTGAGCGGCGTTCCTCCATGAGACGTATCGTGATTGAGTCCCGTTGAATTCGGGAAGAGTTTTTATTACATCGAGGGATTCCTCACACTGAACGTTTCCTGTGACTGTCACAGGCGCGTACTCTATAACTGTAGTAGGGGTCTCTAGGGATGCAAGTCTGTTTGTCAAGCTGTCAATGGTACCTTGGAAGTCCCTCTTGGTTTGTTCTGTGGCAGTCCTTATCGCTACTGCCATTTAGTTTTGCAACGTTTGTGCGTCCATAGTTAAGTAATAATTATTCGCACACAAGTAAACACTATTAAGAAGTAGAAAATAGAAAATTTGGCGCAACTATAAAAAATTGATAACATGTTGGTAATGCTCCTGACAAGGACTTCACAGGACAGTAATGGCATCGCCTCTTTATTAAGACAATGTCAAATGGTCACAATTTCATTTTTAATTAAATTATTTAATTAATCCAAAGTAAAAATTAAAAAATGGAACAATGTCACATTTTATTTAGGAAGTGTGCCATTTTGATTCCACATCTCGTGCAACCTACAGCCATTTGGCGGTTTTTATGAATGGCAGTATATCATACAAAGAGAGGCGGCTGCACTCTAAAAAACTCTGCAGGAATGGTTTCCAAAGGGTCTTTAACCTTACTCTAGCAAGGGCCGGGCACTCGATTCGGGTTTCGCGATCACTAGTGGTCAGAATGGCATTCACGTCGTGACAAAGGAAATGCCTGAGGTTTTCCTTTTTGCCATTATAGTGAATTATCCCATTTTTCATGTCTATTTCCGCACATATTTCTCTAAGGAAGTCAAATCCTATGATGCCGTCAAATGTCTGCAGAGATCTCAAAATATAAAATTCTGCATTTTTGTCAAAGAAATGAATTTTGCATTTATGTTTGATTTTATCTGTTCCATGAATTGAGTTGACAAGGAAAGGCTTTTCGATTTTTTCATGCCCTTAAGGAACTCAAAATCTTTAACATAATTTTTCGCGACACCAGTGTCTATTAAAAATTTTAATTCCCTTCCTTCGAACGATCTGCTGACGTATGGCAGGAGGGACTTTGTTCTAAAAAATTTATTTCATCAGTAGGTTGGTCCAAGTATTCGTCCTCGTATTGAGATTTGCCATTATTTTTGATATCCCGGTCGTCGTTGAAGTCTTCGTCATACCCTTGCTTTTCGTCGGCATATCCTTGCACTCCTAGATGGTGCAATTTCGGCACTGTCTGTCTATCGCTTTCTACTCGTCTTTTTTGAGCACCCTCCCTGTCATTTTCCGTCCCTTGGGATCGATAGGTGTTGAAAGGATTCCATTGAGGAAGGGGAATTACGGCGGGTTTTGGTTGACTTGCCTGACTCTGACTATTCTGCTGACGCGGTGGTGGTCTGTTATGTCGATAGTAGAAAATAGATGGATCTACTTCCATCGGTACTACATCCTGGCGTCCAGTCTTAATCCTGCGATATTGGGGAAGACTCTGGGGTGTAAGCTGGGTCTTCTTCTGAATAGCTCCTAACGGTTGTTCATTCCTGTTGACGAAAGACTGAGCAAACGAAAACCAGGCCTGGTTAGCTTCTAGCTCCTGTGCAAGGGCTAGAGCTGTTGGCATCTCGGCAGGTCTCGATGAGAACAAAACATCACACATAGGTCTGTTAAGGCCTGAAATAAACACCCGTAGTGCGTCCTGACGATATTTTTGGTTAAGCGTGCTAATTAACTCAGCATTGCCATTATATGTCACCATTATCTTGTTCACAAGTAGTGTCAATTTCCGCTCTACCTCATCGTAGAACTGTAGAAAGTTCTTGCCACCTTGGCACAACATCGACATCTCTTGTTCAATCATATGGACAGGTCGTTTATCTGAATACGTAAAATCTAACCTGGCGATAATCGCCTTAAAATTCAAAACTGCAAGGACAGTGTCGGCTGTTCCGGTTACCTTGTTCCTGATAATAGCGACCGCCTGGTAATGGCGGGAACTGCCGTCAAAGGGTTCGTACAATTTGTACGCGGCTTGAGCGGCGTTCCTCCATGAGACGTATCGTGATTGAGTCCCGTTGAATTCGGGAAGAGTTTTTATTACATCGAGGGATTCCTCACACTGAACGTTTCCTGTGACTGTCACAGGCGCGTACTCTATAACTGTAGTAGGGGTCTCTAGGGATGCAAGTCTGTTTGTCAAGCTGTCAATGGTACCTTGGAAGTCCCTCTTGGTTTGTTCTGTGGCAGTCCTTATCGCTACTGCCATTTAGTTTTGCAACGTTTGTGCGTCCATAGTTAAGTAATAATTATTCGCACACAAGTAAACACTATTAAGAAGTAGAAAATAGAAAATTTGGCGCAACTATAAAAAATTGATAACATGTTGGTAATGCTCCTGACAAGGACTTCACAGGACAGTAATGGCATCGCCTCTTTATTAAGACAGTGTCAAATGGTCACAATTTCATTTTTAATTAAATTATTTAATTAATCCAAAGTAAAAATTAAAAAATGGAACAATGTCACATTTTATTTATATAATGTCACATTTTATTTATATAAAGGCGTGAAAATTTAAATTTTACAAGTCACTAGTATTTATCAAACACTTTACATACATGCTGGAAACCTGCATCTTATATGGTATAACTATAATTATTTTCCGGTCCCTCGCTGGCTACAGCTCGGCGTGGTGTGCAAAGCCTTTTTTTAAATTCGTCAATTCTATTTAATGCGGTCCCTCGCTGGCTACACCTCGGCGTGGTGTGCAAAGCCTTTTTTATAGATTTAAATTGTAGATTTATTTGAGTTGACCACTTTGGCTGGACTTGCGCTGCCGTAATTTTTCACTACCCGTTTTTTTTTCGTGGGGATCGAACCCTCGGCCACGTCACTCACGTATCTTCTTATGAAGACTTTTCTGCGTAACTTATTATCCTTTTATAAGGGCCTTTTTTCGCGATATATCGTTATCCTTCTATAAGGACTTTTTATTGCGTGGCCCCACGTTGGGCGCCAATTAAACAATTAGGTTTGTTTTCAAATTATTATATTTTATTCCTCCTACTATGTAAGAGTAGCCGGTGTGATCAACAGTTAAAAGTCGCTTGTCCGCCAAAGAGTGATATTTTGTGGTTGTGAAATAATGAGGTTAACCAAAATTATCTAAAACTATTACATGTTTTTTCTTATTGCTATTGTAAGCCAACACAGCTTACTACTACCCTTTTCTTATACTCTTGTTGTCATTGCATGCCGCTACAGTTGCTGCTAACGTCTCTGCGACCGCCGCAGTTGGTATGTTGCTATCTGATGTGAACTATTGGTTGCTTTGTTATTGTTATTGTCATGCTCCAAACAGCAGAATTGTCGTCAGCATTTCTTGTGGGAAAATATATTTAAGCAGCTGCATTTGCCATTGATGCAGCAGGTGCGCTTCTCGTTACATGTTGATACTTAAAATTAGCTGGAATGAAGAGCGTCAATTTTGCGTGGGATTGCAAGCTCAGGCAAATGAGCACGTAGTTGGTGTTAACTTATATTGCCCACAATTCTTGTTTCTTGGCCCTAAGTATAGCTAGATTTCGGTTCCACCACGGAACGGCGGGTCTGTGAGAAGTTGTCTTCTTTTGTGGTATGCACAGATGAGCGGAAGATCGAAAAATAGTTTTTATATTTTTGCTGCTTCTTTATTTACGTTATTTGATACTGGTATTTTGGATGACTCTGAATGCAGCTTTCTTGGAACTTCACCAGTCGGCTAGTTCGGTGATAAATCTTGGTCTTTTAGTTGTTTTTTCGGCATATATACTAGAATTTACCGTCGTGAAAATTGGAAAGTGATCACTTCCATGTAAGTTATTTAAAATCGCTGAACAGAGTGTGATATCTATGTTTGAAAAGCTTTGGTGGGTTGAAAAATGTGTAGGCGAGTCGTCGTTCAGAACTGTCAGATTTGAAGCTAGTATAACATCTTCAAGTACTTTGGCTCTTCAGTTTGCTACTGATAAGCCCTAGAGTGGACGCCAGGAATTTAGATCTCCATACGGCTTTGAATATTATTAATTATTGAGAACAGATCTTTCGAATTAAAATTCTGGTCTGGAGGGATGTACATTGATATAAGTGAAAATTTAAACCCTATGTTTATTTCCAGCACACTTGTAGAGATTTTTGACACTATGCTAATTTGTTTGTGGGGTATGCCTTTTTTAATGAGCACTCTAAAGCCTTGCTTGCCTGTCGTGTTTTGCGCTAAGTTGTGGAAATAGCCTGTATATGCCTTAGGTGGGTGAGGTGCTACATTCGAGGGTATGTTGGATTCCTGTAAGCATATAATTGACGGATTGTATTGCTTCAGTATAAGTTGAAGTTCTTCATAATTATTAGAGTATCCTTTTATGTTCCATTGCATTATGGGAGTCATTATGAACGAAAAAGTAAAAGTTTTGTTGTAAAGTTAAATGAGGTATATAAGAGTTAGTATGGATGTTTTTTTTGTTGAGGTAAATTTAAGAGTCTTCGCAGATTCATCTTGTAATTGTCGAAGTTTATTTGGAAATTGTCATCAATGTTTGTTATGTCAAGAGAAGAGTTAGCGAGAGAATTGTATACCGAAGAAGGAGATGATATATCGAGTTCTTGTGGGGAATGTTTTGTGGCTGATCGATGGACTGTGGTGGGTATTGGTTTTGCTTCTATTGAGTGATTCTTTGTTTTGAATTATATGGCGTGGTGGATCATTGTTAGTCGTGTTATTGATGATGTGTGAGTGAGAGTGTGAAGCAATGATGTTATTGTTGGGTACAATTGTGTTGGACTGAGGTGATTGCGAAGAGTTGAGAGAGAATAAAGTTTTTGTGTTTAGTTGCTTGTGGTTTTTATTGGGATTTTTTTGGAGGTTGGATAAGTTAGTTATTGCATTATTTTGCATGTGCTGCATGTTTGATTCAGGTTGCATAATGACAGAAGAGAATGAAGGAGACGATTCCGAAAATAAAGGCGAAGAGTTTTTGTGAATGTTGATGGCTTCTCTCATGGTGCATTTTTTTGTTACTTTTATCTTTAATATTTCTTTGGCTTGAATGTATTTTTCGCATTTGTTGGACGAAGACGGGTGGTCGGAAGAGGAGTTGGCGCAAAATATGCGCTTGCTTATTTCAGGGAAATGAAGGGGTAGGCTGCAGTTTTCACTTGCTGGGGCTCGCTTGCAATATTTGTTGGTATGTCCGAGAATTTGACAATTTTTGCAGCGCATTGGAGAAGGAACGTATTGTCTCACTCGCACGTTGCGCCAAGCGATGTTTAGTTTTTCAGGAATATGAAAACGATCGAACGTAAGAAGTACAACACCGGACGGTTGCATTCGTTGATTAATTTTTTTGAAATTTGTACACGGCCACCACGCTTTGGGATGCCAATTCATTCACTATTTCATTTTCGGGTGCGTTGTTAAGGAATGGTGCGTAAACAGTTCCCTTGTTATAATTCAAGTGCTCGTGATATTTTGCCTTGACTGGGCAGATGCCGTATAATTCTTTTAAGGCTAGAAATTTCTCTGCAACACTTACACTATTAACCAGCAAGAGTGGATTGCCATCGCGAAGTTCGGAGATTGAATGAATTTCTTTACTAATTATAGTGATAGACCGGTAGACCGCGAAACACGAATGTTGAGATAGAGTTTTATTCGTATCAAGGGATTCTAGCACCACAAACTTAGGGTTACTTTTTTGCACCGTGGGTAGTTCAGGGAAAATATCTATATTTTTGCAGATGGAAGTTTTCCTTTTTTTTCTTTTTTAATTTGGAGTTTTCGGCTAGCAAGGCGAACTGAATAACCCCAACGATTGGGGGCCCAGAGTGCATTTTAGCTTTAATTACCAGATATCAAGAAATTTGACACAAAATCCAAATCAAGTAGGAGTTTCAAAGAAGTAAAAGATAATGTAAACTGAAAACACGTGTGTTCGAACACTATGAGAAAAAGCGCTGAGAGAAAAAGAGAACCGCTCGGCACAAGTGACAGTCGGAGACTGATATATACTAATATAATTTTGGCGCTTACACTATATAGCTCACTGTTTAGCCGAGCTTCTCCTACCATTTGTGGTGTGCGTCTTTATATTATACCACAAATGGAGGGACCTTCAGTTTTGTGCCGACTCCGAACGGCAGATGTATTTATTATTATTATTATTTATACCGTTGACTTATAATTAAAAATTATATGCTAACGAAAGTAGCAACAGCAACGCAGGCCATCAGCTGACAATTAACTTAAAGTTAAGAATAGACTTCATACATATTTCAATTTTTTTTTTTTAATTGGGATTTTATACTTTTAGAATATAACATATTTAAGTGGAGCTTTTCTAAATTTTAAAATAAAGTCCGGATGATTTCAGGAAGTGGGTTATTGTTGTTATATTTATGGGGTTGGGGTTTGACAGAAGTGACTGCGGTTTTCGGGTAAATATATTTGCACGAAAATTTTGAAATTTCATGCAATCTTTTAGGATATGGTCGACATTGCGATTACAATAGGAGCAGGTTTGGGGGAGGTTTTTGTCGAGCAATTCATTATTTGCTTTGTTGTTTTAACAAAAATTGTTTGATTTTGAAAGAAAATTTCAACATATTTATTGTTGCGGTAAGTTTCAAGTTGCGCACAGTTTATTGTGAATAAACTTAAAAATTTTAAAATGTATGATCTATATCACAGTACAACATTTTTCAGTTCATTGATTGCCAACTCAATTGAAACTTATTTCCGTTTTGTATTTTTTAAGAATTAAAAAAAAAATAAAAATTTTCTTTATGCGCTTATTTTTAACTTGGAAACTGTTGCTTGTATAGGAAAACAATATTTGAACAGATTAAGGGGATTATAATTCTAAATTTTTTAAAATTTATTTCAACTAAATCGGGCTAGTGGCTGTCGAGCTTTGTCAAACAACAGGGCCTAAAACGTGATAAATTCCCCTATACGATAGTACTAACTTCAAATCGATATTAAAAATATTTTGGCAGGTAAGAAGACAAAACGACTGATGCAGAAATTATTCTTTTTGGGTCTAACTTCACATACAGTTCTCAGAGTTGGCAAATCATGTGTTGTACTGTGTATGGGAATAGAACATAACCCTCCAAATGCCGTGAACATAGAATCAACTATCCCATAAGCCACTTGAGACAGGAGTGTATAAATATATAATGATATTATGTTCAGATCTAAAAGGCGTACAGTTAAGCACTTTGCAAGAATGAGTTTATAAAACCAACTATTTTAGGACATATTGTGCAATCTTTTTCCTGCTTCTTCTTTTCAATGAACCCCACTTTTTTCAAATTAACCCAACAGCACCAAAGTAGCAGTTAGGAAGACCGGAACCTTTTGCGAGTAACTATTACGTATTCACCATAAAATGTACTATTTGACAAATTTGAATTCGCGTGGTAAATTCTACCAATATTGGTTAGTTTAAAAATATGTGGCTTTAAGAAATATTACCAGTATTGCGGAAATCTTTGTTACCAGTTAGATAATGTTGTAGTTTTAAAAACTTGAAACTGCAAAGATTTGGGTACTTTAAAGCAGGTTTGATTGTTTCCGTGACGTTTTCCCGTCTTTCATTGCCGATTTAAAGTCGTGGAATTTGTGAGTACTATTTGTTTGTGGAAAGAAGGTTTTTATTACTCCTCCGCAAGTAACAAAAACTTTCTATCTGTTACTGTCAGTGGCAACCGCAGATTACCTGGCACCTCTTACATTCACCATAAACTTTCATGCTGTTCAGCTTTGTTTGTGAAGAAGTAAAGCATTCGGCAGTGTGGCTCAAAAATATAATCACGTCTTTTGACTTGCTCAGGAAGAAACGAAAAAAGTTCCGACATCCCACGACCTTTTACAGAAACCTAAAAGTCTCAAAAGCAAATAAAATTGGCAGTGCCATTGTTAAACTACATTTTGACATCGATTACAAATTATAATTTAAATACCACAACCGCAACTACGAGGGCGGTTTGATAAGTCAGTGACTTTTTAATAACTCATATTTTTTTCGGCAAAACAGCGTTCTATTTCCCAACATATTCTTCTTTTAACTCTAAGTATACACTTAGTCCAGCGTTTTTCCAATTTTTTATTCCTTCCAAATAATAAAATTTTCAATGAATCTCAAATTAGGCGTTTGTGGTGACCTCTAGATTTGACCCAAAGCTCTTACCACCCAGTCCTTTCTTTAGATTTGGAAATAGAAAATAGTCTCATGGGGCTAAATATGCGGAGAGTGCTGGATGGGGTAAGACTTGGTAGCCCAATTAATGGATTTTTGACAAGGAGATAAGACATGTGCGCACCCATCGATCGGTTAGCTTTTCCATATCCAATATTCGTGTAAAATCTTATGTACTCGCTCAGTTGAGATGCCTACAGCCTCTGTCCGCTCACGCACTTTCATTTTTCGGTCATCCAACATCATTCCTTGGATTTAATCGATGATTTCTGGTGTAACGACAAGGCATATTTAACAGGTAGCAGAATAGGAAAATCCCATATACTCGTATTTTATTGTTGCCTGAGACCTCTAATGCGTCAACCCACGAAATATCAAATTTGCACCCATCGATCGATTAGCTTTTCCATATCCAATATTTGTGTAAAATCTTATGTACTCGCTCAGTTGAGATGCCTACAGCCTCTGTCCGCTCACGCACTTTCATTTTTCGGTCATCCAACATCATTCCTTGGATTTTATCGATGATTTCTGGTGTAACGACAAGGCATATTTAACAGGTAGCAGAATAGGAAAATCCCATATACTCGTTTTTTATTGTTGCCTGAGACCTCTAATGCGTCAACCCACGAAATATCAAATTTGCAGTTTGTATTGAAAATACATATGTATGTAAACAAAGTAAAAGGCAAGGCACATTAAATCAACATGCCAAAGGTAAACAGAGTTTGGCAGTTTAGGGGTCTCATAAAATAAAATAAATCATGCTCTGCTGATACTACCTGTTCAATGTGCCTTGGTGTAATTGCCTCTTTTGAGCGGCCTAAACGTTCGGCTTCACTTGTGCTGATACGACAACAACGCAACCTAGTAAACCACTTCTTAACCATTAAAATAGATGGTGCAGTGCCCCAATAGTAAATATCAAACCATTTCTTGGTTTTGGTGTTGGTTTTTTTCGCAAAAAATTATGCTTAACCAGCAAACGAAATTCTCTATTTTCCTTTTTTGTTAAAAGTCAAGAGGTTATCTGCTTTCATTAGCTGTCAAGCTAAAATTAAATAATTTAGCTTGCTCAAAATTTGACAGTAGTATATTAATAGATGATGTTTAAGGGGAACATTATTGAATTCAAAGTTTCTGCGCGGGTAATTCAAAAAGTCACTGATACATCAAACCGACCGCGTGTAAAGAAACTGCAATGACATCGACTCTGCGCGTTTTATTTATTGTTGCTATCCTGAGGGAGGGTAAAGTTCCAGATGGAACTATGAAATCATAACGGAAACTCTAAAGTCAAGTTTGTAGTAAAATCAACTTTGCCGCGACTTTAAAGCGAATTTATAGTACCATTCGGTACTTTGGACTAAATATAACTTTTAGGTTACATATGTATGTATTTTTAGTTACTATCTTCAAGTATAAATGACTTTGAAGTCGTGTTTTCTGAAATTCGCCATATTTTAGAAATGTATGAATTTTGTGAGACAAGTATTACCAAATGAGTTGCGAGCAAAAGCAAGCAACAAAATAAAAAGGAGGGTACGAGTGTAAAGTTCCCTGAAAGTCGCAGCTACCACGATGCGACATCGCTGCTACGTAACCATAACGTCAATGGCACGATGCCTGATAACTTACAGGAACGTCGCTGGAACTTTACGTTTACCGAAATATTATTCATCATTTTGGTCGTTAGCACGTTATAGATACTATCCCTATTACATGTCCTAACAAAACACTTTAAATTTACGACAATATTAGCAGCTCCGGTCCAGGCATTATTTGTGCTTGTTGGGAAATTAAAGCGTAAATTACTAATTCAGTTCAATTTAATATTTTGACGCTCAAATTGTGGCAGTTGTAAATTTCAAAAAAAAATTTTTGAAGAAAAAGCTTGTGTTGCTCCTTTTATCATCTAACTCAGAAGTAACGACAAATATTAGCTTAATTTAGGTAAATTTTATTAGGCAAAATCTAAAATAATAGAAACAGTTATTTCTAATAGCGGTCACCGCCCAGCAGGCAATGACAAACACCGACTGTATTTCTCTCATAAAAGCGCGTTTCTTAAAATTTACTCCCCTTCGGAGTCTGCATAACATTTTTGTTATCTATATTTGCGTCTATATTTATTTATTTTACGTCTTTGAATTCAAATCCTTACAGACTACGAACAAAAGTAGCTTATAATGCATATTACATATAAATCGTATGAACTATAAGACAGAGTTCAAAATATTCAAAAAAGCAGCCCTAGATAGGAAAAAATCAAGATCAACATTATTATTAATGGAAGTTAATTCACGTGTAGCGCGAGTAATGGGCGCATTACTGACGTACATACTTAGTTGTTATACACGACTCATGGTTTAAAAAGCTTTTACGGCTAAACACTGATTATACACTCATAAAAATAATCATCCTAAATTTAAGGAAAGTTGGTACTTGATTTGAAAAGCCCGAATATATCCTATTTTTAAGGAAAAAAGTGTGTTTTTAAGAAAATTTTTACTTAATATTAAAGACAACTAGCATTTGTGGCAAGTAAACCAACGCACTTAATTCAATATTGAAGAAATTTGTACTAGCTTTAAGGAATTTATGGGCATATTAAGTACAAAATTGCCTTAAATTTGAAAATTAGTAAAAATATCTTTATTCTTAGGCTATCTTTCGTAAGAATCAGGAAGTATTGAACTTAATTTAAGGATATATGTACATACATATTTACTGCTCTTCGCGGCAACCATGTATGTATGTAAATTATACTTCTTCGACTACAGAATATTTGCGAAACTCAAAGTAAAAGTCCTCCTAAATTTAAGGAAATTTCATACTTGATTTTGTTGCTGAATGGTTGTTGCTGTTGCTTCTTCGCCTTTGCGGCTATAAGCCTCGCAATTTTTGCGTGTTTGTGCTTGTTTATAAACTCCCGTTAGTTTTGAGTGCGTTTATTCATTCGTTTTTTTTCTATTTCGCTAAAATTGCTGTCAGTTGCAATTAAAGTGTTTTAAGTGTCGGTGTAACAATGTAAGTATGAGCGACGCAGAGTTATTAGATTTATTATTTCTATTAAAAGGAGAAATGTTCTTCGATTTGTTAAAAGGTGAGTATTACACTAGTGAAAGTGTTTTTAAGAAGCAAAATGTGCGAAATTAAAAACGAAATGTGAAGCAATTATAGTACGCTTTGAATTTTATGTATTGAACAAACGTATAAGTTAACACCAGCAAACTCGCGTCCGGCCAAAACTCTGTTCCCACCGATATTGCTGACAGCGCGTCTGGAAGTTTGCGTGTGACAACAACGTAAACTCCTACAACAACTTCACTCCCACTGATATTGCTGACGGCGCGAACTAACACCAGCAAACTCGCATCCGGCCAAAACTCTGTTTCCGCTGATATTGCTGACGGCGCGTCTACAGGTTTGCGTATGACAACAACAGTTAACACTAACAAGTGATCGCCGCGGCAGCAGCGAAAGCATTGCACTTGTACAGGAGGTAAATTGCCGAATTGCCTTCACAAGTCACGAGGAGGACACGCGAATTTATCCTTATAAAGGACACGCGAGTGTGGCTGTGGGTTGGAACCCATCTCGACTTTGTAACCAAAAATTTGTGAAGACTTTGTGAACAAAAAATATAACGTAAGGCAGTAAGAAATGTAACCAAAAATTTGAAAAGACTTTGTGAACAAAAAATACTACGTAAGGCAGTATGAAATCTAACTAAAAATGTCTGAAGACTTTGTGAACAAAAACAACTACGTAAGGTAGTATGAAATTTAACAAAAAAAACTAGTAGAATATTATGTGAACAGTAGTAAACTTTAAACATTCTGCAAAAACAAGAATCCCTAATTTGCAAAAAAATTTTTGCAGTATAACTTAGAACATTAATTTTAAAAATTTGTGAGGCATTGCACATAAAGGAGAAGGAGCAGTTGAAACCAAATATTCACGAAATTTAATTGAATTCTAAATTAGCCTAAGATGGGAGCATTAATATAAGTAGTGATTGTCAAGTTAAGGTGAATTTATTGAAATCAATAAAGCTAATAATTATTAAATATTTGGGATTTGAGATTTCCTTCACTCGAACAAGACAATGGATGCCCAGACTCTTCAAGCCCTTCTCAATACCGCATTTCGCACTGCAACAGAACATTCTAGGCAGGAATTCCAAACCCGCATAGACGAACTTACAAATAGGCTGGCAAGAATTGAGACGCCAACTCAGGTCATTCAATATGAGCCGGTTACCATCCAAGCAAACACCGTGTTAGGAATCCTTAGATCTGGTGAAAACAATGCCAGAATTCAAGGGTGATCCTATCGGTTATGTGTCCTGGAGATAAGCAGCGCACACTGCCTATAAAGTGTTTGAGAGATATGAAGGTACTTCGAAGCACTATCAGGCGGTGGGCTTCATCCGTAATAAAGTGGTAGGAGCAGCAGATAGCGTCCTATCGTCCTTCAACACGGTCTTGAATTTCCATGCAATCATTGCACGGCTAGACTTCGCCTACACCTGAAGTTTTTGATACTGTGCTAAACAATTCTTTTTGGCCAACCGGGGTATTTGTTCGCGTGTTTGAATACAAGCCAAATACAAATAAAAATAAAATAAATAACTTAGCTTCAATTCTCCAAACAATTTTGGAAGCATTCTGGATCTTGTTTCTGTTGATGACGTATCTAAGTCATCTATGAAGAGGTGCGAACCCTTGGTTATTCCAGAGGACTCTTATCACCTTGCGCTTAAGGTAAATTACGAAGTTATTGGTGATTTTGGAAATAATGTTGATAAATCAAGTAGCTCAAACGTTCGTTTCATTTTCGCAAAAGCCAATTTCAAGAAATTAGATCGAGAATTATCAAAATAATCATGGCCGACTTGTAAAGATGATGTTGAACGTTGCGTCCAGCAATTTAATAACACTATATTTAGCTAATTTCATAAGTTTGTCCCAAAACGGGTTTGCGTACAAAAGGAGCAATCACAACCTTGGTTTACTAAAGAACTAAAAAATTTTTAAAATAAAAAGTCGCGATCTTTTAAATTGTACAAAAACTGGTTTGCACACTAACTATATAAAATACTCAGTTATCCGACATGCTACAGATCTTATTTGTGCAAAGTTAAAAGGAATTTAATAAAAAACCCTGAATCATTTTATGATTTCGTTAACTCTAGGCGCAGAGGGACTAGTTTTCCGTCTGCTATTAAATATCAAAATACCGGGTCTTGTGACTCCCAATAAATTTCCAAAATTACTCCATTAATTCGCCTCTGAGCAAACCTTACCCATATAAACTCTGTTTCCTCACCTCTGCTATTATTCCGCAGATATCTTCCGAGGAAGTATTTTATTATTTGAGTAACTTAAAAGAATCATTTAAGGCTGGCCCCGATTCGATCCCGACGTGTTTCCTCATAAACTATGCTAAACATATTTATGAGCCCTTAACTAATTTATTTAATCTTTCTCTTAAGCTTGGGATTTTCCCTTCAGCTTGGAAAGAATCATTCATTATACCCCTTTATAAGACCGGGAGTAGGTTCTCTATAGAAAATTATCGCGGTATAGCTAAGCTTTCTGCTATTCCTAAATTATTCGAAGCTATTGTTGTTGACCATTTATCGTATTCCATATCCTCTACAATTTCTAGCACACAACACGGATTCTCTAAGGGTAAATCTACCGTTACAAACTTGCTTGAGTTCACAACTCATGTTTCAAATGGATTCAGAGAATTTATGCACACTGATGTTATATACACTGATTTTAGTAAAGCATTCGACAGAGTAAGTCACTCTTTACTGATCCATAAACTCGATCTCCTTGGTTTTCAACCTAATCTCCTTCGTTGGATGTCTTCTTACCTCATTGACAGAACACAACGAGTTCTTTTTAAAAATAGTTCCTCAAACATTATTCATGTTTCTTCAGGGGTCCCACAAGGAAGTCACCTTGGTCCGATTCTGTTTTTACTTTTTATAAATGACTTACCTTCTGTAATAAATTATTCAAAAATTTTATTGTATGCTGATGATGTAAAGCTTTTTAGATCGTATCATTCTGTTGAGGAAAGGTCCTTACTACAAGCGGATTTAAATATCATGGCTAACTGGTGTGAAATAAATTACATGCCACTAAACTTTAAAAATTTAAAGTAATGTACTTCTCTCGTAGAGCAGTTTAACCAGCTTCTTTTGACATATCTAACCATAACTTCGAACAAGTGTTTAACCTTGTTGATCTTGGAATTACAATGGACCCGAAATTTAATTTTAATCTTCACATCAATGTTACAGTTAACAAAGCCAAGAGTGTTTTTGCATTTCTAAAACGGTGGTCAAAAGAATTCAATGACCCTTACATCACGAAGGCTCTGTTCACAACTTTAGAGAGGCCCATACTGGAATATGGATCTGTTGTTTGGAACCCACGCTATCAAGTTCATTCCGACCGAATAAAATCAATTCAAAAACAATTTCTGCTTTTTGCTTTAAGAAATTTTCGTTGGGATTCTAGTACAACCTGCCGCCATACATAAGTCGTGTAAAACTCATTAATCTTCCTACAATTTCTAGAGAAATGCTAGGCATTGTATTTTTGGTCAAGTTACTGACAGGCTTGATCTCTAGCCCATCTCTTCTTAGCGAAATAAAACTGAACGTTCCCTCTAAAATTTCAAGACATTTTCGGCCTCTCTTTCTGAAGCCATGTAAAAGTACTTTTGAGTTAAATGAGCCACCCCGTTGTTTGTGTCAGGATTTTACCACTTTTTTACAAAGAAAACAATACTCAATGTTCTCAATAATTGATACATACATACATATATATTACTATTCGATCAGCTGATGAGCATTTGTTCTGCAGCTGAACAGTTTTAGATCTCGACACTTAACAAACCTCTGCCTTTCATGACTCGGCGCAACATAGATATATGAAAAAAAAACAAATGTTTTTACTTTTTAATATATCTGTGCGTAATGCGCATGCGCCCCTCGTGTCGGTCGGGCGGGTGTGGAGGGATAAAACCGTTGGCATTAATATTATTATTATAATACCTTTCCTCCCACTTTAAAAACTCTATCCTGTCTTGACTCATTATGTTTCTGTAATTGAACTGCTTGAGCCCTTTTAATTTTATTTTTTATTTGTTCTTTAAACTCCTCCACGGCAGAGTGGATTATATCAACCGGTTTCTTGTCCGTGACCAAATGAATGGTCCTATTGTATTCTATTGTCGCATGCACTATTTGTTTAACTGTATCCTCAATTTTTTTTCAAGCTTGACACACCTTGCAATTTCCAACAAAGTACTGTGTCGTCTCTCTACCTGTCCGTGTAAAGTGCTATGGAGAGGTGGGGCGTTTACTATGTGTACATCGAAGTGGTTTAGTAAAATCGATCTTATGGTTTTGGAATTTAAGGAAGCCTCGTTGTCGCTAAAAATAGTTTTTGTTTTTGGAAATATGTTCATTAATTGAAGAATGGGCAATTTTACATCTATTATTGTGCGAGATGATATTGGTTGAACTATTGCAAATTTAGATAATTTATCAACGCAAGTAAGAAAATATTTTTTATCTGTTGAGAATATGTCAATGTGCAAAATTTCGCCGGCATATGAAGGGATCGGTGTTTTCCCGATTAGTTGCTTTTTCGGATGACGATCGTATTTTGCCCTTGAACATATTTTACAATTTGTGAAAATTTCGTTTGCTAGCTTTGTCAGGTTTGGAAAGAAATATATATATAATACATAATTTTGGCGCGTACACTATATAGCTCAGTGTTTGGCCGAGCTTCTCCTACCATTTGTGGTGTGCGTCTTTATATTATACCACAAATGGAGGGACCTACAGTTTTGAGCCGACTCCGAACGGCAGATGTATGTATTTAATGAGAAGCTTTTTCATGGCAGAAATACCCTCGGAGGTTTGCCATTGCCTGCCGAGGGGTGACCGCTAGTAGAAAAAACTTTTTCCATTATTAAGATTATGCTTGCCCTGACTGAGATTCGAACCTCGAACTTACCGGCGTATCAAGTTATAGCACGCACCGCTACCAACTCGACCACAGCGGCCAAAAGAAATAGTCACCCAAAATTTGTTTGGTATTTTCTTGAGCAGCTCTATGCGCTCGGTTAGGTTCCATAATTACAATTTCTTTTTGTTCATTTTTATCAAAAATTTCCGTTACCGGTTTCTAAGCATACCAGATTTTTGAATTGATTTGATTAGTGAGTTTCTGTTTGAAAAATATATAAAACTGCGCGTCTTCTTCCAATTATGAAAGTGCGCGTTGAGGAAAATTGCGCTTCTTCTAAAAAAATTATAGCGTAAATTACTAATTCAGTTCAATTTAATATTTTGACGCTCAAATTGTGGCAGTTGTAAATTTCAAAAAAAAAATTTGGAAGAAAAAGCTTGTGTTGCTCCTTTTATCATCTAACTCAGAAGTAACGACAAATATTAGCTTAATTTAGGTAAATTTTATTAGGCAAAATCTAAAATAATAGAAACAGTTATTTCTAATAGCGGTCACCGCCCAGCAGGCAATGACAAACACCGACTGTATTTCTCTCATAAAAGCGCGTTTCTTAAAATTTACTCCCCTTCGGAGTCTGCATAACATTTTTGTTATCTATATTTGCGTCTATATTTATTTATTTTACGTCTTTGAATTCAAATCCTTACAGACTACGAACAAAAGTAGCTTATAATGCATATTACATATAAATCGTATGAACTATAAGACAGAGTTCAAAATATTCAAAAAAGCAGCCCTAGATAGGAAAAAATCAAGATCAACATTATTATTAATGGAAGTTAATTCACGTGTAGCGCGAGTAATGGGCGCATTACTGACGTACATACTTAGTTGTTATACACGACTCATGGTTTAAAAAGCTTTTACGGCTAAACACTGATTATACACTCATAAAAATAATCATCCTAAATTTAAGGAAAGTTGGTACTTGATTTGAAAAGCCCGAATATATCCTATTTTTAAGGAAAAAAGTGTGTTTTTAAGAAAATTTTTACTTAATATTAAAGACAACTAGCATTTGTGGCAAGTAAACCAACGCACTTAATTCAATATTGAAGAAATTTGTACTAGCTTTAAGGAATTTATGGGCATATTAAGTACAAAATTGCCTTAAATTTGAAAATTAGTAAAAATATCTTTATTCTTAGGCTATCTTTCGTAAGAATCAGGAAGTATTGAACTTAATTTAAGGATATATGTACATACATATTTACTGCTCTTCGCGGCAACCATGTATGTATGTAAATTATACTTCTTCGACTACAGAATATTTGTGAAACTCAAAGTAAAAGTCCTCCTAAATTTAAGGAAATTTCATACTTGATTTTGGTGCTGAATGGTTGTTGCTGTTGCTTCTTCGCCTTTGCGGCTATAAGCCTCGCAATTTTTGCGTGTTTGTGCTTGTTTATAAACTCCCGTTAGTTTTGAGTGCGTTTATTCATTCGTTTTTTTTCTATTTCGCTAAAATTGCTGTCAGTTGCAATTAAAGTGTTTTAAGTGTCGGTGTAACAATGTAAGTATGAGCGACGCAGAGTTATTAGATTTATTATTTCTATTAAAAGGAGAAATGTTCTTCGATTTGTTAAAAGGTGAGTATTACACTAGTGAAAGTGTTTTTAAGAAGCAAAATGTGCGAAATTAAAAACGAAATGTGAAGCAATTATAGTACGCTTTGAATTTTATGTATTGAACAAACGTATAAGTTAACACCAGCAAACTCGCGTCCGGCCAAAACTCTGTTCCCACCGATATTGCTGACAGCGCGTCTGGAAGTTTGCGTGTGACAACAACGTAAACTCCTACAACAACTTCACTCCCACTGATATTGCTGACGGTGCGAACTAACACCAGCAAACTCGCATCCGGCCAAAACTCTGTTTCCGCTGATATTGCTGACGGCGCGTCTACAGGTTTGCGTATGACAACAACAGTTAACACTAACAAGTGATCGCCGCGGCAGCAGCGAAAGCATTGCACTTGTACAGGAGGTAAATTGCCGAATTGCATTCACAAGTCACGAGGAGGACACGCGAATTTATCCTTATAAAGGACACGCGAGTGTGGCTGTGGGTTGGAACCCATCTCGACTTTGTAACCAAAAATTTGTGAAGACTTTGTGAACAAAAAATATAACGTAAGGCAGTAAGAAATGTAACCAAAAATTTGAAAAGACTTTGTGAACAAAAAATACTACGTAAGGCAGTATGAAATCTAACTAAAAATGTCTGAAGACTTTGTGAACAAAAACAACTACGTAAGGTAGTATGAAATTTAACAAAAAAAACTAGTAGAATATTATGTGAACAGTAGTAAACTTTAAACATTCTGCAAAAACAAGAATCCCTAATTTGCAAAAAAATTTTTGCAGTATAACTTAGAACATTAATTTTAAAAATTTGTGAGGCATTGCACATAAAGGAGAAGGAGCAGTTGAAACCAAATATTCACGAAATTTAATTGAATTCTAAATTAGCCTAAGATGGGAGCATTAATATAAGTAGTGATTGTCAAGTTAAGGTGAATTTATTGAAATCAATAAAGCTAATAATTATTAAATATTTGGGATTTGAGATTTCCTTCACTCGAACAAGACAATGGATGCCCAGACTCTTCAAGCCCTTCTCAATACCGCAATTCGCACTGCAACAGAACATTCTAGGCAGGAATTCCAAACCCGCATAGACGAACTTACAAATAGGCTGGCAAGAATTGAGACGCCAACTCAGGTCATTCAATATGAGCCGGTTACCATCCAAGCAAACACCGTGTTAGGAATCCTTAGATCTGGTGAAAACAATGCCAGAATTCAAGGGTGATCCTATCGGTTATGTGTCCTGGAGATAAGCAGCGCACACTGCCTATAAAGTGTTTGAGAGATATGAAGGTACTTCGAAGCACTATCAGGCGGTGGGCTTCATCCGAACTATTGCAAATTTAGATAATTTATCAACGCAAGTAAGAAAATATTTTTTATCTGTTGAGAATATGTCAATGTGCAAAATTTCGCCGGCATATGAAGGGATCGGTGTTTTCCCGATTAGTTGCTTTTTCGGATGACGATCGTATTTTGCCCTTGAACATATTTTACAATTTGTGAAAATTTCGTTTGCTAGCTTTGTCAGGTTTGGAAAGAAATATATATATAATATATAATTTTGGCGCGTACACTATATAGCTCAGTGTTTGGCCGAGCTTCTCCTACCATTTGTGGTGTGCGTCTTTATATTATACCACAAATGGAGGGACCTACAGTTTTGAGCCGACTCCGAACGGCAGATGTATGTATTTAATGAGAAGCTTTTTCATGGCAGAAATACCCTCGGAGGTTTGCCATTGCCTGCCGAGGGGTGACCGCTAGTAGAAAAAACTTTTTCCATTATTAAGATTATGCTTGCCCTGACTGAGATTCGAACCTCGAACTTACCGGCGTATCAAGTTATAGCACGCACCGCTACCAACTCGACCACAGCGGCCAAAAGAAATAGTCACCCAAAATTTGTTTGGTATTTTCTTGAGCAGCTCTATGCGCTCGGTTAGGTTCCATAATTACAATTTCTTTTTGTTCATTTTTATCAAAAATTTCCGTTACCGGTTTCTAAGCATACCAGATTTTTGAATTGATTTGATTAGTGAGTTTCTGTTTGAAAAATATATAAAACTGCGCGTCTTCTTCCAATTATGAAAGTGCGCGTTGAGGAAAATTGCGCTTCTTCTAAAAAAATTTTATTTCTATAACAGTTTATTGGTTTATCTGTTAATTCTATCGTATAAGTCGAAGAAACTTCACTATGAACTGTAGCAGCGTCCGATACATGTTGGTATTCAAGAGCATGAATCTTCTGTCGTGACAGTGCGTCAGCAACATCGTTTTCTTTTCCTGTTTTATAGAATATTTTAGCATTATGCTTGTCAATAAACGCCTTCCAGCGTTTAATTTTCGCGTTTGGGTTTTGGTCTGAAACTGCAATGTGAGGCTGATGGTCGGTATAAATATTGAGATTTGTTACCCCATAAAGGTAGTTACGGAGATTTTTTAAGGCCCACACTACGGCCAACAGTTCTCTTTCATTGGTTGCGAAGTGCAACTCTCTATCTTTCAGCGTTCTGGAAATCATTGTTATTGGCTTTCCATTCTGAGATAAAACTGTTCCCAGACCATGTGACTAAGCATCCATCTTTAGATCGAAAGGCTTTCCAAAGTCCGGATAAAGCAACATTACATCTTCCGATATTAATATTTCTTTCAATTTGTTAAAGGCTTGTAATTGCCTGTCGTCAAGTTTAACTTTAGTTTTTTTTTACTGTTGAGCACTAACCCTACCGTATTCACCTTTTAGGATGTCAGATAGTGGTTTCGCTATTGAAGCAAAACCCTTAATGAGGCAGCGATAGAAGTTGCGTAAGCCCAAAAAAGATCTTACTCCGAACAAAGTGGAGGGTTCACTATAGTCTCGGATGGCTTCCACCTTAGTCGGACTTGCTTTGATTCCCTCTCTTGATACTGTGAAGCCAAGGTATTCTACACTTGTTTTCAAAAAAATTTGACTTTTCGCTTGAATCCCTCATATTTGCCTCATACAAATTGCGCAGAACCCAGTCGATGTGTTTCACATGATCGGCTTCGTTTTCCGAATAGATTATTACGTCATCGACGTAGACGTAACAAGTTTTGCCTATTTTTTTACGAAGGACATCGTCGATGGCCCTCTGAAACATGCTTGGCGCATTTTTCAATCCAAATGGTAGCCGACAAAACTCGTACTTCCCATTATTTACTGAAAATGTGGTTTTTTCGCGATCCTGCTCCGCGAGTTCGATTTGATGAAAACCTGACTTTAAATCAAGGGTTGTAAAATATTTCGACTTACCCAAGTTCGACAGTATTACTGTAACATTGGGAATAGGGTATTTATCATCGATTGCCTTTTGATTGAGCTTTCGAAAGTCTATCACTAGGCGTTTTTTCTTGTTGCCCAACTCGTCGGTACCTTTTTTATCAACAACCCATATGGGGTTATTAAAAGGGGACCTAGATATGCGGATTATTCCGTTTTTTATTAGATATTTTATCTCGCTGTTAACGAAATCAGACACTCCCATTGGATATGGGTTGCTATCTTCGGTGCGAATAGAAGCAACAATGTTTGTGTTAAAGGGCAGTGCTTCGTCAGGATCTGCAAAAGATTTAGCCCGATTTTTTAACATTCTATTAAATTCGGCTTCTACCGATTGAGGCACTTTTATGTCCTCTGGTTTCGTAAAATTCACGTCCTCGCATTTATAAAATTGAATTTTTCAAATCCTCTAAAAAATTTATGGATTCTACATCGGAGGCTTCTGCTCCAGCTACCTCTGACTCGGCTAGCTTTTCGTAGTCCGAATTTTCTTCTTTACTTTTATAACTTTCCTGTGAAATTTTATTAATTCTCTGTCGTCTTTGTCCTGAATTTCTGTCAGAACCATATGGTCTTTTGTGTGCTTGGCCTGAGTTATTGTTATTATTACCGGTGTTTTGGTGGGCATAATTCGTCGACCGTCGAAAACGTGACGACGTGGGATCAACATCCATTTTCTCTACCGGTTGTAAGTTGTATGAGTCCTGTCGCCTGGTATAGTAAGGATTTTTGCCGTGAGTCGGTACATTATTCAAGTTTTTACTATTGAATTTATTCTGCGTTTGAATACGCGTGTTATAGTTATCCTGTGTCTGAACTCTATTTTCGAAGCTTCTTGCGTAATTCATTGCAAACATATACCTCTCGTGATTTGACTCAACTTCCTGAGCCAACGCTAAAACAAGAGGCAAATCCTTTGGCCGCGATGCAAATAAAACATCACTTAAGGGTTTCTTTAGTACGGATATGAAAACCCGGAGCGCATCAGCCCTATATTTACCATTAATAGAGTTCACCTTCGTATGTCATGCAAAATCTAACCTAGCTACTATGGCTTTAAAATTAAACGCCGTATTAAAGGAAGCTAACACTGCATCGGCAGCATCTCTAACTTTGTTTTTGATTATCCCTAAAGCTTGATAGTGCCGTGAACTACCACCGTATTTTTCAAATGGTTTATAAGCAGAATAAGCGGCCTGCCGCCACGACACATATTGTTCCTGTTTGCCATTAAATTCGGGTATAGATTTTATAATGTCAAGAGGCTCATCACATTTAATACCTTCAACTATTGTAGCGTCCTCGTATGTCTTAAGTTCGGTTGTACATAAATCTACAGCAGAAATTGTCTGCGTTACCACCCGCAATTTTGTTTCAAATTCGTTCCTTTGTACGTCTAACGCTGCGCCCCCTGCAGCTTGTATTAAAGCTTGCAAATCTGAGGCGTTCATGTTTAAAGTCCTTAGTATAACACTTATTTGTAATTCTTCGAAATTCTCAATTATCTGCTTTAGCTCCTTATCCATCTCACTCATCAAAATTTACTAATGTTCACTATTGTCCACTTTATCTTTTTGGCAGTTTTTATTTAATAACCTTTTCGACACAATAAATTGTTTCACAAAAATATACAAGCAATCACTTACATCATGTTAAAGATAATTTGGATTGTGTTCCCCACTCTTGGTGACTGCTTCCAAAATACAGTTGAATTTAGGGTTCTTGATGATTGCTTCTCAGTTCCAGATGAGTTGCTGGAGGTATACTTGTTAGCTGCTTCTAAGTTCGAGTTTTAAATTCGCGTTCTCACGCGGCCCAAGGAAAATTCGTTCCTTGGTGACTTAAAAAAAAACACCAACAAAGAGTTGCGGAGTTCGAACCGAGGACGTTTCGAGCTAAGAAGGGGGATAGTTAACATAGCTGTTATGTTAATAGATCATCTAGCAGAAGTAAATGCTCTTTCCCGGTTGTATGTGTGTGGGTTACCTTACCACTTGCGGTATTACCACTATCATCATGATTATCTTCATAATCATCATCACCGAGAGCAGTTAATCCCAAGCACCTTTAATCCACCTATCAGAAGGCGCCACGCACACACGCACCTGTCAAAGAAGTGCAAAAGCGCCTCGCGTACCGTACCATTTCAAACGAATGCACCAACAATAACAACAACTTCACTTTAAGCGTGCTCGGTAGGCTCGACTAAGGCTGCAGCGATCATAAGGAATCAATTGAAAATTTAAAGTTGAGAAGGCAAGTTGAATTGCCTTAGAATAAAATAAAACTTAATAATATATACATAATTAATTTACACAAGGGTATTATAACTTTGTTCGCATAACTGTTGTTTGTAACAGCAAAAAATTATCGAGATAGGTATATGTCTTATATATACTAAAATGATCAGAATAAATAGAGGAATCGACTTAGCCCTGACTGTCTGCCCGTCCGTCCGTCCGTGGTTACAATAACTTGAGTAGAAATTGAGATACATATCTCATAGGTACATAGATTGCTCTTTGGACAGGGTAGGTTGGTAGTGAAAATGGTCAACATCGGTCAATAACCACGCCCACGTACCATATAACGGAAATTTTTGAAAAACTCAAAAACTCCGTTTTTCCGGTATCTGTTGCCATGCCCACTTATGAAAAAGTATCTGTATCTCAATAACAATGTTAAGTATCGTCACAAAAATTGGTAAACATATTTTGCTTGGTATTGCTGTTATTATCGTAGACAAGTTTTTAAATCGGATAATAACCACGCCCACCTCTTATATAACGGATGTTTTGGAAAATGCAAAAAGTTTGGTTTTTCGGTATCTATTAAAACAAATTGATTGAAATTCGGTATTTGAAGCGATTTTGAACTAAGAAGTAAGGTATTTATGAAATTTTGAATATTAGGCGTTGCCACGCCCATTTATGAAAAAATTTCTTTATCTCAATAACGGTGTAAGGTATCGTCACAAAATTTGGTGAACAAATATTCCTCGCTGTTACCATCGTTAAAAATTTTTCAAATCGGACCATAAACTTGCCCACCTCCCATGTAATGGAAATTTTGAAAAATGCAAAAACTTATATTTTTCTTTATCTTTGGCACATATTAATAAAAATTTGATATTTAGAGATATAGTTGATTAAGAAACTTGATTTTCATGAAATTTTGTAAAATTAGCGTTACCACGCCCACCTATATAAAACGTCGGTAGGTATCTCAATAACGATGTAAGGTATCGTCACAAAATTTAGTGAACATATTGTCCTTGACTTCACTAGCATCACTTTCAATAATTTTTGAAATCGGATAGTAGCCCCGCCCAACTTTCATATAACGGAAGTTTTGAAAAATACAAAAATTTCGTTTTTTCTTTGTCTATTGGAACGTATTAATTAAAATTTGATATTTTGAGAGATAGTTAATTAAGAAACTTGATTTTTATGAAATTTTGAAAAACATGCGTTACCGCGCCCACTTTTAAAAAATTCCCTGTAGGTATCTCAGTAACGATGTAAGCTATCGTCACAAAATTACGTGAACATATTGTCCTTGATATCACTAGCATCACCGTCATTAATCGGACCATAACCACGCCCAACTTCTAAATAAGTGAGATTTTGAAAAATGCAAAAAACTTCGTTTTTCAGTATTTTTTGGGAGAAATTGAGTAAAGTTTAATACTAGCTGGGATTTGAAACAAAGAAACGGGGTTTTTATGAAATTATGTTCACTGCCCATACAAAAATATATCGCGAGGGTATATAAAATTCGGTTTTGCCCGAATTTAGCTTTCTTTATTTGTTTTAAATTATTTTTGATCTTAAGACCGATCGGTTTATTGGGAAAAATTATTAGCAAAAAACAACAATATTCAAAGCGGTAGAAGTTATGGTACTATTTCGGAAATCACCACATTTACTCATCACACTGCTTTCTTTTTGGCTTCTGCGGCAGTCGAACCCGCAACAACATGCGCAATACTTAAGCCGGCAGCTAAACGCATTCAGCTAATCTTACGCTGTGTGAAGGAATTGTTCGAGACGTTTGCTAACAAAGAGTTTCAGCCGATCTCAACGAACATTCATGAATTAACACGATTAGCAAATTTGAAACTCCAAGGCAGGTAAAATTCTACGAGCCGGAGACAATACCATGTGGAATAGTTTGGGAACAATCGTTGGATATATTGGACACGATACCAGAATTAAACGGAGATGCATATGTACCATGGCGACAAGCAGCCTTTGTTGTCCACAATATATTCGAACCATACTCTGGTAAAACGAAACACTTGCACGCGATGGCAATGATAACAAGTAAGAAAAGCTAAATTCGGGCGAAACCAAATTTTTTTATATACCCTCGCGATGTATTTTTGTATGGGCGGTGCGCATAATTTCATATAAACCTCGCTTCTTTGTCTCAAATCGCAGCTAGTATTAAACTTTACTTAATTTCTTCGAATAAATACTGAAAAACGAAGTTTTTTGCACTTTTCAAAATTTCCGTTATATGGAAGTTGGGCGTGGTTATCGTCCCATTTCAAAATTTTTTTACGGTGATGCTAGTGATATCAAGGACAATATGTTCACGTAATTTTGTGACGATACCTTACGTCGTTATTGAGATACCTACAGACGTTTTTTTATATGTGGGCGTGGTAACGCCCATTTTTCAAAATTTCATAAAAATCAAGTTTCTTAATTAACTATCTCTCTAAATATCAAATTTAAATTAATATGTTCCAATAGATAAAGAAAGAACGAAATTTTTGGATTTTTCAAAACTTCCATTATATTTGAGGTGGGCGAGGTTATGGTTCGATTGAAAAATTTTTTAACGATGATAACAGCGATATTGAGGAAAATTTGTTCACCAAATTTTGTGACGATACCGTACACCGTTATTGAGATACAGAACTCTTTTCCTAAGTAGGCGTGGCAACTCCCATTTTTTAACATTTCATAAATACCTCATTTCTTAGTTCACAAGCGCTCCAAATATTAAATTTCACTCAATTCGTTTTAATACATATGTATATAATATAATTTTGGCGCTTACACTATATAGTATGTAGCTCAGTGTTTGGTCGAGCTTCTCCTACCATTTGTGGTGTGCGTCTTTATATTATACCACAAATGGAGGGATCTACTGTTTATTGCCGACTCCGAACAGCAGATGTACTTAATGAGAAGCTTTTTCATGGCAGAAATACCCTCGGAGGTTTGCCATTGCCTGCCGAGGGCTGACCGCTATTAGAAAAAACATTTTATATTATTAAGATTTTGCTTGCCCTGACTGAGATTCGAACCTCGAACTCACCGGCATATCAAGTTATAGCACGCACCGCTACCAACTCGACCACAGCAGTTTTTGTTTTAATAGATACCGAAAAAATGAAGCTTTTGAATTTTCCAAAACTTGCGTTATATGGGAGGTGGGCGTGGTTACGATGCGATTTCAAAAATTTTCTAGGATAATAATAGCGATGTCAAGGAAAATATGTCCACCAAATTTTGTGACGATAACTAATACTGTTATGGAGATACATAAAATTTGTCATAAGTGGGCGTGACAACGTCCGTTTTTCAAAATTTTATAAATACCAAGTTTCTTAGTTCTAAATCGCTCCAAATACCAAATTTCATTCAATTTGCAGTAATAGATAACGAAAAAACGGAGTTTTTGCATTTTTCAAAAACTTCCGTTATATGGGAGGTGGGCGTGGTTATTGACCGATCTTAACCATTTTAAATACCAACCTATCCTGTCCAAAGAGCAATCTATGTACCAGCCAGACATCGCTAAATCGACTTCTCTTTTCATTCTGATCATTTTGGTATATATATGTATGTATGTCTATATCTATCTTGATTCCGTTATGCTGTTTCAAGCAACCTTTATGCGAACAAAGTTATAATACCCATGTGTACAAGTACGCTCGGGTATAAAAAAACAATGTTACGGGTCAGGTAGATTATTTACTGGCATATTTATGTAAATATAACATTAAACTTTACAATATTAAAACAAAGTTAAAATTTTCGATTTAGGACAAGCGTCAAATGTAGTATCTAGTAGAAAAAGTTATCTACAGTGAATCAGGGACGCTTAAGATTTAACAAATTTTTTGAGTTGGATGAAAGAAAGTTGGCGCTAATAATAAATGACAAATTTGATAAATTCATTGAACGATTTATATAGGACTGATGCCTTGATATGCCATTGGGCGATATCTACCTGGTGAATTTGCGATTACGCAGGAATTTGTATGAAATCAAAACCAATTCGCATTCGCTAATGCCTTTCATAGTAATTACTAAAGGTTACAAAAAGGAAATAATTCAGAAAGCTAAGAAATGATATTGTAACTCATAAAATCATAGAAAGCCAGAGGCAAGGCTAATATTTTGAAAGCTATGCGCAAGCCCCCACATAGAACTCACAACAAATAACGCCTGCACAATAAGATATGTATAAACCATGTTGAAACCGACTAGTATCGTTTTTAGAACAGAGCCGCTCAAAATAATACGCAATTTATTTACCAACGCATACAATCACACATTTGATATCTGCTAGCGTATGATTGTGTGCGCGCGCTTGCTTAGTACACTGAGTGAAATCGTGCTATTTGTTTATTTTGTTATTAAAAATTTAGAAAAAAATAAAAAATTATGGTTTTTGATTAAAAAAGCAATTAAGAAAAACAATAATAACAACAAAAACAGCAAATACCGTTGTTAATTTTTTTAATTTTCCATGATTTTTTCCATATCGACTTCAAGATCGTAAGTTTTGATTCTCATTAAGTCCTCTATATGCTTATTGGAAACTGAATTCCTGTATTTCGAGTGAAGAAATTTAAGCGAAGAAAACGCAACTTCGCAATTATAAGTCGACCCAAACATTGAGTATAACTTGTATACTTGATTTTTAATATTTGGATACGACTGTGAATTAATTTTCCTCCAAAATTCCTTACCCGCGCCTAGAGGTAAGTTAGAATCATTTCGCATTCTAAGTATTTCTTCATGAAAATTATCATCTTGTTCTTCGATAATGCAATTTATAGGATCATTATGGAGAGAAATGAGTTGCTGAATTTTATTGAAATCTTGAAACCTTGTATTAAAACTTGTTAAAATCGATTCTAAGACTACTACATATTCAGGTAGTTTCTTTTGATTTTTATAGTCCATTATTATCTCACAGGTTCTTGGTAAGCTTAGCATATTTTCATTTTTTGATTGCTCTATTATTATTTTAATTTTCCTTTCAAATTGGCGAACATATGCAATTTCGCAGAACGAAAAATTACACTGAAGATGGCACAACGCCGAAACCGGTTTGTCTCCAAATCAAACTTGACAAGGGATGACGGAAATTCGTTCCAAAATACAGCAAGTTGACTTATGTTTTTAATGTCCGTTGTTTCATCTAAAGAAATAGAAAAATAAATGCAATTTTGGAGTCTTTCTCGGGTACAGGCTAATATGTACGAACTTATTTTTTCAGTTCGCCGAGTTATGATTAGGCGAGATAATCTAGTGGCCTCTTAAATTTAACAGACCTCCTTCCCAGTTTCGCCAAAACAGCTAAAAAATTCAATGCCCATATCTTTAAAGAAGACCCCATCATCAAATGGACGCCCTTTTTTTGCTAAATACATAGCTACAATGTAAGAAGCTTTTTTTAATTGAACTGCTTTATTATAATGATCATCATCAACAACAGCAACATTATCAACAACAGCAACATCCTCAACAACAGCAACATCCTCAACAACAGCAACATTATCAACAACGGAAACATCATCAAAATAAAATTTTAAGTAAAACAGGGCTTTTGATTCATACAGAATACGTGTCCATTCGTCACCTGAAATAAGGTGAAATCGAGTGTGACAATTCATATAATGTCTTTCTAAATTAAATTTCAGTTTTGTTTGCATTATTTTATAGCAAATAACGCATTCCGCTCGCCATCTCTATTTTCAAGGAAAAAGAAATTGTACATTCTTTATTGAACATTTTGAATGTTTTTTTGCAAGTGTGTATCATAAAAAAAATATTGCTATGTAAGTGCGCACGTTCTTCTTTGCTCAGCTGCTGAATAGCAACTGAAAGTAAAAGCATTGCTTCGCATGTGCCGAAGTCAGAAATCTAAGCTTAGTCGTTTTTGACGATTTTTTTTTTGTCGCTGGCAGAATTAGCGTCATAGCGTACATGTTTCGACTGCATTTGCTTGCCTATACTCCGAGTATAGGCATGAAATATTGCGCATTATTTTGAGCGGCTCTGTTTTAGAATAGGGTGCTAGTGCCATACAAAGAAAAATATATGAATAGCGAGCCATTTAGAATTTTGTGTTATATCAACCTAAATATCGAACGAAACAAGCGTTGTGGCAATACTTTGAAAAAGGAGTTCGTAGAACGATTATTGTAATTAATAAAAACGCTGTCATTTGATTGTAAATATTTAAATTTCACAATATCTCTTCGTAGAAAATATAAAATCTGTTTTGTCGCTTAACATTCGTATGTTTAAACACCGCAGCAACTGTTGTGCTACTTAATACCGTATCTGCCGAACCCTCTCCCAAACGATGCGGTCAGCAGCCCTTCTCCAATCATTTTTAGATTTTAAGCAATTCTTCGTCCCCATTATGAGGTCGTTAGTTTTTTCGTATAATTTTTTATTCCTTAAATTTTTGAACGGACTTCCTTTGACTCTCTATTGCAACTTACGTTTGCCTTTTTCATTTTGTTTTGCACTTTGGTAAAAGGTTTTATTTTCACAGTTTTTTGCAGTGGCTTTTTTTGTACATTAGAAGTTCAGTTTGTTTTTTGTTGAGATTTTTTCCCATCACTTTGTGTGTCTGTATTTGTATTTGGTATTTGTTATTATACTGAAATGTCTTATGCGCTCGTCATTTACGTAATTGTTTACTAAGTGAACAGGGAAATCGGTTAACGATGTGTTGCTGGTGCGTGCACAGCAGTTGGTTGTGAAAAATGTGCGGTCATGTGACATAACGGTGGGATGGCAGGATAGATGTATGGTGTATTCGGCGCTGCATAGGGGTGCCTATCCACGTGGAAAAATTTACAAAAATGCCGCAAGCTCAGAGAATGCGGGAAACAAATCTGAAAAAATTATCATTCGAATTTTAAGTGGTGCAGGATATGTTAGAAGAATGCATATATTTACATACACACACACTCATAAGATTTGCCGCGATTGTCCAGATTACAAATTTTGTGCTACTGTATTTCAATGGCTGAAGTAGCCTACTGCGTTTGCGTAGACTTCAAACGAGTTTTGAAATAATGATTGACACAAAAAAGATTTTCATGAAAATAATCTGCTGCATGTGATGAGGAGATGTGGTGACCACCAAAATAGCTGCTAATACTTCTTCCACTTAAAATATTTTTGTAGTTTTTCAAATAAAGTGTTTCGTAAACTGGCCTTGAGCTCAATAAAATTGACAATTATTAAACATTTTAAGGCCGATAGAAAACTTTACAAAATCTTAAAGTAAATATTATAAATTGATTTGTATCTCTACGCTTAAATATAGAGATTATTTTCTGATTTTTATTTTTCCACTCAAGAATAAAGCTCAGCTTCTGATAATAACATTTTTGCTCGAGTATAAAAAACTTTTTTATTTTATTTTTTTAAGTCCCTTACATAAATCTCACTATTGGATTTAAAATGTATAGGAACATCCCTTTTATTGAGAGGTATTTCTCTTTGATACCAAAACGTTCGAAATTCCATACTTATAGGCGATTTTTTTACATTTAATCATTAAAATAAAAATCTCAAAATAATCATTATGTCTGCGAGAAAAATAAAAATCACAGATAATCGTTATTTTTGAACCGTATTGTTCATTATTCTAAAGAACTTAAATACAGCTCTCCAGAAAAATCACAAGAACTAATCTATATTTATATATATGTATAAATATTCGGAAAAACGTTATTTAACTTGATTAAACTACAATAGCTAAAGAGATGAAATATATACCAATTGAAAGGTCTACATTAGCACAAAATTCAATCAAATTGAAAATCGGTCTGTAAGTTCCTGAGATATTTACGTGAAAAGATATAAAAAATTCATATAGTTTTTTTTTATTTTACAGGAAAGCTTAAAATTGTTCTTAAGAAAAACGTAAAATCGTTGATTATCGGGGGTTACATACTAGTTTTTTATTTATTCTGTTGCTTGAAAAATTACTTTGCCGTTGCTAAACATTTTTTTTTGTTCTTGAGAGCTTTAGATTGCTTTAAAAAATGTGTATAAAAAAATTTCTTTTTCATTTCATGAGTGTCATATTATAGGGTTTTTTTGATTTTCTTAAGAGCTGTGTGCTGTGTGTGTAAGGAGCTTTACGGCCGGTTTAAATGAAAAGTAAAACCAAGTTTCCTTTCTATTCTCTGTACTAGGGTCGACATGGTCGACAAAAATTTGTTTACCTTTTCTTGCGCAAAATGTCTTATAATATTCTACATGTTTAAAAATGTAATAATGTTCAACTTCCGTTGAAACGAATTGGACGCCACTGTCTTTGTTAATAGCAGACAAAAAGTTCTGAAAGGAGAAAAGAAAATTGCCCTTAAGTCTGATTCTAAACGTCTGCTTTCCGATGATAGGTTATCGATAATTACAGCTGTCAGATCGGCCCCAAGCAAACTTCCGGGACGAGTTTTAGTTTTTTTCTTTGCAAATCGCCGAATGGAACAGAAGTGTTTGGAAATTTTAGTGTGAGATATTAAGTTGAGCTCCAGTTGCTTAATTTCAATTAAAAGTCCGGCTAGGACATAAAAATAAGCTGATCACGTTTATTTAATAGGGTTCAACTCTGCGATTAGCTTAGCGGATTAAGGAGCGACTGGCAATTCTTGCCATTGATGACCGCCTTAAACATCAGTGCCTCCCACATATGCATATGCAAGCACCGCATAACCCAAAAACAGCAGCAAGACATACTAAGAAGTATTGATTTACAAAAAGTTTAAATATCGTACTTCAGCTCGTTACGGGAATTTCCCTATTAAATAACGACTTTCTTCTTTCAACTTTTCAACAATTTTTTATTTACAGCCGTGCTCCGGGTTTCACATTTCAATTCCACAATGTGATTTTAAAAATTTCCTGTGAAAGTGAATTAGTGTGCTCCCAATTTCACAAATTTATTCGCATATCAGGTCAGCCCTGTCGCACACATTGGTTATCGTTGTGGCAATTTACAAACAGCTGTTGTTGAAATTTCCCTTTCGGAGTTAGCTATGTTTGCTTTTTTGAGCAGCCATCAGCAAAACACTTAAAAATACGCATATTTCAATGAATAACTAATACAGATATGTCATAAATGGCTTCTACAAACATCAAAGAATATTTTAAGAATTATTCCAATCGAAAATAATTAAACATTCACACACTTTTTGTCATTTACTTTTCATTTCACATACAATCAAGCATTCGGATTAAATTCACAAAAATGTATGTATGTGAATGTGAAATTGGGAGCACCAAACATGTGATTTGAAACCGAATTCACAGAGAAACTTGTGAATGTGAAACTGGGAGCACGGCTAATAGCCATACTTACATACATTCTTATTTGCTTGCATAAATGCCTCTAAGGGTCATAAAAATAAAATTTAACACAGTAAGCCTATCCTAAGTAAGAGAATGAGAAAAGGATTTTCTACACGTGGATATAAACATACCATACAGAATTAAATTTAGCATAATATTACAATTTACATTATAATTTGCGCAGTACTATTTAATATGAGATTAAATTATCCGTAAAAAACTCCCACTTTGGGCTACATTGTATTTCTTTTTTTTTTGTTTTAATGCATATACGTACATATGTATGTACATATGTATATGTGTAGATACTACTTCTGTTTTTTGGAGAGAAGTGCTTATACTTTGCTTTACGCACCCTCTTGATGCTCTATGAACAGTAAGCGTCAATAAATGGTAACCGTCTTTTTACTGCTAATAATTTTTTTGTGATACATATTTCTAATTACGACAAAGTTAAAAATTAACTGCAAGATAATAAATATGCAGACAGTGTAGGGATTATCTTTAAATGCAACTTTTCTACACCTAGTGATTTTGGCAACAACATATGCACGGCGGAGAGGCCTGTACGCGATGTGGTATCACTACATCCAGTTCTCAAAGTATGTAAGTTTGTAAAATTTATTAACTCATTGGGTTTTTTCTACCACTGTCAAGTATGGTTGTTTAACTGTGCGCATAAGCATGCAGTTGCTTGCATACCTGGCTACATGCATACATACTTACGAATTAATGCTTTGTGGTTTCACTTCACAATCGCACTAACGAAAAAGGTGGAGTGTGGAGTTGAGCACGCATGTTGGGATGGGAAGGAGTATGTATGTACATAAGCCTGACCAAAAAAAAATGAAAGTGCTTCTTTTTTTGAGGCTCATGACTTTTTTGCTTCCATTATGAATAAAAACCATCCCCTGAAAATTTGATGCAAAAATATTAACATTTAGAGGTCTCGCGTGGACGTTTTGTGCCTCCACCTCAAGTGCTTAAAATTACTCGTCCTTCAATCCATACGCACGCAAAATCCATTAAGAAATTTAAGTTTTTGAATATCTTATAATATGGTTTTAAGGTCACTGAACACTCTGGGTAAGTTAATTTTCCGATCTGACCCTAACATTTTGATATATTGGGACAAAATCGTAAAAAAAAACGATCAGAAATTCGAAAATTACAGTTTAAAAGTTGATTATTAAAAAAAACAAAAGTTTTCAATATCTTATCATTAATGCTATTTATAACAAAATTTTTAACAAAGGAAATGAGCTATCATAGAGCTTTACGTTCATTACTTCTCGAGATATCTATAAATTACTGTACCTGCATCTGAATACAGGGCTAAAACCTATTAACAAGAAAAATATAAATTTTAAAGCAGTAAATGGTCTTAGCCATCCAGCGAGCTCGATAAACTGCACCCGGTTGGCGAATTGTAATGTTATTATTTTTGGGGTTTCCAATAAATAACAGCGCTAATTCTAATAATTCTACATAATCATTGCGAGAGTAATTTTGCTCCAGTTGTTCATTTATAAAATTCGCTTTCTGTTGCACAACGGGCTTTAACAAATACCAGACAGTTGGATCGCTTCAATTTTTCCAGCATTACAATATTTGTCCCTGTGGATGGCTCGAACAGCGAATCGAAAACTGAAGAAATTATACATTCGAGCATATGATGCCTACACGCGTAATAAAGAATATGACGATTCAGCATTATTTCCAGTAACCTCACAGCCCCTTTGTGTATACCGGTGTTTGAAGCTGTTGTATCAGCGCATACGCCCGTGATCTTGTCATCTAATTGCCAAAAAACTAATAATGAAAATATCACCTCAACTTGATCTTCGCCTGACCCCGTTTGTATGCTTGGAACCCCAAGAAGCTGCTCGTTCTTTTCAGTCCCGGTGACGATTACCGCCAATCTATCACACTTCTCGTTGGAATCTAAGCTCTTCATAATTTTACCATCCCAATGCACTATACAAAAATTTGATGAATCAAAAGAGTCCTTCATATTAATAAATACATTGGTTTGCACTCTTTTTCGCATTAACCTTATGCTTTCCCGTGAGCAAGGTACACCATTAAGATCAATGTTAAATTCAAATGCCAGAACTGAAATCAAATAAGCTGCTTTTCTTGTTGATATTTCGCAGCGATTGAGTGTACTTGCGACCATCTCACTAACGAAATTACTGTGCGTGAACGTGCGAGCTTTCTTTTCGGGAGGACTTTAATCGGCATCGTCATTGTCTTCTTCCGGCGGAATATCCGATACTGATTCGAAACTGTCTCGTGGATTTGCAACAATATTGTTTTTCTGAGTCTTTTTTGGAGTCAGTCTCAAGGTGAAAAACCGATATAGAGTATCTATAAAAATTCTTCTTTTTTCAAAGGTTCCTTTATAGTTTCGATGACGGTCAGCCTTTATTACTTTATACTCCTCGCACAGAGCGCAGAGTTTCCTCACAATTGTTTCATTTAAATCGATGTGGCGGTGCACAAACTCAGCAGAACGGCTTTATTTGTTGGCTCGCCATAAACGGATAAATATGTTGGAGACGAATCTAGTAGCCACCCTTTGCACTGTTGAGAACTCATTTTTATCACTTTCACGTAAAGTGTTTCAAAACTATACGATACCAAGCAGATTTGTTGTTTATATTTTGATTAAATTCAAAACGCACAATGTGAGAGCATAATTTATTGTTGGAAACAGTTTTGTTATAGATATCTCGAGAAATAATGAACGTAAAGCTCTGTATAAACCAAACGTAAAGCATCCTATAAACCAAGAAAGACCAAATTTCGGAGAATTACATCATCTTTATTGTAGCTTGACACAGGATCCAAAAAAGGTTTTCGAATACATTAGAATGACAAGCAATACATTCGATTACATTCTGTCTCAAATTTCGGATCGACTGCAGCAAGGCTGGCGAAATTGCCACAACAGGCCAGTACTTCAATAGGAGCGATTGATGCTAACAAAAGGTACGTACAAAAAAATTTATTGGAGACAATTTAAGAAAATAATATATCATAAATAAAACAAATTTATTGGTAAATAATATACATATGTATGTAAATAAAATCTGTTAAGCATTTTGATTGTTGTGAATCGGAAGTGATGTCGATTGAGAATTTTTATTGTTTCCTGCATTGTCATGACATATAGTACTAGCCATGGTGTTTTCATTGGTATATTCTATATACACAGTTTTTGGGTTAATCCATTCATGTGTCACCTGCAATACCTTTATCTTGTATTGTATTTTATCCGACATATCCTAAGACATATTTTTCACATGAGGCAATAAACTAAAAAAAAAACAAAGATCTTCATCGTCCTCATCTTTTTTTGCTCTCTTTTCTTGCATAAAACGGAGTTTTTTCTTTTCCACTTCAAGCAATGCATTTCTAATACCTTCTTCTGAACGCTTTGTCTTTACTGGTTTTCTAGAAGAATTTAAAGGTTGCTGTGAAAATGTTGGAACTTCAATTTCGCTTGTTTCTTCTTAAATACAATATTGACTTTCATCATCAGGTAAAATTTCATCCATCAAAGAATTCATAGATTCATCTTCAACTGTGACTGGTAAGTTGCTGGGGGATTTCCTGGCAGTAACTGATCTTTTAAAAATGATAGGTTATCAAAATCCTGCCACGAGCCTCTGTAATCCGCCAATCGAGCGGAACCAGATTTTGGTTTGGAAATGTTTGCCAGCGTAATTTTGTATTTGTCACGTAGGCCGTTTCATTTATTTCGAACTACGGGTACTACAATAAAAATTAAACAATACTTAATGCAAATTTTAAATTAATATTTTTATTAAAATGAGTTTTTAAATCTTTTTTATTTAAGATTATTATTATTATTATTATTATTAAACTTATAATAAATTAAAAGCTTAATACTATCTACAAGAGCATGGCTACAAGGCCATCAGCTCGCTTAACTAAGACAAAAGTGTGATAAGAATAAAAGATCTATTACATACATATATCTACTAAGCAGGTATGTACATAAATATCTCAAGTAAGAAAAAAATAATGAAAAATAAAATGTAGTAATTTAATGCTTGCGTTTAAATGGCAATTTTTAAGGTTGTAATAAACTGATGTATCTTTTCTATGTTCGATTCTGAGGGTGTTTTAAATACTTCGGTAATTGTTGTATTCCCGAAGAGACGTCGTTTGATTGCAGTCAGGGTCGAGCAGCTGTTATGTATAATGTGGTCAAAAGATAGGGTCTGGCCACATCTGGTGCAAGTTGGTGGGTCTTCCCGTCTTAGGAGGTGTTGATGCGTTGTGATCGTATGTCCCATTCGTAATCTAAGAAATGTTTTGAACTTATGTTTAGTGACGGAGCAAGGATACAAGGGCCCGCTGTTGGTGTCTAGAATTTTTGAATAATGATGGTGATGATTTTTTCCCCTATTTAGCAGGTAATTGTTGGTACATGACCGTTTTAAATTAGTTTGAAGGTCGGGTTTTTCTATGTAGAGTTGCATCTAAAAGAATAGGAGCTTTGCAAGCGTACTTTGCGGTTGTATCGGCCAATTCGTTTCCTTGGATGGAACAGTGTCCAGGTACCCAGAGGAGTTTTATTTTGTTTTGCGTGGATATAAGCACATCTTTCGTTTTGTCGATTGTGTCCCATATACTCTTAGATGGATTAGGAATGGACTTTAAGACAGCTAGATTGTCGGTGCAGACAATTGTTTTGTTTTTGGTTTTCGAAGCGATAACAACCGCTTGGTAAATAGCTTGGGCTTCGGCGGTAAAAACAGAAGCATATTTATTAAGGTGTTTGTTGACTAGACATAGTCCTTCACCATTTAGCACAGCATAAGCTGTTATATCTTCCATTTTAGACCCGTCCGTAAATACCATATTCCAATTATTTTGCAAAGCGGAGTGCTTCTTTGCTATGAACATTTTTTTGTAAATCTCTGAAGAAGTGTTCTCTTTTTTCAGCATCGATAGTTCTATGTCGATACTTGATGCATTAATTTTCCACGGTGGGTATCGTGGGCGGAATGTTTTGGTAGTTGCTAGATTCATTTCCTTGGCTCGTGAAAGTGAATAGTGCAATGCTGAACGGATTCTTGGAAGCCGCTTATTTTTCATGTACTTTTAAATAAGCTATGTATATAAACAAGTTAAAGATATCAACTCTTTTATCGCAGCTTCAACATAAACACCACATCGAAGCCTTGTTCTACGCTATGCTCTAGTCGGTTCACTCTCATCTCTCTTCGCCTTTATCGCAGCTCCAACATAAACACTACATCAAAGCGTAGATTTTTCGCTATGCTCTAGTCACTGCTATCTTCGCTCTTATCGCAACGATTTTTGACGTGTTTTATAATGTGTCAAATTTTCGGAGAATATGCGAATTAATACTGAAACCTTTGATTATGTTTTATTTAAAATTGAAAAAAAGTTAGGAAAAAATGGTACATATGACAATTGTGTAGACATACGTGATGCCCATTTACAATTTTCTCTGCTACTATCGCAGCTCCAACATAAACACATATACGCGATTCTCGTTTACAATTTTCTCTGCTATTATCGCAGCTATTTTCTTCGCTCTTATCGAAGCTCCAACATAAACGCACCCTCAAAAAACTCCTTTCTTTCAACAACTCGTTGCTTGTTAAAGGGCTGACAGACAGGCAATGTGCATTATGTGCATAAGTACTGAATATTGTGATTTCAATATGGCAATGCTGCCACTTTTGACAGAAACATACTGTTGTAAACTAGCAATATGTCTACAGCTGCTGTCAAAAGAGTCTATTATTAAAAAATAGCTGCAAATATTAGCAAATTAAACCAAATTATAAATAAAAATGCGATTTCTTGTGGGTTTGGAGGACAGGAATTCATGCAATCCGAAATATTTTCGCAAACTGCTTGGCAAAAATCTACAACAATTTCACCATTAGTACTGCATCATATAGACTTGGAAAAGTTTATATTCCAAAGTGAACAATGAGATAGCCACTATTTTATGAGGTGGAATACATTGCCTCATATTGTTGTTCGCCTTTTCAATTCGTAATGATTTTTTGCCATTTAATTTTCCTTGCTTTCCATTTTCAGCTCAATTTCATTTGTCAAATCAGCTGATGTCGAAATGCAGATAAGTGTCGTCTGTCAGGCCTAAAATATTATGCAGGTATATAAGCTCGTTTATTTGCATAAGTGCTCCCGTCTGTCAGCCCTTTTATATAGTAACTTAAATCTAGATTTTCATTTGCTAATAGTGAGTTCGATTTGTAATGGTATATATACAAACATACATATTTACATGTTATAGTACAAAGAAAAATGCAATACCAATAACGATACAAACCTAGTGTAGATTTTTGAATTCGTTTTAAGGTGTATCGATATAGAGCCTGAGATACAATTCTTTTCCTAAAGCTTGTCTGATAAAATGATAAGAAATAAAATTAATATTTTATTTTATAAGATATTTATATGCGTCATCCCTTGTCAAGCTTGATTTTAAGGCAAACCCGGTTTCGGCGTTGTGTCATCTTCAGTGTTATTTTTTGTTCTGGTTAATTTGTTTTCTTCGGCCGTATTTATAGTTACGTTGCGGTGAAGTTTCTTGTATATAGTATGCTCGTGTAGGTCAGGTAAGTTGTGGGTCGGTGTGTTACTCTGATTATTTCAGATACCAGTCAGGTACATAAATTGTGCTTGTTAATTTTTTGTCATGATGTTCCGGTCTGTTAAGCTGTTGTTTTGTGGTTTGTACCTGCAGGTAGATAAAAAACAAGTCAAGCAACATGAAACGAAGCCAAGATTCCACGATAGATTTGTTAATTTGACTGAAGTAACTATTAGCAAAGAAGAAGCTGCACTATTGAAGTAAGGTCTTAAATTCAACATACCAAATTGCAACTAGAAAAAGGAAATGGAACAAACCATCTTGGACGTCGAAATGGCCATTTCACTTCTACCACATGACGAGCAGGACCATGCAAGACACATGTGTAAGGAAATAATAGAGAAGGACATCAAAACAGTAAACAAAGATACATATAACACGAGAAGGGTTATAGAGAACTTAAAGCGCAAACTAAAAACAAACGATATCATTAAAACGAGAGCAGATAAAGGCAATACAATAGACCCAACCAAAAAGTGCGAAGTCCAAATAAAAAGCGCTATTATAAAAGCGAAACTCCTAATAAAACCAAGCCTATACCATAAACTTACAGTCATGAACCACCAGCTCCACCACAAATCGCTTTACCGAAAATTCACAAACAAGATATCCCAATGAGACCGATGGTAAACCATAAATTAGCACCGGGATATAAACTATGGACCCATCCGCAACAACACAAGAACGCAGCGTTTATACAGCTTGTAACCAGACTGGAACGAACACCATTAACAAAATAAAGGTAAAAGAAAGAACTCAAGACGATTTACTATATAGCATCAAATAACGGATACGGACGGGACTTAGTAGACAAAATAAGAAGAGAGTCCAAAAAAACCGTAACATACAAAGAAGATAACGACAAAAAAGCATGGACGACACTAACCTATACTGGAAGTTCTACTTTGGTCACCTTACCCGTCTCCACGACTAAATTATAAATCAGGCGATGTTTTAAAATGAACTGTGTTTTTTTCACTTTGTCTTTTGCTTAAACACTAATTCTTACGCAACACTAAATTATACGGTAATTTCATCAAACGGAATTGAAGGCCTAAATAAACAAATATATGTAATTATGTATGGTAAAAAATATTGATGTACTTTTATCGTTGTACTTATTTATATATTTATATTATGTTCCGCTGAGAGGAAACTATACAGGTGGTTAGCAACTGAACAGGTAATCAACGAGAATAATGCTTAGTGAGTAAATATGTAGGTTAAGCATATTATAACGTAGAACGTATGTAACGCTGAATGAGTGGACATAAACACCTTAAGATGAACGCTACATCCACTCCCCCTCGAACAGCATCGTCCCGTGTACATTAGGAATACCTCTCTGGAAATCGAACTGCCCTTCCACTCTTTGTTTTTACTGGTGCTTCTATTACTGCTTTGTCCCACTTGCTGGCGCTGTGCCTTTTTGGTTTCCTCGTGCTCGTGTGGCGTGATGAATGCAGGCTTCAATCGATCTACGCTTATTTTTATTAATTTGTTTCTTATTTCGATGTCAAAGTATTTTGTCTCGCGTTTGACTACTTTAAAAGGGCCGTCGAATGGTGCTTTTAACGGCGGGCGCACGCTATCGTCCCTGGAAAATACGTTTGTGCAGGTTTGTAGGTCTTTATGAATAAACGCGGTGTGAAATGAATGATTTGAAGCTGGAACAGGCTTTAGTTTGGTCCTGATTCTACGCAGTTAATTTACGAAGTCGCTCTGCGTGTACTCATCGCCCGGTTGATCGAAAATTTCTCCGGGTAGTGACAACGTGGTACCGTACAAGATTTTTGCCGGCGAGGCGAGAGATCAGTCTTGAAAGCTGAGCGGAGTCCCTGTAAGACGAAAGGGAGACTGTAAATCCAATTGACAGCTGTGTGACACTTTTTTGCAGTCAGGTATCTTAAAGGTGTCGATTGCAGCGCGATTGTGTCTACCAATCTCTGACAAGTGATGCAATACTTAACCATTCTGGCGATATCCTTTTTTAGGTTTTTCCAAATAAAGCGTTCCGATTCCATTCGCACGGTAGACCGGATTCCTAGATGGGATAGATTGTGCAAAGAATTACAAACTTATCTTGAAAGTCACCTGTTACAAATGGACGTGCGCGACCTGTTGATATGCCACACCATACTCAGTTGCTTGTATTTGGGATGCCGATCAGCTTAGACTAAAGTTTGTCTCTTCATCAGTTCTTCTAATTCCGAGCTTGATCTTTGCTTTTCAGCGAGTTTTTATACCTTTCATGGAAATGGTATATTAACTTTGGTCCGAAGTTTGTAAGTACCAGAACGAGTAGAGTTAGACCCATCAAAAATTATACCGATATGATCACAGTGACGAGTTGAATCGATTGAGCCATGTCTGTCTGTCTGTATGTCTGCCCATCTTGCTATTAGGACAACTGCTTTATCTGTGAAAATCGGATAAATATAACATATAGCTGCCATACAACCGATTGTTCAGATATTGCAATTATTACGAAAACCGCTCCATTTAAACAGCTAAAGTTTTTAAATTTTGCACAAAGAATAAGTATAGTGAGAACTAATATAGTATTGAAAATCATTAAAATCGGATGTTATCGGAGCCTATGATCCCACGCCCAAATTTGCAAAACACTTGCTTATGGTGAAATGTTTGAAATTTCTGTTGGTTATAACTCATATAGTTAATTACATATGATTTACAAGTTTATAATGGTTCTTACTTTAGTATTTTAAGGGATGGTTCTCGATTTTTAATATAGATGTTGATTTGCACGTTCTTTGTCCATCGAAGATAAGGAAGAAAAAAAGTAAAGCCATTATGCCAACGTCAAGCAATTCGCTTGTGAGTTGCGTAAACAGGGTAGCGTGTCGCAGTCAGGTGCTGCCGTATCTTTCGTAACACTCACCCCGGTATATCCTTTGGATCTACCTTTAAAAGCGGAGCAGTAAGAGAAAGTACGGCGAGTCTCGTGGCAGGTCTGTCGTAGATGCCGGCGCTAGTCTTCACCACTGCGCTTCTTACCTGTCGTCCTGAGCCCATTCTTACGGATATGACCCGTCCCTTGGGCCAACAGTTTCTGGGTCCGTTAGGATCAACCATATAAACGATGTCGCCTTCCTCGATAGGTTTTACGTCCTCGAACCACTTGGTCCGTCGCGTTATCACTGGTAGGTATTCTCGCAACCAACGTCTCCAGAATATATCAGCCAATTGTTGGGCACGTCTCCACCCTTTGCGCAGTTCAATTGCATCGTTGGTGAATTCAGCTATTTTCTTCATGCCGCTTGAACTCCCTAACATGAAGTGGTTCGGCGATAGAGCCTCATCTTCGTCGTGATCGATAGGTATGTAGGAGAGCGGCCGAGAGTTTATGACCGCCTCGATCACCATTAAGGCACCACGTAGCAGCTCTTCAGAAGGACGTTGTGTTTGTAGGATCCGTTGAAGGATATTCTTTACTGAGCGAACGAGTCGCTCGCATGCACCGCCCATGTGTGGCGACGCCGGTGGTATAAAGTTCCATTTTGTGTTGGAGTTTGTAAAGGCGCGTACGAGCTTATCTTTCTTCATAGCGTTGAAGGCAGTGATTAACTCCCGTTGTGTGGCCTTGAAGTTGGTGGCGTTGTCACTCCAAATCTCGTGGGGTACTCCTCGCCGGGCCATGAAATTACGGACAGCAAGAATGCATGAGTCTGCGGACAGTGAATTTGCAATCTCTATATGCACCGCTCTCGTTGTATGACAGGTTAAGAGCACGCCATATCTCTTCTCAGTGCTTCTACGTACCGCTATCAATATCGACCCGAAGTAATCAACTCCCACGTACGAAAATGGGCGGACAAAGGGTGTCACTCTTGCCGCGGGCAGAGCGCCCATCTTCGGTGGCCGGGGAACTGCACTGCGATTTCGACAAACCTGGCAGTCACGGCGTATTTTGTTTACAACTGTGCGTAGTCGGGGAATCCAGAAAGTTTGGCGAACTTCATTCACCACTGTCTCAGAGCTACCGTGAAAATATTTTACATGATAGTCCGAAACGATAAGTCGAGTTACTTGGTGGTCTTTAGGCAATATGACTGGGTCTTCCTGCCCTTGCAGATTTAATATACTACTGAGCCGAAGCAGTGATGTATTATCTACGTACGGTGAAAGCTTGCGTATAGTGCTCGTACGAGCGACCGGCTTTCCTTTTCGTAGCAAGGCGATCTCATCGGCGAATGCGTCAACTTGGGCTTCTCTCCAGATCAGTATTTCAGCGCGCTTAAGATCGTCTTGTTCTAATAGTAGAATATTCCGTTGGCTCCCCTTGCGAAAGATCCTCCAGATACGGGCGATTCGTAAAACAATGGCCGTTACCCGCAGGAGGCGAGACCATCGAGAAAAACGTCCATATATTGACAAAAACGTTTGAGGCGGGTACACCTCTCCGTGGTGACCTACGTACTTGGCTCTAAGTTCTTCGCCGGTTGTCTGGTTGCTCTCTGTATCGCTCGGATAGTACGAACGCGCGAGTTTCAAGAATGGCGGCCCTTTGTACCAACGGCTCTCGTTTGAGAAATCCGGTGGTTTTTGCCACTTTGTAGCGTCATCTGCCACATTCTCCGCTGTTAGCTCCAAAATTTCGCTGACCCTAAAGGCTACAAACTGCAAGCAGCGTCGGTGGTCAGAGCGAATCCAGGCCAGTACTGTACGAGAGTCGGTCCAAAAGGTCCCACGTCTGATAGGAAGCGTATGCGAAGCGATTACGCCTGCAGCCAATCGGGCACCTACGACAGCGGCCTGAACCTCTAGTCGCGGAACAGAAAGCATCTTTATTGGTGCCACCTTCACCTTGCTGCTTATTAGGGTGCAATTTACAACGTCACCACGAGTATGGCGTAGATAGCATGTGGCAGCATACGCGTTTTCGCTGGCGTCAACAAACACATGCATCTCCAGCTCGGACTCGCGCCCCAAGTTGCGGAAGTAACATCGTGGTATTTTCAAGGCCTCCACCTTGGGAAGTAGATTGGCCTATGTCAGCCAGCTAGAAAGGTGCTCGTCAGAGAGGCTATCATCCCAAGCGCAGCCGGAACGCCAGACTTCCTGAAAAATTATCTTGGCGTAAACAGTGTAGAAATTAAGCAGCCCCTAGGGGTCAAAAATGCTCATAACAACGCTCAATACTTCCCTCTTCGTTGGACGGCGATGGCTGCGCAGCAGGACACAATTTTTGTGGTGCTGAGCGAGTCGGAAGGTAAAACAATCCTCTTTGGCGAGCCAACACAGGCCCAAGACCTTCTCGGCTGGTAATTCTTGAGGGTTTTCGAGGCGTATATCCGAAACTTTAGCTTTAACTTTAAGTGTGTCCAGCACCGCCTTGGAATTCGACCGCCAGTTTCTGATGTGAAACCCACCTTTACCGTGAATGAAACTTACGTCGCTGGCGAGCTGGATAGCTTCCTCTGCTGTGTCTACGCTGTCGAGCACATCGTCAACATAGTGGTTCTCGACAATATATTCGACGGCTCTCGGATAACGGTCGTGAAATTCGACGGCATTTCGGTTTTTTATATACTGCGCACTACTAGGGGAGCAGGTGGCCCCGAAGGTCATCACGGATAAGACGAACACCGCAGGTTTGCTATCTCCAGGCCTGAGCCACACGAAACGCTGATAGTTTTGGTCTTCGGATCGGATTCGGACTTGGTGAAACATCTCTTCTATGTCTCCGCTTATGGCTATAGCTCGCTGACGGAACCTCCGCAATATGGACACCAGGCAGGTCAACTGATCGGGTCCTTTTAGAAGTAGCGAATTGAGAGATATGCCCTTGGTTTTAGCGGCCGCGTCCCACACTATTCGGATCTTTCCCGGTTTGTTTGGATTAAATACAGGAAATATCGGTAGATACCAGCATTCTTTGTCCAGTAGCGACTCAGCTGGCAAGGGTCTGGCGTATCCTTTCGTTACATAAGTGGCGATCGTGGACGACAGCACGTCGGCAAGCTCCGGACACCGCTTAAGTTTCGCTTGCAAGCATTGAGCTCTCCGCAGAGCGGTCTGGAGGCTATCAGGAAGGGCGACGTTAGTGTTTCTCCAGATCAGTCCGGTTTCAAAGCGACCGTCGACGCGTTTGGTTGTCGCCTTTAGTTTTTTGAGAGCATGTTCGTCTTCTCTGGACATTAGGCTCGGCACCTTACGTGAAAGATCGAGATTGTCAAGACAAACGAACTCTTTGACGGTACGCAGCAGCAGGTGTGGAACGCGTGATAAGCAGCGAGTGGGTGTTGCTTAGCAAGGACCCCTTCAGCGTCCACCCTAGGCGTGTCTTCTCGGCCACGGGTTCATTGTCAAGGCCCTCACGGTAACGTAGACCTAGGGCTAGTCGGCTGTTGTTCAATCCTATTAGAAGTTTTGGCGTGGCATTTTTTTTTTTCAATTTAAAAAATCGCTAAGATAAGACAATAGTTCGAAAAAGCTAAATACTCTTGGGACATTTCGGTTAACTTTTTCGAGATTCTACTGTACATAGAAACATACTTACCACTTTGAAAAGAGCACAAAAAAGGGGCTGGAAATAAGGGAAATAATAAACATATACAGTAAGAAATTGTCTTTAGAAATTTACGAAGATACTTAAAGTTTTGAAAAGCAAATAATAACAGCACACAATTTGAAACAGAGAGGGAAGCAACTTAATAAATTTCTACATACTTACCCCTTGGAAAATAATTCAATCACAAAAGTAAGTAAACGTACACGAGCAAACTCGGAAGAAGCCAACGAACAACAACAACAAGTAGCTCCACAAAAGACGTACAAAACATATAAGGATCCCCAAAAAGAGCGGTTTGTAAAAAACGGAATGACAAAGTAAACCAAACCATATATGAAAATATATATACGCACATATGTACGTATGCACATAAACAGTGCTTATTATGTGCTCTTACTGTAAACATTTTATTAAATTCGGTTAGGTACTTTTGACGCCTATAAAGGACATATCGGTTGTTTTTTTTAGGGGTATAGAACTTCGAATTGAAATAAAACACAAGAAAATCGTTTTAAGGTCCATCAATTTGGCTTAATTGGAAGGATAATTTTATGCCATTAATGTTTAAATATGATTTCGGGCATGTGGCTGCCGCGGCTGGCTCGAATAAAGCCAATTCTACAGGTCCAATTTTCAACCACTTTTTCGAGCATATGGGGCCGTATGTCGGCAATAACGCCACGAATGTTGGCTTCCAATTCCCCTTACGTTTCTGGTTTGTTGGTGTAGACGAGCGACTTCACATATCCCCAAAGAAAATAATCCAATGGTGTCAAATCACACGATCTTGGTGGCCAATTGACAGGTCCATTCCGCGATTTTATGCGCTCAGCGAATGTTTCCTTCAATAAATCGATTGTGACGTGCGCTGTGTGGCATGTAGCGCCGTCTTGTTGGAACCACAACTCATCCACATTCATGCCATCCAATTCGGGAACAAAATAGTCGGTTATCATGGCTCTATACCGGTCTCCATTAACGGTAACTGCCTCTCCAGCATTATTGCGGAAGAAGTATGGCCCAATGACTCCACCAGCCCATAGAGCACACCAAACAGTCAGTTTTTGTGGATGTAATGGCGTTTCAAGGGTCTCATGTGGATTCTCTTCACTCCAAATGCGGCAATTTTGCTTCTTGACGTAGCCATTCAACCAAAAATGAGCCTCATCACTGAACAAAATTTTGCGATGAAAATCAGCATCGAGATCAATCTCATTTTCGGCCCATACACCAAAATCACGACGCATTGCATGGTCTCGCGGCTTTAATTCTTGCACAAGCTGGATCTTGTAAGGTCGCAAGCCAAGATCTTTGCGCAAAATCTTCCATAAAGTTGATGGACAAAGCTCCAATTGCTGTGCACGGTGGCGAATCGATTCATTCGGGTCCTCTTCAACACTTTGCTCTACAGCAGCAATTGTTTCTTCGGTGCGCACTGTTCGACGTCTCTGCGGATGCGTATTATCACATAGAGTAAACGTAGTGCGAAAACGATCCATGGTTAACCGAATTAATTGCTCTGATGGACGATTATGTCGACCATAAAATGGACGGAGCTCACGGTAAACTTCGCGAACTGAACCATTATTTTCGAAATAAATTTGCACGATTTGCAAGCGTTGTTCTTTTGTCAACCTGTTCATGATGAAATGGCAAACCAAACTGAACATAAATGACATTAGAGTTGCCAGATTTGACCACAAAATGCCAGTTTTATCTCTATTCGAAAAACAAACCTGTAAAAAAAACACCCTATACATACATACATTAAATTGTTTTCTATTTTATATATACTCGTATTCATAGATAGATTTCCTTTTTGACCGCATTGGTTTTTTTTAGCGTAGTAGCACACGCCGGGTATCCGCTAGTAACACTATAAAGATAGCTACTTAAATTAAAAATAAGCTCATTAATTTCTCAAATATTTAAGTGCAAAGTTTTAAAATTTTTTACACGAAGTACAGCATTGCTACAACCGAATGTAAAATCAGTGTCATAGCGGGAACATGTGTAATTGTGTGAGTAGTAAATCAACTATTCTTCGTTTCTACTTCGTTCGGCTATGCTTAGAGAGATGTGATGTTGACTTCGTTGATAAACAGATGCAATACGAAATGATAACTTTGATATACACTGTTAGATATGTATGTATGTTTGTTTTTCAGATGATTTGGCATCATACAAGTGATCAGAGCGTACGTAGCAAGCAAAAGCCGATTGTCTTTTTCTCATATTGCAGTTGGTTTCGTAGGTTAACAAATGTAAGTAATTTCTATATTATTTTAAACTTATTGTACAATGTTGCACCTTAGTAAGCGCAGAATATCTTGTGTTAACGAATGATGGTAATATTTTGTAAATAAACCGAAAACTCGGATTTTTGAATGCAACATTTCGAAAGTTTTAAAATTTTGATATTGGATCATTATTAACATAGGTTTTTTGTAAATATCTTCGGAACTTCATAACTGATTTAAGAGTTTAATATCTCGTTTTGAAAAACATGACAACGGCTTTCAAAAAAAAAAAATAAAATAAAATAAAAATAGCAAAAAAATTAAAATATGTACATATATGTCATTGGTGGCGCAATATGAAAATTGGATTTTGCAACGGCCCTCCGCCCGCAGACCGAAAATCAAAAATCAGACTTAACAGTGTCACCCGCCTGAATATTCTGAAGATTCCCTGAAAATTTCATCAAAATCGGAAAAGCCGTTTTGGAATCCATACGTTACATACATACACACATCGTGTTTTATATATTTAAATACATATGAAATATCAAAATTATTTTATGCTCTTGTTGGTAAATTTACGTTAGACTTTTTAAAGCTTGCAAGAATTTTACACTTCACATTTTAGTGGCAGCACTGGTCGAGTTGGTAGCGGTGCGTGCTATAACTCGATATGTCTCTGAGTTCGAGGTTCGAATCTCGGCAGGGCAAGCAAAATCTTAATCATAGAAAAAGTTTTTTCTAACAACGGTCACCCCTCGGCAGGCAATGGCAAACCTCCGAGGGTATTTCTGCCATTAAAAAGCTTCTCATTAAATACATCTGCCGTTCGGAGTCGGCACAAAATTGTAGGTCCCTCCATTTGCAGTAGAATATAAAAAGACGCACACAACAAATGGTAGGAGAAGCTTGGCCAAACACTGAGCTATATAGTGTAAGCGCCAAATTATTTTTATTATTATTATTACTACAGCTGATCAATGTCGTCGGCAAAATTAGAAACAAATGTTGACTGTGGCTTGCTGTCGCTTGATGTCTTCAAAGTGTTCGTAGCGTAACAGTGTTATTTGGCGAGCGTGTCGAAACAGATTTGCCCAGTATAATTAGCACGAAAACTTTTGTTGGTTGTAACTTAGTGTTTTTTCAAAACCTAAAAAGTTTTTTTTTGCTTAAATTGTTTCAATCCAATAGTTTTTGAATGTTGACTATATAGTGCTTCAAGCCATATTTGACAAGGTGGTAGCAAGTTTGAACAAATTACTCTTAAGTATAAATGAATACAAGAAGTAGTGAAAAATGTATAGTGTGGAGAATATGGTAATCCTTCAGCACAAATTGCGTCAAAATTACCCAATTTTTGAAAGAAATCTGACCAAAACTCTCCTTTAAAAATTCTGTATGGCGATATAACTTTTTGAATCCCACTGTTATGTTTCTTTAAGGGCTTTTAAACCAAAAGAAATTAAAAAAGTGCATTCACCTTGTTTTTAATAATTATTTTCCTAGTATTTTGCACTTATGTACGCCAGCAATTTCACACTCTTATAAAAGATGGTGCCTGACTGATTTAGTTCTGCGGCTCGAATTATCTTCTCCAGCATCAGGTTAAAGAAATCGCACGACAAAGAGTCACCCTGTCTGAAACCTCGTTTGGTATCAAACGGCTCGGAGAGGTTCTTCCCAATTCTGACGGAGCTCGAGGATTTGCTCAGCGTCATTTTACATAGCAGTATAAGTTTTGCCGGAATACCAAATTCAGACATTGCGGCATATAGGAAACTTCTTCTCATGCGTGTCAATTCTTATTTATCGGATCTCTTCCAAGAATTGGCGTTTTCTGAATATCTGGTCGATGGTAGATTTACCAGGTCTAAAGCCACACTGATAAGGTCCAATCAGTTCATTGACGGTGGACTTAAGTCTTTAACAAAATACACTTGATAGAACCTTATACGCGATTTTAAGAAGACTAATCCCGCTATAATTGGCGCGAACTGAAGGATCACCCTTTTTGTGGATTGGGCTGAGCACACTTAAATTCCAATCAGTGGGCATGCGTTTTTCCGACCATTTTCTAGAAATGAGGTCGTGCATGCACTTAACCTGCTCCACTCCGCCGTGCTATCGCTGTCCGAAGTTCGTCATCGTCGGGTGATGGTACATCGCATCCATCATTATTGATTCGGTATTCGGGTTCAACATCTTCTCCAAGGTAGTTGCTGTTGCTTCCATTAAGCAGTGGGGAGAAGTGCTCCCTCCATAATTTAAGTATGCTGTGGACATCAGTCACCAGGTCGCCGTTGTCATCCTTATAGGAAGTCGGCCAGGTCTTAAAACCTTCTGTTAGCCTTCGAAGCCCTTCGCACTCTTGCGTCTTGTTTACTTCTTCAACTCACGATAACGCTCCCGCACAGCTCGCGATGCGCCCGATCGCAGAGTGGCCCTGTAGGTAGCGTCTTGACGTTTCGTGTCGGCGCGATGTTCCTCGTCATACCAGTTGTTCTTTCGGGCTCGCTGAAATCCGATGGTTTCTTCAGCGGCGGTATGTAGACAGCGAGAAATATGGTTCCACTGTTCGGAAATATCGTTCAGTTGATTATTGCTCTCAGAGAGCAGGAGTGCAAGTCTGGTGTCGAAGTGGGTGGCTGTCTGTTGCGATTGCAGCTTTCCGACGTCGAGCTTTCCTTGTGTCAGAGGCGCCTGCCCAACTTAGCTGCAACAAGAAAATGATCTTAGTCGATGTTGGCTCCTCGGATCGTGCGCAGATTTCGGACATTGGAAGCATGCCTTCCGTCTTGCACAATGTGGTCGATTTGGTTTCGTATCTTATCATCTGGGAACAGCCATGTAGCCTGGTGAATCTTCTTATGCTGGAACCTGGTACTACAGACTACCATGTTTCGGGCCCCGGCGAAGTCGATCAGTCTCAATCCATTATCGGGCGTTTCGTTGCCCTCCTTGTACACCTTGGCATTAAAATGGCCAAGCACGACTTTTATATCGTGGTGGGGGAACCGGTCATAAGTGCGACCAAGGAGATCGTAGAAGCGATCTTTGGTCCCATCGTCCATCTCTTCCATCGGGGCGTGTGCACCAATCAGGGAGATGTTGAAGAATCTCGCCTTGATGCGGATTGTGGCGAGACGTTCGTCCACCGGAGTGGACGACACTTTACTCTCCCGCCACAAATCCGACACCGAATGTGCGCTCCTTAACATGGCAACTGTAGTAGATGTCGCAGGGGCCTATCGCTTTTTTCCCTTGCCCCGTGGATCGCATCTCTGGGATGTCGGTGATGTCAGCCTTTGCTCTGCTGAGGACATCAACCAGCCGGGCAGAGGCACCTTCCCAATTAAGGGTCCGGACATTCCAGGTGCATGCTCTCAAATCATTGTCCTTTAAACGTTTGCTGTGGAGGGCATCAAAAAAGGGGGGTCTCATCCGAGGCTATGTCTTTCTTTTCATTGGATATTTGTTTTACGTGGCGGGTTCCAAGCCCTGCGCACAACCCATTGCTGGGGGTGAACATTTTGAATTCGTTTATATAGCGAGCCGCTTGCTCCAAGACAGACGCCCGCTTGCAGCCGCACCTCCTGGTGAACAGATGCTGCGGACTTTAGTGGACCTTTAAACCGAATATGTCGGAGTGGCTTCACTAAGCTCCCTCTCTATAAGCCGTGACCCAAGGCTCCACACGGGTTGGCTACCATTTCTCGCACATGGGTTGCTCACGTTGTCCAGGGTGCACAAATGTATACGTAAGAGTAGGGATTGAGTACAGCCGTGCAACTGTAACCGCATACCCTGAAGCACCACTGCATCCCATTGCACCAGTATTTTGCACACATGCAAACAATTTGTTGGTCATTTTGACCCACAAGAATATGTGATCATGCACCACAGCATTTTTGTAAGTCCTTATTTTTTTTGTGCTCATTTCATTTGAACCGATAAGCGATCTTCGTTATAAATCTTCGACTTCTATTTCGGTTGCTATTTTGGAAAACGATTGTTTTATTTGGACGATTATTCATTGCAGTAAACAATAATCAAGCTATAAGGGATATTTTCACTTTGTGTGTTCCCTTTGAATAGTGCGTATCTAATTATTTCTCAATGTCGCGCAAAGAACAAGGCTATCGAATTACTGAAACGCTAAATTTCTCTGATTAATTTGTCAGGAAAAATAAGAAGTCTTTGCCTTTGAAAGCGAACGACGTGAGGAAGAAACCGGAATATTGTTCGGAATTCTTTTACACACAAAATCTAACTATAGCAACGCATGTTCGAAAAAAGTATAAATTTGTCATTGTAATGAGCTCTTTGCACAATTCATAGGAAGTCAGAGATAATAAAAAATAAACCAGAAATTATACATCATTACAATGCAACCAAAACAGTTGTTGTTGTATTGGAACAGCTAGTGGCCATATGTATATATGTAAACGCCAGAGAACATAACATAGTCGATGTCTCAGCGTATAACGCTTATGATACATAGAACGAATTTAACCCTGAAAGGAACATGAATACTAACTCTAAGCAAAGAGGCAAACAGTCAAGAAAACGCCTTCAGTACCCCAAATGCCCCGAGCCAACACCTTTAATAAAAAAACAAGTGCCATGACCGCAACCGAAGGCATCCCATTGGAGGTATCAAATACCGTAATAGATGATGAGAGCGATACGGGCTCAGCCAATGGGTGACGTCGCTGGAGGAGGACCAGCTTCTAGCTTCAGGACACGAGTAGGCGACCATGACATCACAGTCATATCCGCCGTTGAAAGGGGAGAGCTAGAGGCAATGAACATTGCAGATCCTGCGGATGATGCGGATTCTGCAAATTAGTGTTCACCGCTCCAAGACAGCCTCGGCCGCCCTTCTTCTTTGTCTCATCGAATGGGTTGAGGACGTTATTCTAGTCCAAGATCCATGGAACATAAGAAACAGGGTATGTGAGCTTAACTCTGATGCCTACTTAATGATAGCAGCTCCAGTACCAGGGAGGATCAGGGCATGTATTCTCATCAAAAAAGTATTTTCTTTTATTCTTTCACAGTACAGTGACGGAGATACCGTCAGCATTAGCGCCATACTGAAGGAAAGCGTCGTTTGTTTTTCGGAAACCTACATGGCCCACGACAGCGAATTTCTCCCACCAATCACGATAGGCCAGGCCTGGCGAGTCTCTCTAACAGGAAGGTTGTTTCTCTCGGTGAGCTGGGTTCTCCAAAAATTTATGAAAACCCCTCCCGAAGGTTAAAAAGAAACCTCGGTGCTGGAATCCAAACGGGGCCTATGGCAAAATGTTGGATCTACTAATGACTACCCATTTTCTCATGTGCTCTGACGACCCCAACATCCCACGAGGCCCACAACCTACTCTTCCCAAAATCTCCAGGACTAGACGGCATTTTTTTCCCGTACAGCTACAAGCAACCGAGGACATTCTATATCCTCTACTCACCCATATCTTTACAGCGTGCCTTATGCGCACCCATATCCCACATGAGTGGACGAAAGCGAAAGTGGTTTTTCTACTAAAGTGAGACAGGGCCTCCCATGCGAAATCCAAAGATTTTAGGCCCATAAGCCTCACCTCTCTCCTTTTTAAAACTCTGGAGAGTTTCATAGATGAATATATTCGGCGAAATATTAGAAATGATAGCCTCTCCTTGAACCAGCATGCATAATCTAAAGGAAAATCCGAGGAAACTGCTTTTCATAACATCGCCTTATAGATAGAAAAAGGATTGGCCATAAAGGAATACACGCTGGGGATCTTTCTCGATATCGAGGGAGTATTTCATAATGTCTACTCCGAAGCTGTTATCAACCCACTCCGTAGGGTGGGAGTGCAGCAGGGACTGGTGGATTTTGTGGGGCTTCTACTCAAAAAGAGAATAAAGTATTTTCCTAACACTAGGCGACAGTTCGAAATCTAAACACGTAGCCAGAGGCACGCCCAAAGGAGGCGTTCTCTCCCCCTTATTGAGGAATCTTACCGTGAATGACTTACTCTTAAACCTCAAGGTCACTGGCTGCCAAGTCATTGCATACGCGGGCGACATAGCAATCATAGCAACGGGTAAACACCTACAAGTTCTAAGTGATTTGCTACAAAACGCACTTAACATGGTTACCGAGATGGTGGTCTTCTCGAGGAAATATAAAATTACCACCTTCAAACTACCATCTGTAAATGGTGTGGTATTAACTCTTGCAACCGAAGTCAAATATCTTGGAGTTATTCTAGATAAAAACTTTGACTGTAAGCGGATTATGAACACCGCTATAGGAAAGCCATCAATGTTCTCTATGTATGTAAGACGGACAAAGGGAAGAAATAGGGACTAAGGCAACACCTTGCACACTGAATGTATACAGTGACTCATTATTTTCTACGGGGTCGCCGTATGGTGGCCAGCTTTGAGCAAGACTAGGGATGGGCAAATTGAAAAAATATATCGATATATACCTTATCTCCGGCACAGCTAAATTAACATCAGAAGCAAGACTTTTGGTTGCCAGAATTGGCGAAGTCGTCGACAGTTTGCCTTGGGCATTGAGGGTGCTTTTGACAATGCCACCTTCAATGGCATGTGCACTGCTGCTTTACGGCATGGGGTAGATCCTTCGCTGCTAAACTGGATTCGTCCAATGATGGCGCAGCGGATTATCAGGATTCAGGCAGAAGGGGATCAATACCTAAAGTGCGGAGTAAATAAGGGTTAACCTTAGGGCGGTGTGCTTTCCCCTTTGCTCTGGTGCATGGTAATTCATCACTCTTGATGACTCGAATATCTACGCTCAGACCTATGCGGACGATGTAGCCTGTCTAGTCACTGTCCCATCTCTGTCGGCTGTTCGCAGAAAACTACGGACAATACTGAATAAGATTGACACTTATTATGACGATAATGGACTATCTGAAAACTCAACCAAAACTAGTGTTGTGCTATTCACTGGACGGAGAAGGGTATCCTCTGGATATAAACCTCTATGAGAAGACCCATAATCAGCTATGCTTCAGTGGTATGGTGGAGGAGACTCTCAGTTAATAGCGTGGATACCTGCTTGCTAAACTTCAGTGAACAATCGCCGTGTGCTGTGCATTCTCTACAACACCTGGCGCTGCTCTTGACGCATTGCTGCACTGACCGTTACTTTGTATATTCATACGTGGGGAGGTATAAAACGAAGTGGGGCGACGCGGAAATTGCTGCCTGCGGAGTTATGGACACTTGCATGTTTTCAATGTCACAGGATAGTACGCCACCGTTTCCTTTGCTGATGATACTATATAACGTTGAGTTCCCCGAGGCTGAATGCAGGTTCAATGCCAACACTGAGCCCGGTCTTACTCGTTGCCGAAGTTTTTCTGATAGCTCCAAAACTGAATCTGGGTCAGGATACCGAAGCTTTTTATAGAAAATAAAGGTGAAAAACTTCACTTTTTTCTTGGGGAATATGCCTCGGTCTTCTATACCGAAGTATTTGCAATTCTCAAGGCCATGGAGTACGTAGTGGAAAATAGAGGGAGGGGGAGGAGTATACGTGTCTGCAGTGACAGTTAAGCTGCACTCAAAGCATTGGCCAGCCCTCTAAATACTTCCAAACTAGTTCGGCAATGCAAGTCCCGACTAAACTATGTTGGTAAACATACTACACTTGCTTTACTTTGGGCGCCTGGTCACTCGGGAGTACCTGGTAATGAGGCATCTGACCATTTGGCCAGAATTAGCTCGGATCAGGTGTTCCTCGGCCGGCAACCAGCTATAGCACTCCACCTTCGGCCATCGATGCCACCATCCGAAACTGGGTGAATACTTCGTCCTGCAATGACTGGGAGTCGTCGAGAGGTTGCAGATGGGCAAAACTCATGTTACCTTCAGTCTCAGAAGGACTATCAAAACACTTGCTCTCGCTTAACAGGCGAGACTGCAGGCAACTTGTTGGACTGCTGACCGGTCACTTCACGTGGCACAGACATCTGACAATGATAGGCGTACATGACAACTCCATATGCCCATCCGGTTATGAAGAGGAAGAGACGGCGGAACACTTTCTGTTTTTCTGCCCCGCCTTTGCAAGAACTAGATCTGAGGTATTTGGTCGCGACGTGTTAAGACATGAACACCTGAGCTCTTTGACACCCCAAAATCTGCTAAGATTTATTCGCAAATCCTGCAGATTTAAAACAGATTAAATGGAACATGAAAACCGTACAATGGACGGCATGTAGTCTGAGTGCTGTTTTTTACACGCATTGTTTCGTGTCTGATTCCAACAAAAAAAAAGACTTTCGGACGATGCTAGACCCGGGCACGCAAAGGTCCCAGAAACTCTGCCGAATAACCTAAGGAAACTGTGTTTTGAACATAAGTTTTCCACAAGAACCCCAGAGAGCGCAATTCATTTAAGTGAATTAAATCAAAACCTCAGTTTTCGTTTACTGGACCAATGTAGTACTTTTCAAGCGGAGCTAAATGCAATAATAGAGACAGCTCATAGCGTCATAACTCACGCTCCTTTAGAATGAGGCATAACAATATACTCAGGCAGCCAGGCTGCTATTAAATCTCTTAATTCTCACTGTACAATCTCCATGGTAGCCATTAAGTCCAGAAGGACCCTAAACCGAAATGTGTACGTTCAATGGGTCCCTGGCCATAAAGATATTCCTGGCTCACGAGCTGGCAAGGAGAGGGATGGAAGTAACCATTATTAATTCTGCCCTAGATGCGGGCATACCTCTAGCATCTGAAATTAAGATCTGAGCTTATGGAGAAGGTCAATTTCGGATGGGCCTCGGACACTACCTGTCATACCACCATATAAATCTGGTCAGTAGTTGATGTGAAGCGCACTAAAGCTCTCAGTAGCCTTGACGGCTCCTCTTTTAAATAAGTGGTTGGAGTGATAACCGGACACTGGCTTATGGTCACTCATGGAAAGAGACTAGGTTACCCAACCAATAATTTTTGCCGCAGGAAGAGGTCGAGAGTATTCAACATTATCTCTGCCACTGCCCCGGCCTGGCCAATAAATTTTTCAAAAATTACTTCGTGGACTGTTTGGCGGACTTGAACTCGGCAAGCATTTCTAACTATCTACTCTTTACTAAACGCACAGACGAATAACGGATCAGCGCAATGCCTAACCTCGTATACATTAACTTTCGTGTTAGGGTAAGTGTTTATGTTTGCACTTTTTATTACTGTATTGTGGCGATATTCCCATGACAGACCAAAGCGGAACAGAGAATAACGACAGATATTTCGAGAAATCGAAAATGGAACATTCGGTATGGAGAACTTTCGATAAGGATCAATAACGTTCTAGAGCTGCATTGAGTCATAGCCACGGTATGTAGTAATTCAGTTTGTAAACTGACTTTGAATAATGAAGTTGAAAATCAGTAAGATAAGAGTTTTAAAGTTGCGAGTGCGAAAGTATTAGTATCCGCGAATTAATAAGCGTTGTGAAATGTTGTGAGTTATATATAAATAAATAAATAAATTTCAGCAGTAAAATAATCCGCGAAACTCCGCCATTTTTATTTAACAATCCAGTGGTCGTACCCCTAGGATTTGGGAAATCATCGGCGTTTAGCGTAAAAGCCTAACAATATTATTGCACTGCATGTCAAGAACAATATGAACGAGTATAAAACCAACGTCCTTCGAACAGAACACTCAAAATACAAATTAAGATGGATCGTACAACAAAGCAGTATATATATACATATTCCCAGATCTAATAATATAAATCTAAGAAGTTATTATTTAGAAACATAAATAATAATACTAATTCGACGTTCGCACTATGTAGTTCAGAGTTAGCCCAGCTTCTCCAACCATTAGTGGAATGCGTCGCTATGTCGTTTCAAAAATAGAGAGGTCTACACTTTTATGCCGACACCGAAATACGAAGGTCGACCGTCGTTAAAAAAGATTTTCCATAAGTTAAGATACGACGAGATCAGATACACTGTTCCAAATGTTCCAATATTGTCTAGTTAGCCTGCCTTCATCTTGTGTATTGGTTTCGGTCCCGGTTTCCGTCCGGATTTTATATATAATATATAATTTTGGCGCCTTCACTATATAGCTGTGTTTGGCCGAGCTTCTTTTACCATTTGTGGTGTGCGTTTTTTATATTATACCACCAATGGAGGGACCTGCAGTTTTGTGCCGACTCCGAACGGCAGATGTATTTAATGAGAAGCTTTTTCATTGCAGAAATACTCTCGGAGGTTTGCCATTGCCTGCCGAAGGGTGACCGCTGTTAGAAAAAACTTTTTCTATGATTAAGATTTTGCTTGCCCTGACTGAGAATCGAACCTCGAACTCACCGGCATATCGAGTTATAGCACGCACCGCTACCAACTCGACCACAGCGGCCGGATTTTATATACCACGTTATTTACTTCGAACGTTCCCAGATGCACTGCAATTTCAGTGATAAACTTTTCTTCCGCTGTGGACTGTACAGCAACACTGAATCTCCTTCTTAATAGACTCATACCAGGGCTTTATCTTATTACTCGTAATTTGAGTACGCAATCAAACAATATATTTCGGTCAGCTCCTCATCCAAAATGATGGACGTTTCTCTATCAAGGAATTGCCACTCTTTTCAATTTTAGATTGCTTGACAAGAGTGTTCACTGCCGGAAATTACCTTCGCAGGAGTTTTACCCGTCATTTTATACACTGCATAATCCATTAGAAACGACGGTTTGTGAACATTCCAATTTTTCTGTTATTTTTCCACCACCCTCCTCAAACTCTTTTCCATTCTCCGGCTAAATCGCTCAACAATGACATCTAATTGAGAATGAAGCGCCGTTGTTTAATTTTTTCGGACACCAAGTTTCTGGCACATCCATTGGAATACGGCCGACTTAGAAGTCCTTTCTTGGTCAGAGTGAAGTATAGATTACACACCGCATTACGGCACCCATTTGTAGCAAAATAACTGCGCTATGGGTTTAGCATCCTGGTTAGCAATCGGATACAAATTGGTCCATTTGCTGCTGCAGGATGTAGGCAATGGTTCAGCTAGAAATATCCATCGCCATCAGCTCGAATCGTGCACCAAAGTTATACTGTCTCTGTTGATCTCGATCCTTTGACTGCATTACACCCCATGCAGTTGCCAATCAAATTTTAAAGTGTACTCCACTCAGACAATTGTGGAATTCTTTGAGAACATCCGAAATCATTACCCATCGGACGGTCATTATGCCGGTTTATTACGCTTTTCCAAATCCTGTGTAAACTGCCAAATATTAACTTTAAGCTGTTCCACTACGTCCAATATGTCTTTTTTATTGAACTTTCCATTGCCATATGAACGTGTGCCCATCTCCAGTCCCTGCATCTGACTTTTTCAGTTGTTCTATTTGCATCATTTATTGATAGCTTATTATATTAACGAACGTCTGAGTTAAAAATTGTTCAAGCTGCTTACCATATGTTTCTCCACTGGCTTAAAAAGAAAACCTCTCAGTCTTGGAAACAAATTCTTGCAGAGCCTCATTCGATATTTGTCGCCCGTGTTCGCTGCCGTAACGACTTTTTTCTGTGTCACCAATTATCTCATCGTAGTTTTCCTTTCCATAAGCGAAAACAGTTTTTAGAACCTTTGCTGCAGGTCCTTTTAATGAAATGAATAGGGCAGCGCTCTTGTTGGTTGTGCGCTAATTGTTTGCCGAAGCCGTTTTGAGTGCATTCGTTGAAGTATTCAGCCGCAAATTATAAAAAAAAAAACCCCTAACTCTTTTCTCTCAGCCTCGTCTTTTTTCGAGCATTATCCAAGACCAAATTCTCTTCCACATACAGCTGTGATGATTGTGCTGATATTTCTTACGACAACATCTGTGAAATTCTAGCCAATAGAGAGTTAATGTCAAAAGCATTCTTTCTATTTCTTCAAATTTCATGGATCCTTATCCCGATGATTTTCCAAATCCTTAAGGTTTGATCACTGTAAGGTTAAAAATATATTTCAGAGTACCGTGTTACAAACTCTATTGTACAACAAACAATTTACAACTCTTCAAAACGTAGGGGATGTGGCTTAGTTGTGAGACAGCAATTGTTTTCTGACATGCGGTTCCAATATGGCGACCAAACAACTGTCTGACGATTTCTTTCATTGTTGGCAAGTTTTTGAGTAGACACAGAATCGAACAGACGCTTGTGTACGGAAAAAATTTCGTGTTGAAAATTCCGTGAAAGTGTTTTTACAAAACTTTTTGAAAGTGCCAATTTTTTGTGAAAATGTATTTCAAAGGTGAGTGTTGTGCTTGAAAATTTATCTTTTTCCTTATATTTTGAGATTATATATCAAAATTTGCAAATATGCGACGCACCAAAAAATGTTGTGGACGAGTACAAAATGGCGTCTTGGTTTGGTTGTAAGACACACTAGTGGCTTAGTTTTGAGACACCTTTTGTTTTCCACTGAACGTGTCAAACATTGCCATTTTTGGTCGCATAATGCATTTAAATGCATTTTGATCTGTTTTTTTTAAATAATTTTTCTGTGTTTCCATTAGACACCGAAAAAACACCAGCGACGCCGGAACAAGAATTTGATGTGATAATGGATGCCTTCAAGTTTTGTTTGCTTACATTTGTTTTGGTTTATTCCAGGCACTAAAGGCATAAATAATTAAAAAAAATAATTAAAAAAAATTCATATTTGTTTGTACTTTATTTTTTTACCATTTTCAGTGAATTTTTTAGGTGTCTCACAACTATGCCACTAATTACACTGTCCAACAAATGAAGACTTTTTGAATGGAACAGAATAGCGATAATTCTGAAAGGGTATGTTGAGTAGATAATTTTTGTAGAACAAACTTATGGTCCAGCACGTCTGAGTTTTTTTTTACAGTGGGTCAAAGTTTTCATTTTTTGGTCGAAGGGAGCATTATACTATATGAAAAAAATGTTGTCAGTTAATGTCTTAGAGAATTCTTATGGTCAGAGTTGTATTGTGGAATTGTATGAGGATTATTTTTGCAAAAGATCTTAACCCTCTAACTGGTCTCTTTATGGGTCAATTTGACCCTTTTTTCGAGAAAATCAAAAAATATCCTTTCAAAAAGGATATTCCAGGATTAAAATATTCTACGAAAATGTTTGGCGGAAAATTTCAGTGGGGGTCACCAAAGACACCATTGTTGTAAATAAAGCTCTTTACGATTAATTGGCAAAATTACACGCCAACATATACAAAGCAGGTGAAAACGTCGTCAAGTTCGGCCGGGCCAAACACTGAGTTCTCGCGTCTAGTCAGCTGTGACTTACAAATCAGCTGTGACTTACAAATCGGGTGTGATAATATTAAGCATAATTGAGCTACTAAGCAGTACATATCGGGTGTGATTTTTACTAAAATTAATATAAAAAAAGAACAATTAAAGTTTAAATAAGCGTGGCGGATTCTGTTTGCAAATTAAGAGATTGGTTTTGTTTTATTTGTGAACCTTTTACGCACCATCAAAGCAAAAGAAAGATATTCCCTGCAATTGAAGAACCATATTTTCTTTTCTTTGGAATACGATTTTTATGTGAAGCTTGGATACCAAAAACTGTATGTACTACTTGCGAAAGTGGTCTTTTGACCTGGTACAAAGGCGGTACTAAGGCGCTGCCATTTTCTGCGCCTATTATATGGATTGAACCTGAAGATCACAAATCAGATACATGCTATTTCTGCGTAAATTACAAATTTGGTAGAAGCCAAAGGCACTACGCGAGAATGACATACGAAGCAACAAATAATGTAATTTTACCAGAAGTGCGCTGTGAAGGTGTTCCGGTGCCTCAACCGCCTACACATACATTTTCGGCCAATATGACATATTATATATATGACATAATTATTTTTCCGACAAACCAGACCATCACATAAATGGTACTCAATTTTTTAAGTTCATTAAATTGATACTTACTTTCTTCGAGAAAAGTTGTGTAAGAACCTAAGCTTTCCAACGATGTTTAAAACTTCCCGATCGGGCTATGCTTCATAACATTTCCCAGTTTAAAACAAAACCCGTCACAACTAAGCCAAATCCCCTACAGAAATTATATGTTACTAATAACTTCAGTGCTTGCAGCTTAAACCTACTTAGCGTTCTCATTTGTACACTTAATTTTCCAAACAATGTGATTTTAAAAATTTCCTGTGAAAGTGAATTATTGTGCTCCCAATTTCACAAATTTCTTCGCATATCAGGTCATCCCTGTCACACATATCGGTTATCGTTGTGGCAATTCACAAACAGCTGTTGTTGAAATTTCCCTTTCGAATTCAGCTATGTATGCTTTTTTGAGGAGTCATCAGCAAAACACTTAAAAATACGCATATTTCAATAAATAACTAATACAGAAATGTCATAAATGGCTTCTACAAACATCAAAGAATATTCTAAAAACTATTCCAATCGAAAATAATTAAATATGCACACACTTTTTGTCACAGGGAAATTTAAATAGTGGCTAAGGTCTTATACATATACCCTCAGCGACTCATGAGAAAAATACAAGACAGAAAAATTATTTCCACCCCTATGCTGTAATCCGAATGTTCGTAGTTACGAATTCGTAGCGCCGTTCCGAAATTTTAAAAATTGGTATGCTGAAATCCGAGCATAACTATCAACCGCGCTGCCAACGAAAAATAAGAAATTCGAAGTTCTTAATTTGACATATTGGCAAAAATATAGAAGGGTGCAGAGTGAAGTTTAATATCAACATTTATAAGCCATTTGGTGAGAAGTTTTTGTTAATTAAAGCCAGAATTGCATGAATATCATCGTATGTACGAGTATGTACATTAGAGTAGACAATTTTTTTTTTTTTTAATTACATCTTATTCGCACACTAATTTTTTTCCTTTGGGCACAAATAACATATTCCCAAAGTTTAAGACTGATTGGTCAACGTTAAGTCGTGGCACATGCGCCCTCAAATTGAAAAGAAGGGATTTTGCATAATTTTATTAGAAACAAGTTATAAATTCATTATTATTTATCAAAATTTATGTTAAGTGTAGATATTATGCTTGGTTAGAACTATTATTTTAATGCATGCCCCAAAAAAAGGCGTGGCTCGTTATAAAATTTAAGTATTTTATACGAAATTATGTAGTTTTTGCGTCAAAACAAGATTAAACCTTACATAAAATTTAGTTAATTTTAGTCATTAAATAAAAGTAGGCTAACGGGGGTGTTACAACTTTAAATAAAACGTAAACAGATTAGTGTTCTACGAGATCTGATTTATTAATACCTCTATAGTTTCTTTTATAGTCAGTTACAATTTGTAAGATAAATTGTTTTTCTTCTTCACTTTTGGATAATGCAGTATTAAACTCTTCCATTAATTTAACACTTCTTTCGGCAGAATCGTTTACCACCCTCATTTTACTGACGATATTAACGCCCTTTATATAGCTTGGCTCGTTCTGCCATTTGGATGCATCTTTTTGCAAAAAATCGGTTGAAATAGAAAAACGTTCAAAGAAGTGAAGTGTGTTTTTAGTTACGAAGTCCTCAATTGATTTTGATTGTAAGTCCTGTATATCAGTAATCAGCCGCTTGCTCTTATTTTCTGATTATACACGAAGTCTCTTTATCATAGGAGTTTTTGTTTCAGGAGTAATTGTTTCACCATAAAATTAAAAACCTATTGTTTCTGCTGCTAAATACCATAAATGGCTATGGAATTTCCCCAAAGTTGCATTGCTTACGTTTTCTTTGACATTTTTGTAAATAATAAAAAGGAGGTCTTGATTAGGCGCTTTGGAAGCTGTTGGAGCTTCTATCCAGGCTTTTACATAAATTTTAACAATAAATAAACAAGCTTGAATTTATAATTCCCCTCGTGCTGCCCAAGAAATATTTGACTCAACTCCAGAATCTCCTTATAATCAGCTCTAGGCTGTTTTATTTTTAAATATTGGCTGGAAAACTTTGCTAACTCCTCTAACTCGGAACTGCTAATACCTACGTTCTTATCATCAACTCCAAATTTAAAATTTTTTTGGTTGGTCGTCGTCCAAGACCCTTTAAATTGACAAAGTCGGTCCACTTGAAGATAAATTCCTTTTTTCAAATACGCTCTTTAAGACAATTTCGTAGATGTGGTGACGACAGGGCAAGTACAAAAGATCTTTTCTCAATTCCTGTTCCAATATCACACAAGCACCTTAAAGTCATCCCGTGTTTGTTGCTGTTGTGTCAAAACACAGGGCCTGAACTTTTTCTGTCAAATTCCACTCTCTCAATAACTGGAGTATTGTTTTAGCCTGTTGTCTTCCTGTACCAGCTTGTAATGCAGGAACTCAAAGTAGATGCTCCGTCTCGGTAGATGTTATACCAAATGGCAATCTGTCTACTTTTTCCTTTCCAGTTAATGATGGTAACAGTTTTCCATTCCAAAGCACTGTTATGGTTTGCGCTGAATTGTTTTGAAATTTTTTCCATTAAATTTGTAGCTGTTTCAGATCGTATTTTTTTACGGCAGTTTCGAATTGTACTTTTACTTATGGCTAACTGACTTAAATCATGGCCCAATGCTTCGGCAGCGGCTATGAGAATTCGAACAGCATCTCTGTCGCTAACTTTACATTTGTCCAGAGTTACAACAAGCTTTGGTGTTGTAAAGTTTTTCATTTTCCGTTTCGTTCGCACATTTACAGTTTGTTGAAAATTGTCTTGGAGCTCATCACTGTCTATTTCTGTCAATTGTCCTTCATCATCTGAGTAGTCCTGACTTGCAGCCAAATTTTGAGATTGCTCCTGATGATACTTTTCTTGCCTTATCAGTTATTTTTCTTCACGCATATTTCTTCTCTTCTCTTTTTCAAAAAGTGCTCGATCACTGCCAATCATACCACCCGGCCTGTCTTTTTTCCGTTGATTAAGTAGGACAATAAGCCACCAACAATTTCACGACGCTAATATAGAAAGAATACACAAAATATTACGAAGCAACAATTACCCCGACAATTTAATACGTGAACTAATCCAGCAAGTAGCGGGGAAATGCAAAAATCAAAACAAAACACAAACCACAGAAACGACAAATACAACAAAAAAGTACTGCAGCGTCACCTTCATTCCCAGGCTAAGTGGAAAATTTGATCGCGAAATAGCAAAAGAAGAAAACATTACTCTCGCCTATAAAACTAATCACTCGTTGTCCACAATATGCACAAAAACAAAAAACCCACTAAGCCTACAAGAACAAAGTAACGTAGTTTATGAAATAGAGTGCAAGGGCAAAAACAACGAAAGCTGTAACAAAGTGTACATTGGCACAACTAAGCGTGCTTTGGGAGTTCGCATAGCCGAACACAAAGCTGACATAAAAAAACAAAAGAGCAGCACAGCCCTCAGCCAGCATATATTAAATAGCGGACACACAGCTGATTTCGCCAACACCAAAATAATTGACAAAGAAAAAAGAGAAGTTAAAAGATACACTTTGGAGAGCCTACGAATTTTACAAAAACGAGAGAAAACAATCAACAAAAAAGAAGATACGGACAACATAGCAGCCGCTTACATATTATGGTATATGCTAACGATCAATATTGACAAAAATACCACAGGAAGTGGTACAGATAAACGTAGCTCTTAAGTTTATTTCAAACAAACAAATATTGTAAGTTCATGTTCGTTTACAGTTAAAAACATATGTGTGTTTATTTCTGTTTAAGATCGATGTGCTAACAACTTCATGTAATATTTTTTTTATTTTTCTTTGGTGAAATAAATAGAGCCGCCCCTGAAGATGCTCAAATATTTAGCGAAACGTCGGGCATAGATGAAATAAAAAGTATTTTATTTGCATCAACAATTAATAGATCAGACAAGCCTAAAAAATCATCAATATCTTCTTCTATTTGAATCATATTTAACGCATCACCATGAGCGATATCAAACAAATCGTCTAACTCTTCCACAAAATCGTGCTCTCGTTTCTCCTGCAAAACCGTACGCCGCTTACAAGTTTTCTGAAGTGTCTTTCACTGATGATATAATGCTTCCACTTTCTCAACGCTACGAATATTCTGCCTTGTGGGAATACGTGCTTTATCCCAGAGTACGTCTGCTTCTTTAATAACAAGATATGCACTTGGACGAAGTTTGAGCTTTATTTTCCGCACATTATAAAAAAGAACCTTTAATATTTGCCGTTTTGATGGCAACTTGCACCCAATGATTTGACTTTCGTCGTGCCCAAGCAGAAATAACTTTTCATTTACTCTTGTTTCCATGGCTGTTCAAGTAAGTAAATATTATATTTTGAAAATATCATTCATATATTCAGTTGTTCAAACTTACCGATTTTATAAACCTTATCATTAAAGGAAATCAAATTAATATTTTCACATTTGCATAAACAACAACACAATATCAACGCTCTCACTTAGCTTCACCAAATCACTTGCGTACTAAATACCGTTATTCCAGTGTTGCTACTTTCATGTGAATATAAGAATGTTTGATCAGCCAGGAAACCGAGGTTGACGTCGCCTCCGCCTATTTTCCGGGGGACAGTGCCAGTGTGCCGCCCCGTGAGGTACAGCAGCTAGTAGAACACTGTCGGGGGAAAAGGCTCCCACTTGTCCTAGGCTGCGCCGCAAACGCCCACAACCTGGAGTGGGGCAGCACCGATACAAACCTCAGGGGTGAGTGTCTTTTAGAATATATCAGCAGCGTTGACCTTAGAATAAGCAATGTCGGAAATACACCGACATTTGCAACCAGGGTTCGACAGGAAGGTTTGGACATTACCCTCAGCAATGAATTAGCTAGCCCTCTGATCTCTCGATGGCGGGTCTCATCGGAGCCGTCCTTGTCGGATTATAGGATCATCCGATTCGAGCTGGAGGCGAGTGTTCAAACAGGCTATCCGAGCAGGAACGCCAGAAGAGCAAACTGGGCGAATTATAAAGAAACTCTTGCGTTGGAGTTAGACGACATAGTTAACAGGCTTAATAGTGTCATTATAGATGCCTTTAAGAAGCCCTAAGAGTAGGCCAAGGGACAGAACCCAGCCGGTGTGGTGGTCACGGGAACTCACCAAGCTCACGAAAGAAGTCCGAACGCTGTTCAATAGAGCAAAGCGCACAGGGCAGTGGGCTCAGTATGCAGCTAGTCTAACAAAATATAGCAAGGAAATCAGGAGAGAAAAACGTGGCAGCTTCAGAAGCTTCTGCGAAAATGTTACTGTAGTCCCTGCAGCTGCCAGACTCCATAGGGTTCTGGCAAAGGCAAACACAGACTCCAGGATGGCAATTATGCTACCTGATGGTACTTATACAAGCAAGGAGAGAGAGAGGTCGCGTGCTCTGTTGGCGGCTCACTTCCCGGGTGCGGTCCAGGTGTCGCAGAATCCTTAAAGTAGCTAGGGAACTTATTAACTGGCGAACAGTCAGTTGGGCTCTGAGGACGTTTCAGCGGTACAAGGCCCCCGGAGTGGACGACATTAGTCCTGTGATGCTACAACAGGGCGGGACGCTACTAACTCCTCATCTAGTAAAAATCATGAGGGACAGCCTAGCGCTGGCATACCTCCCTGAGGTATGGCATAGAGCTCGAGTTATCTTTATACCAAATATAGGTAGACGAGACTACTCGCTTGCAAAATCCTTCAGGCTCATAAGCCTTAAGGTTCAATTAGAGGTACCATACCATAACGCCATAACCATAATCGTAGTCATAACCATAACCATATTTATGCAATCGATTAGTAGTGACATAACCATAAACAGCTGATATTTGCAATAAACTGAAAGTAAATACAAATTTAGTAAAGTGTGTAAAACGCGGACGCAAAATATAAATTAAAACTCATCAAAACAAAATAAACTGCACACGAAGAACAAAAATATCACAATAAACAAGGCGAATCAGCAATCATTTGTTTATGGTTACGGCAAAAACCAAAATTCAGTTGGTCGCTATGGTTATGGTTATGGCGTTATGGTATGGCACCACTAATCGATTACAGTGTAAGCCATACGGTTGGTTGGATCAGCTGTTTTCTATGGTTATGGTTATGGCACCTCCTTTCATGCTTAAGGCCATGGAGTAGATAATTGATAATGAAATTAGGCGTAACGCTCTCAAGCGAAAGCCTTTGCATTTTGATCAGCATGCCTATAGGGCAGGCAGATCGACGGACACTGCGCTCTTCGCTCTGACTGAGGTGATTCAGGAGGCCTTTGAATGTGGAGAAATGGTGCTCTGCGCCTTCCTCGACATTGAGGGTGCCTTCGATAATACAACTCACTCAAGTGTCGATCGAGCGCTGGCAGGACGAGGTGTGCAGCCCACTATTCGGAAATGGATAGCTGAGTTGCTGCATACCAGATTTGCGGAAACACATACTGGCAACAGTGTGGAACAGATCAAAACAGTCAAGGAATGTCCGCAAGGAGGAGTCTTGTCCCCCTTATTGTGGAGCCTTGTCGTAGACGAACTCTTGCAGATCTTCACAGAAAATGGCATTCGCTGCCAGGGATATGCGGATGACATTGTGATCATTGCGAGAGGGAAGTTCCCTCGCACTCTCTGTGACATTATTCAGAGAGGACTTCAGCTAGCAAAAAGATGGTGCACTGCCGCGGGGCATGGTGTGCAAGCGTCTAGCTGGTAAATCCTGGGGATGCTCCCCGAATATTTTAAGATGGATGTACACCATGATAGTTAGACCAATAGTTACGTACGGAGCAGATGCTTGGGGCTCAAGGACCAACCTAGCTACAGTAAGGCAATCTCTTGCCAAACTGCAACGCCTGGGATGTGTCTGCATTACGGGAGCAATGCGCACTGTCCGACGGCTGCGCTAGAAGTGATCCTGGACCTCGAGCCACTCCATACACATGTAGTACAGGCAGCAAAACGCACAAAGCTGAGCTTTGTGAGAGAAGGCTACGGAAAATTCAAGGTACTATCGTCCAAAAATAGGGAGAAGTTGGGCTGTCAGCTTCCACTAGCTCTTTTTCCAGGGATGACATAAATAAAGAAATAGTGTTTGAGGAACCCCTCTCTTCTGGGGAGCTGGGTTCGGCGAAGTACATTGCAGTGGTATACTGATGGCTCCAAGACCGTGGATGGTATTGGGGCAGGCGTCTATGGTCCCAGAGCTAAACTCTCGATACCCATGGGCGCCTTTCCAAGCTTCTTCCAGGCGGAAATATATGCGATCAGCGTTTGTGCCGAATTAAATCTGCAAAGGAACTATCGCGGTGAGAGAACACTCATCCTAAGCGACAGTCAGGCAGTGCTCAAAGCCCTTACGTCCTTCGAGGTAAAATCCTCAATGGTCTTGGAGTACATAAATAGACTCAATGAACTGGCAAAAAGGAATACCATATGTCTTTCATGGGTTCCAGTTCACGCAGGGATTGAGGGAAATGAGATGGCAGACGACCTGGCCAGGTTGGCGGCTAGCTCGAATCCCATAGGACCAGAGCCCTTATTTCCAATAGGACCAAGCACTATAAAGGAGGCGCTCAGAATGGAAACTAGACAGCTCAGGACCCAGGGCCTGCTACAGGCAAAGAAACTATTGGGGGGCTATAGTAACAAACAATATAAGATACTACTAGACCTCCCAAAAGGAAAACTTAGAATCGTCACAGGCATCCTCACAGGTCACTGCAGATTGAGGGGTCATCTGCATAAACTAGGTATCTGGTCGAGCGACCTGTGTCGCTTCTGCGACAGGACAAGGGAGACCCCCACACACCTGCTCCTGGAGTGCAGGGCACAATAGACCAATTGGTCGCAGTGCGATCCTCTTTTATTTATCTATCTATGTTTGATCGAAACTAATTAACACAGAGCTGCATTTGTTAGTAGCAGTTTCTGAAAATTTTTAATCACCACACCCCAATTAGCCCACTTTTATTTAATGACTAAAAGGAACTAAATTTTATGTAAGGTTTAATCTTGTTTTGACGCAAAATCTACATATGTATTTTCGTATAAAATACTTAAATTTTATAACGTGCCACGCCTTTTTTGGGGGCATGCATTAAAATAATAGTTTTAACCAAGCATTACTTATATCGAACCACCTCCTACAAAAACAAAAAAAAATTCCATATAGAAATTGTCCACTCTAATGTACATTGTTAAGAGATTATCTAAATACAATGGGTGATATTGTCGAATTAATTGCACTGATATATTAATGTTTAATGGTTTAAAAATTTGTGACTAGTATTCGTAACTTGACGAATAGAGAAATTTAAGTTTTGTTCTCCTATTTCACCTTTTTATACATACAGATGTATAAATTTTTATGCCCGTTAGGTGTTTTAGGCGAATTCGTATAAATGAATAATTCCCAATAGTAGAATGAGAAAAAAATGTGTTACATGTTTTAGGTAATTATTTTAGGTAAGTATTTAAGGTGAGTATTAGGGTAAGTATAACAATTTCATTATTTCAAATTAATAAGTACTTCATGGTAAGTATTGGTAAGTGAACATTAAATTACGTAAACGAATTATTTTAAATGTATGCTTTAAAATTCTATGAGGTTCATGTCCTCAACAACAAGTTTTCCCCTCAACAAAGAAGTATTCATACATACAAGAAACATGCGTACGATTTATATGTGATCTCCGCAAATACATACACACATACGTACGTATGTACATATTATGTTTCTGGTAATAAATCTAATTTTTCTGGCATAGTTTATATTACATATAAATATATAAATACAAATGTGCACTTGTAGATACATACATACATGCATATTTGCTTATTTTTGCATTTATTCACGTCTAATTTTTCTAAAATTTATTTCGCTCCTACACCAGTTACTGTTCGTACAAAAATTCTCCAAATTTACAGCTCCGGCGGATCCTGACATACCGATATTACGAATTGCGAAAACAGTCTACGAATTTCGAATGTACGTTTACGAAAAGCGAAAACATGAAAACATTAAAGATATGATAGATAATGTGGTTTGTGTTGATTAGTAGTATATATGTATTATAATATTGCAATATTTCGCATTCAAATACTGTACACATTTTGAATGTAATATTTTTTCAATGCTGTTATTGAACTAGACTCTTAGAAGTCGTTATAGAAAAATGCAATAAATAACATAACGATATTAATGCCAGTGATGGGTTTGAAACCTCTGCGACTGAAACTTTCCTAAAGGATCCGCTTTATATTTGCATTAAATTTGTTTCAAATTTCGTTTTTATGTATTTGCGATTAAGAAAGAGTTCCCCGACGGCAGCTTAAATGTTATACATATTTGTAGATTTTGAAAATATGCTCAGACAAAAATAGGGCAACAAGCATGAGTGGCCACGCCCGATGAAGACAGGCTCCTTTATAAAAAAAAAATATGTTTCCTAAATACGTTCATTGGCTGTACATTCAGGACTGTAAAGCTGTATACATATAATTTTTCAACAACCCTAAGTTGCAAATATTGTTACAGCAAGTATGAAAATGTTAATGCCCGATTACGAAAAAAAATGTGTATATGTGTATGTCCTATTAGATAATTACATCGTTGTGAAGCATTTGTTACCTAAATTGAAATTAAGTTAGCCGTAATAGATGTATTAGAGAGCAGTTTCGTCTTTATATTTCAGCTGCAGCGAACGATGAAAACACTACATTTTTAAACACCGATTCATGTAAATGCCACTATGAGCAAAAACTACAAGAAAAATTAAATTGACTTAAGCGGTACATTGAGGTTGTGTATTGCAGTAAAGGAAAAATAGCAAATGAAGCGTCAAGGCATATATTTAGGGTCCCTTCTTGGACGCCGCTCTTCAAAACTTAAAATATCGTTTTCCGAATCTTATCATCCCTCAATGTACTCTTGTGTGAATTTAAATAAAATTCTCAGCAAAGTGTTATGTATTCTCTTGATAATTACTGCTACACGAACGCATGGCTGATATCCAGGCGCTGCGCTTATTATATGAGCATAACCATGTCATCAATACCATTTATGTTACGTTTGCCTTCTAGCTCTGCATGGATGGCTTACTGTCGCGGAGGCATGGTGACAACGTCCTTCGCTTAAGCCTTCCTGCCTTCCTTCCTTCCGTTTTTGGTAGAAACTTTCGCTGCATGCTTCTTCCCTCTAAATTACCATACACTTCTTGCACTTTATGCATATACATATGTATTTGCATGTCTGGGATGTGCTGAGCGGAAATTCGAAACTCACAGCTTCTGCGTCTGAAATCACTTATAAGTAAGCAGTAAAGCCCTTCTTCCAGTATAAAGAGCCATTACAAATTTTGGTCTTCATATTTTTGTTATGTATACTTGGCGTATATTTACATAATTAGAGCGGAAATTCGAAATTCACAGCTTCTGCGTCTGAAATCACTTATAAGTAAGCAGTAAAGCCCTTCTTCTAATATAAAGAGCCATTACAAATTTTGGTCTTCATATTTTTGTTATGTATACTTGGCGTATATTTACATAATTAGAAAAGATGTTTACTTACGAAGCCTACAGTTTTTGCTTAGTTCAAATCCGTTGAAATATTTTTATAATGTATGTGGTTCATCCAGCCTTAATAATAATAATAATTCCAGCGGTTTTCCCCTCTATACCCGCCCGAACGACGCGAGGGACACTTCCGCATGACGCACGGCTATACATAGACTAGTTTTTTATACGCTGTGCTGCGTCATGAAAGGCAAAAAGTTGTTAGGTATCGAGATCTTAAACTGTTCAGCTACAGAATAAATGCTCATCAGCTGATATATAATAAAATATATGTATGGGATGTATGCATCACATATTGAGAGTATTGAGTATAGTTTGTTTTACGTAAAAGAGTGAGTTTGAAATATCAAAAGCAACGGAGTGGTTCGTTTGGTTCAAAATTATTTTTGCATGGCCGCAAAGGCTTGAAACTCGGCAAGAGATGGGCTAGAAATCAAGCCTGTCAGTAACTTGACCAAAAATTTTCTGCCTAACATTTCTGATTAACTCAATCCTGTTGAAATAAACCTAATAGCGCGGGTTCCAAATAACAAATGTATTTTCCAATTAAAACAAATAGAAATTGTACAAACAGCAACTACACAGTCAAGTAGAAATAGTGGCAGAACAGCCGCACTCGATTCGAGTAAGTTGTGAATGGTAAAAAGAAGGAAAAATAACAAAATCTCACACAGCGTAAGCTTAGCTCAGTGCGTTTAGATGGCGGCTTTAGTATTACGCATGATGTCGTGGGTTCGACTCCCGCGGAAGCCAGAAAGAAATCCCCTTAATTATTTGTTTCATTGTTTTGCAAGCGAATGTGAATTTCTGATTATTTTCCCTTTTGACTTGATATTCTGGTACGATTTGAAGTAACAAAGCGAAGCTGTCAAAGCGAAACCAAAAAATATAACGAATCGAAAATGTCGCCATCTTATAATTTATTATACAACAGGAAGCAGATAACTTGCAAGAATGATGGATAAGAAGATTGCATTTTCCGGGTTACCGTTTCTTAAAACTTTTCTGATTTAAAAGATGAGTGACGTCAAGATAGTAACAACGTTGCCACGGATATTTTAATTTAATACCAAAACTCTAAAAAAAATTATACATGCTAGAGAAATATTACCAAACGTCGTTTAACTCGTCAAAACCTCCATTTTTTTTCCAATATTTATCTCAATTAGGGTGCAACCACATATGCATGTACATGTCGCTCATTTAAGTACTAAGGGCCATATTATCAGTGCTAGTTAACCTCTGATTGTCGTTTAAGCTAAGTGTACGCTCAGTATGCAGTTGTTCAGTCAACTTTAAACAGCCGATATTGAAGGCTTGAATTTAATCTAACCTATCAGCTGTTTTCTAACTACTTTTGTTTTGTTTTCAACAAATTTAACTGAACTGAGTATAACTAAACTTAATTTAAATTGAGTTTAAACCAACACAGAAAAAAGGCTCATAAAATATAACAATTGATTTAAATATGCAGAAATGCTCACTTTAACTCTCACTTTAAGGGAGAATATTCAAATTCAAAACTTGCCTGCAGTTTTTCTCGGTTGTTGGTTTTTTTAGGGTTATGACACTCTTATAGTTAATGAGCCATATGTAATAGACAGCGAAGGTTAAAAGTTTTAAAATGTTTTAGTATTAACTTAGTATTTAAAAATTAAAAGAAAACTCTTTGAAGAAATTTCCAAATTGGAAAAACATTTACCAAATCCGTTGTATTATAAAATAAAAATTTCCTGTTTTGGTAAAAAATTACGAATGTGGCAATGCTGTTCTGCGGTTGCTCTTCCACTTTTACTCTCTTTCGCTCACTCACTATGTTTACGTCTCGTATTTTGGGAAGGCGCAATCTTCTATGTGTGTAAGTTCAACAATCGATGAATAAATTTGGTACGAATTTGTGAGAAACTACATTCATAAAACAATTATTGACATATATTATTAACACGTAAAAAAAAGGAAGGCTTAACACGTTTCATGAATGGAATAATTGTATGGGAGCTACGTATGTATATACATATGTTATGTTTCTCTGATCTTTGTGATTTCCACTGCTAAAATATTTAGTCTCATGCATAAAACGTGAGCTTGAGCTCGGACTCGATTTTTTGAGTAAAAGGTGCTTGTCGTATGCATAATAAAATTTGATGTATTTGCTTTTACTCACTGCTCACGTTTGATCTCGTCTTGCTCAGTTTGAACTAAGTTAGATGAGATTGTGCTCATTTTCATATGCATAAAAACAAGCTTTTGCTTTCTTTTGTGAGCTCTTGCTCAAATTTTGTTGAGCCTGCCTTATAGTTGACTCGCGTACACTAAAAAAGAATCATGGCCGAATATTTTGTGCCACAAAGAAATATAAAATGTCATCAGCAGCGTGAGGATAAAAAATTATACAGGTTTGTATTCTTAATTATTAATTTTTTTTAATATAATTAATAATAAAATTATAAATACATAGGTTTGATGATGGTAGCATCTGCTAGTTGCCTAATTATTTTTTTGAGGAGTCAGAAGAAACACGTGGTGGTGCCCTCAGCAACATTGATAAAATTCGACTTTATTTAAGATTTTGTGCAGATCCTGGATTCCAAAATGGTATATCCACAGATATTGGAGTCCATCAATCGACTGTGTCATGAACTATTGCGGAATTTGCGAAACTTATTTCTGCCAAAACAAGCGAGTGGATAAATTTGCTGAAAGATGCAGATGAAATAAAAGATGCTCAAATGAAATGGGAATCAAATTATTGCTTTCCATTTGCAATTGGAGTGATTGATTGTGCTCATATAAAAATTAAAAAACCCACAAATTAAAGCGATGAGTATATTTGTAGAAAAGGCTTCCACTCTATAAATGTGCAGGCAACTTGTGATGGAAAATAACTTTTTACAAGCGTTGATATATCCTGGCCTGTTTCAGTTCATGACTCACGCATCTTACGAAACAGCGAGGTATATAGAATAATGCAAAATGCAACGAACAATGCATTACTTCTTGGGGAAGAGGGCTATGGAATATGCCCATTGCTAATGACACCATTCCGGAACCCAACAACTGACATAGAAAAAACATTCAACAAAGTTTTTACAAGGGAACGTGTAATTATAGAACGGTGTTTTGGGCAATTGAAACAAAGATTTTCGATACTTCAACACAAAATTCGTGTGTCGACAGAGTTAGCGCCCCACGTAATAGCCAGTTGTTTCATTTTGCATAACATAGCTAAATTTTTAAATGACGATTATATCCTTATCAATGACGATTACATCAATATTGATGTATGGCAATTAAGAAATGATATCGAACAACAAACAGCAAGAAATTCAGAAGCTGGAAAAAACAAAAGGAGAATGATCGCAAATTTGTTATCAAATTAGTTTATAATAAAAATAAAAATAATAATATTTTATAATTTTATTGAGCTCAAGGATTTGTTTGTGAAAAAACAACAACAGTTTTTAATGGTTGAAGTTATAGTACTATTTCGGAAATCACCACATTTCCTCATCAGACTTCTTTTTGATTATTAAATTAAATTATTTTTAATTTAATTTTCATAACCACTTCTCTCAGGCTTTGAACCCGGGAGCTCGGAGTTGCAGAGCCAATACGCTACCTATTGTGCTACGCTAGCCGAGTTGGCTGTTGTGTTTATTTGATCTTCCTTAAATAAATAAAAATATTTAATTTTTTTTGGTTTATAAAAATAATAAACGTAAATACAATTCACTTTTTTATACAAAAATAAACTAAATGTAATTCACTATTTTATTTATAAAAATAGTAATAATATATGTACAAAAATATAATTCTCTTTTTCATGTAAAATTAATATAAATGTAATTCACTTTTAGGCATTAAATATTAATTAATTACATATTAATAAAATTCAAAATTCATGGAACTGCAAGTTTTTTTCCACAAGTTTTTCTTGCAAAATCTGCATTTTTGTAGAAAGCACTTGGTTTTGCTTTGACAAAACAAGCCTCTGAAGACTTTGAAAATTCAACTCCCTTGTCTCATCAGTTTCATAACGACTCAAAACTGCTGTTGACTTTTTGTTAACCTTCGAAAATAAACAACATATAGCAAAATGTAAAATAAAATAAATAAAAAAATTACAGGTTAATCATCATTATCAGTGCAACGGCGCTTTCTTTGATGTTTTGCTACTGATATTACTGTTGTTTTTGTTTCTGATGTTGTTGTTGCTGATGTCTCTTCTAATGTATCAAACGTACAGTTGTGATCATTGGTTCCAAGAGAGAGATGAACTGTAAAAAAATAAACGAAGAGCGAAATCAAAAACAAAATTTGAATTCGATAACAATGCACTTACCTGGAAGTTTCTTTGTTGAGGGATTAGAACTAGCACAAAGCTATATTAAAATATTTTTCATGTCTATTTCATGTTGGCTAGTTTTTTATTATATTCCCCGTTAATTCAATGCCAAATTTTTGCTTAATTTCTGTTACACATGCTTCTATTGTTTTTTTTTTAATGCTTGATAATTGACCCTTTTCTAGTAAATATTTATTTTGTTTTAATTTCTATACTAAAAATTTAGAAATGTCGTTAGTATCTATTTTATTATTACTATTTGATTCTGGTTCTACTTCACTTTCACTTGACGACATGTTTGCACTTCAATAACAATTAGACGTTTGATCTCCCTTAGCTCAAGTAATTGCAATTGGTTTGAACTCATTTTTATGCATACGAAATTGAGCAAAAGCTGTTGCTGTTTGACCGAACTCGACTTACGAGCAATAGCTCACATGCCTCAACTCAGCGCTTTTACTCGTTTTTATGCATGAGACCTATTGATATACATACATATGTTTAAAATTTCAAGCCTTTAGCAGGTTAAATGTAGGGGTTAAGGTGTAAAATTCATTATCTGAACAATCAGTTGTATGGAGTTATATGTTATATTTCTCTGATATTAATGATTTTGCCTGCTATAATAGTCCTAATAATAGTTAATACATATGTATGCAAAATTTCAAGTCTTTAGCTGCTTAAATGGAGGGGTTTTGGGAGCTATATGATATATTTCTCTGATCTGTACGAATTTCACTTTTATTATGAATGTATCTAACAATGACTGATATTTGTGAAAATTTTCAGAGAATTCTTAATGATACATATATTGGGTCTTTAGCCAAGGTACGTTGGTATTGAAAATAGCCGAATAGGTTAATAACCACGCATACCTCCCACATAGCGGAAGTTTTGAGATATGCAAAACTTCAATTTTCGGTGTCTATTGGAACAAATTGATTTATATTTGACATTTGGAGCAATTTAAGCAAGAAAACTAGTGTTTCCACGCACACTAAGGTAATCGGTCAAAGTTTTTGTATTCGGAAAGTAACCATAATCCATAAACTGACGTACTAAGGTAACCTCAGCTAAAATTTAATAATAATAATCCCAACGGTTTTATCCCTCCATACCCGCCCGACCGACGCGAGGGGCGCATCCGCATGACGCACGGATATATAAAAAAAAAAATTTTGTTTTTTTCATATATGTTGCGCCGAGTCATGAAAGGCTGAGGTTTGTTAAGTGTCGAGATCTAAAACTGTTCAGCTACAGAACAAATGCTCATCAGCTGATCGAATAGTAATATACATATGTATATGTATGTATGTATTAATTATTGAGAGGATTGAGTATAGTTTTTTTTATGTAAAAAAGTGAGTCTGAAATATCAAAAGAACCGGAGTGAGTGTTAAAATCCTGACACAAACTACGGAGTGGCTCATTTAACTCAAAATTACTTTTACATGGCTACAGAAAGAGAGGCCGAAAATTTCTTGAAATTCTGGAGGGAACGTTTAGTTTTATTTCGCTAAGAAGAGATGGGCTAGAGATCAAGCCTGTCAGTAACTTGACCAAAAATACAATGCCTAGCATTTCTCTGCGACTAGCAAGTGTAGGAAGATTAATAAGTTTTAAACGACTTATATATGGCGGCAGGTTGTACTGAGAATCCCAACGAAAATTCCTTAAAGCAAAAAGTAGAAATTGTTTTTGAATTGACTCTATTCTGTCGGAATGAACTTGATAGCGCGGGTTCCAAACAACAGATCCATATTCCAGTATGGGCCTCACTAACGTTGTGAATAGAGCCTTCGTGATGTAAGGGTCATTGAATTCTTTTGACCACCGTTTTACAAATGCAAAAACACCCTTGGCTTTGTTAACTGTAACATTTATGTGAAGATTAAAATTAAATTTCGGGTCCATTGTAATTCCAAGATCAACAAAGTTAAACACTTGTTCGAGGTTATGGTTACATATTTCATAAGAAGCTGGTTGAACTGCTCTGCGAGAAAAGCACATTACTTTACATTTTTTAAGGTTTAGTGGCATGTAATTTATTTCACACCAATTAGTCATGCTATTTAAATCCGCTTGTAGTAAGGACCTTTCCTCAACAGAATGATACGATCTAAAAAGCTTTACATCATCAGCATACAATAAAATTTTTGAATAATTAATTACAGAAGGTAAGTCACTTATAAAAAGTAAAAACAGAATCGGACCAAGGTGACTTCCTTGCGGGACCCCTGAAGAAACATGAATAATGTTTGAGGAACTATTTTTAAAAAGAACTCGTTGTGTTCTGTCAATGAGGTAAGAAGACATCAAACGAAGGAGATTAGGTTGAAAACCAAGGAGATCGAGTTTATGGATAAGTAAAGAGTGACTTACTCTGTCGAATGCTTTACTAAAATCAGCGTATATAACATCAGTGTGCATAAATTCTCTGAATCCATTTGAAACATGAGTTGTGAACTCAAGCAAGTTTGTAACGGTAGATTTACCCTTAGAGAACCCATGTTGTGTGCTAGAAATTGAAGAGGATATGGAATACTTTAAATGGTCAACAACAATAGCTTCGAATAATTTAGGAAAAGCAGAAAGCTTAGCTATACCGCGGTAATTTTCTATAGAGGACCTACTCCCGGTCTTATAAAGGGGTATAATGAATGATTCTTTCCAAGCTGAAGGGAAAATCCCAAGCTTAAGAGAAAGATTAAATAAATTAGTTAAGGGCACATAAATATGTTGAGCACAGTTCATGAGGAAACACGTCGGGATCGAATCGGGGCCAGCCTTAAATGATTCTTTTAAGTTACTCAAATAATAAAATACTTCCTCGGAAGATATCTGCGGAATAATAGCAGAGGTGAGGGAACAGAGTTTATCTAGATAAGGTTTGCTCAGAGGCGAGTTAATGGAGTAATTTGACCTGAAGAATTGGGCAAACATGTTGGAAATTGATTGGGAGTCACAAGAAACGGTATTTTGATATTTCATAGCAGACGGAAAACTAGTCACTCTGCGCCTAGAGTTAACGAAGTCATAAAATGATTCAGGGTTTTTTATTAGATTCCTTTTAACTTTGCACAAATAAGATCTGTAGCTTTTTTTATTTAATTCAAAATAAGCGTGTCGGATAACTGAGTATTTAATATAGTTAGTGTGCAAACCAGTTTTTTTGTACAATTTAAACGATCGCGACTTCTTATTTTTAAAATTTTTTAGTTCTTTAGTAAACCAAGGTTGTGATTGCTCCTTTTGTACGCAAACCCGTTTTGGTACAAACTTTTGAAATAAGCTAAATATAGTGTTATTAAAATGCTGGACGCAGCGTTCAACATCATCTTTATACGTCGGCCATGATAGTTTTGATAATTCTCGATCTAATTTCTTGAAACTGGCTTTCGCGAAAATAAAACGAGCGTTTGAGCTACTTGATTTATCAACATTATTTCCAAAATCACCAATAACCTCGTAATTTACCTCAATCGCAGGGTGATAAGAGTCCTCTGGAATAACCAATGGTTCGCACATCTTCATAGATGACTTAGATACGTCATCAACAAAAACAAGATCCAGGAATGGTGCCAAAATTGTTTGGAGTTAAATTGATCTGATTTAGACAGAGCTTAGCCATATCTTCTAAAAACACATTGTATCTATCCTTTGATGATATTGGAACGATAACGTCGTCTATAAGAGTCCATGATATACCTGGCATATTGAAGTCACCAAGTACAATCATCGAGTCATGTGCAGTAATCATTGAACTTAAAGATCTAAGTAACGCAACATGTTGAGAATAAACCGATAAGTCAGAGTTAGGAGGGATGTAGCAAGCAGCTAAATAAAAGAAACCATTTCCTACCATAACTCGTATGGCTTTAAATTCGATTGACTGGATGAGGGGGATATTAACATCTTCGGATGGTATTGAAGAATGAACTGCAAAAAGAACACCCCCACCGATTCTGTCCTTACGGTCATTTCTATAAATTTGATATTGATTAGGAAGGATCTCTGAATTAAAAATATGTGGTTTAAGCCAAGTTTCAGTAAAGCAAATTACGTTATAGTCACAGTCTAAGCCTTTTAAATATAAATCGTTCAATTTAGTATTTAAACCTCTAACGTTTTATTCTTTTTGGTTGTTGTGGTTTCCGACAGGGTAATTATACGCTGTATTTTGGAACGAATTTCCGTCATCCCTTGTCAAGTTTGGTTTGGAGACAAACCGGTTTCGGCGTTGTGCCATCTTCAGTGTAATTTTTCAAAAAATGACGGAAATTCGTTCCAAAATACAGCCTCTAACGTTTTGGTAGAAAATACTTAAAGTAGAATTTAAAATTAGTTTTTTGGCTCAGTGTCACGATTAGGAATTGAAGCTAAGTTATTTATTTTATTTTTATTTTTATGTGGCTTGTATTCAAATTCGCGAACAAATGCCCCGGTTGGCCAAAAAGAATTGTTAAGCAAAGTATCAAAAACTTCAGGTGCCACATCAATTTTAAAAGATGATACGTTACGTTCGTATTTAAAGTTAAATTTTCGGATTGCTAAGTTACAAGTCTTAATTTTTGATGAAATGTAAAACTCTATATCATCAGAAGAAGTGTCCCTAGCAAATCTAGAAACAAAAATCGATTTTCTCAAAGGAACCACAACCAGCTTCTTTGCAGAGCAGTCAGCCTCATCCAATGGTGCTACAGTTTTTGCAACAATAGGAACAGATTGGGATGGTGGAAGCGATTGAGGCGGTGATGGACCCACCTGTAAGTTCTCATGATCAGAATTGCTTTTATTAGAGGAAGAAGCGCGAGTGCAGATAGCTCTTGATGAAGTTGACGAAGACGGGCCCTGAGGCGGAGGGACAGGAGACAAAAGATTAATTAGCTCAATTTGTTGGGGTTGAGGCAAAATATTTTTTTGAAGTAATGTAAGAGGAGCCACAATACTTTTCTTGGGTGGACTGTGTGTCCGTTTGCGTTTGGTCTCTCTTACAGGTTGCGAAGTATGTTTATCTAGGCACTTAAATAATTTAAACACGTTTTCATAACGTTTAAATTAATCATTAAGGGCCCGGAGGTCTTTGCCGATTTCGAAAAATCCATTTCTGGTTTCTCTAAAAAATTGGAAAAGTTCAACCTCAGTTGATCTGCATTTTAAACAAGACCAACGAATACCTCTTCCTTCATTTATTAAGTCTAGGACTCTACCATCAATCCGGCACATTTTATATGAGCAATGCCATCGCACAACCAGCATGCAACAGAGCGTTGCTCATTATCGCTTTTATTTTTGCAGTTGTCAAAAATGCAAGACATAATTGAAACAGTAAAATTCAATATGAGTAAAAACTAAAATTGTATTAATAAATCAAAGAAGAAAGCAGTTTGCAAGGTAGGGCACGTTTTATAATTATTTAAGGTTTGAGAGCTATTTATGCAACGAACAGTTTTAGATGCACAGTAATAGACACCTTAAAAACTAAACGCAAACAGCTGTTTAAAGAATGACAATCAAAAAGAGAAAAGAAAATGCACGCAAACTTAAACAAATACACAAAGTTTAAAGCAAAAAAAGAAGCAAAAACAATGTAAATAAGAAACAATAACAATGCAAATCAACTAATGACTCGGCAATTGAAAACTAAATTAAAGTGTATAAAATCAATGCAAAAAATGCTCAACATATATTGTACTTAGCTTTAAATGCGCACAGATAAATCTCCAAAACTTTTATCACTAAATTGTTAATTTATATACAAAGAAATAATGAAATTTCAATATAAAAATCAGTAGCACAGGAAAACACAACTATACAGCTTGACGTTTGCTAATTTGATCCATAGAGTAACCTTATAGCAACAAAAGAGAGATATTACAAAATTTCATAATTCTGAAAAATGCGATATTTTAGTAACTTTAATAACAATTTTTTTAAATTGGCTATTTATACAAATTTGGAAATGCGTGTGCATTTTACTTTTCTTACTTGTTGGTTTTTCTATTATGCACTAACGTTTATATTCGCTCGTGGGTGTTTATGCAAGTTAACAACATTTAAAGTTCACACAAATTCTTTCTCACGCTTTTTGCACGCGCATCCGTCGAATTTTCAGACTACAAGTCTGGACAACCAACACCCTCAATCACTACACCTGTTGTTGCAACGTGACATTGAAGATTTTCGAGGTATAGAAATACATACGTAAATTCGCAAATTGTAATCAGTCCTTATTTATAGGCCTAATAAAACACACGGCAAACAGCCGAGGAAAAATTATTTTTTTTCACTAAACTAACTAATAATTTTCCAAATAAACCGATCGGCCTTAAAGCTCAAAAATATTAAAAAAAAAAACAATCTAGTTTAAGTGCAATCTTGTTACGGACCAGGCCCTCGATAAGTGCCGGAACCCGACTGGAGAAGACTCGGTGAATAGCTTCTATAAAAGAACGCCACACAGAGTGCGCAACGGTGGATCTGAGTAACAAATGCGAAACGGAGCAGCTCCTACGATGTGGGATTAGTGAAGTTAGAGATTAAATTTAAGAATTAGAATTAAGAAGTGAGGTTTAAAATAAAAAAAAAGTCAAATAATATACAAATTTTAAAAGTTTTAATTTAATAAAAAAATTTTAAGAAAAGAAAAGTGAAGTAAAGTTAAAGAATTTTTTAAATATTATATACTTATTTATAAATGTTTGTTATTTTTCTGTTGGCCTAGTAAATGTTAATAATTTACAATTTTATTGAGCTCAATGCCAGTTTTTAAGAAAGATTTTTGTTAAAAAAAAACAACAGTTTTTTTTATTAATGATAGAAGTTATAGTACTATTTCGGAAATCACCATATTTCCTCATCAGACTTCTTTTTATTAAATTAATTAATTTATTTTTCATAACCACTTTTCCCAGGCTTTGAACCCGGGAGCTCGGAGTTGCAGAGCCAATACGCTACATATTGTGCTACGATAGCTGAGGTGGCTGTTGTGTTTATTTCATCTTCCTTAAACAAACCAAATAAAAACAAGAGCAACTGATCTGCCGCTATTTAACTTGTTTGTGTGGTTGTTGTTTGTGTTTTATTTGCATATTCTGTATTTAAGTTATTTACTTTTTATTTTATAATATAATAATAATATGTAATTTTGGCGCGTACACTATATAGCTCAGTGTTTGGCCGATCTTCTCCTACCATTTGCGGTATGCGTCTATATATTATATCACAAATGGAGGGACCTACAGTTATGTGCCGACTCCGAACGGCAGATCTATTTAATGAGAAGCTTTTTCATGGCAGAAATACCCTCGGAGGTTTGCCATTGCCTGCCAAGGGGTGACCGCTATTGGAAAAACTGTTTCTATTATTAAGATTTTGCTTGCCCTGACTGAGATTCGAACCTCGCAATCACCGGCATATCGAGTTATAGCGCGCACTGCTACCAACTCGACCACAGCAGCCACCTCGGCTAGCGTAGAACAATATGTAGCGTATTGGCTCTGCAACTCCGAGCTCCCGGGTTCAAAGCCTGGGAGAAGTGGTTATGAAAAATTAATTTAGTTAATTTAATAAAAAGAAGTCTGATGAGGAAAAGTAGTGATTTCCGAAATAGTACTATAACTTTTACCATTAATTAAAAAACTGTTGTTGTTTTTCACAAAAAATCTTTCACAAACTGGCCTTGAGCTCAACAGAATTGTCAATTATTAACATTTACTAGGCCAACAGAAAAATAACAAACATTTATATACAAGGATGAGCACGCCTTAAATGCATTCTAAAATAAAAAGTAAATAACTGAAATACAGAATTTGCAAATAAAGCACAAACAACAACCACACAAACAAGTTATATGGCGGCAGATCAGTTGCTCTGGTTTGTAGCTGGTTTGTTTAAGGAAGATGAAATAAACACAACAGCCAACTCGGCTAGCGTAGCTTAATAAATGTAGCATATTGGCTCTGCAACTCCGAACTCCCGGGTTCAAAGCCTGGGAGAAGTGGTTATGAAAAATAAATGTAATTAATTTAATAAAAAGATGTCTGATAAGGAAATGTGGTGATTTCCGAAATAGTACTATAACTTCTATTATTAATAAAAAAAAACTGTTGTTGTTTTTTCACAAAAATCTTTCTTAAAAACTGGCCTTGAGCTCAATAAAGTTGTAAATTAATAACATTTACTAGGCCAACAGAAAAATAAACAAACATTTATATGCAAGGATGAGCACGCCTTAAATGCATTCTAAAATAAAAAGTATATATAATATATAATTTTGGCGCGTACACTATATAGCTCAGTGTTTGGCCGAGCTTCTCCTACCATTTGTGGTGTGCGTCTTTATATTATACCACAAATGGAGGGACCTACAGTTTTGTGCCGACTCCGAACGGCAGATGTATTTAATGAGAAGCTTTTTCATGGCAGAAATACCCTCGGAGGTTTGCCATTGCCTGCCGAGGGGTGACCGCTATTAGAAAAAACTTTTTCTATTATTAAGATTTTGTTTGCCCTGACTGAGATTCGAACCTCGAACCCAGCGGCATATCAAGTTATAGCACGCACCGCTACCAACTCGACCACAGCGGTCACAAAAAAGTAAATAACTTAAATACAGAATTTGCAAATAAAACACAAACAACAACTACACAAACAAGTTAAATAGCGGCAGATCAGTTGCTCTTGTTTGTAGTTGGTTTGTTTAAGGAAGATGAAATTAACACAACACAACCCCGTTTCTTTGTTTCAAATCGCTGCTAGTATTAAACTTTACTCAATTTCTTCCAATAAATACTGAATTTTTTAAAATTTCCGTTATATGAAAGTTGGGCGTAGTTATGGTCCGATTTCAAAAACTATTGACGGTGATGCTAGTGATATCAAGGACAATATGTTCACACATGTTGTGACGATACCTTACACCGTTATTGAGATACAGATATTTTTTCCTAAGACGATACCTTACACCGTTATTGGGATACAGATATTTTTTCCTAAGTGGGCGTGACAACGCCCATTTTTCAAAATTTCATAAATACCAAATTTTTTAGTTCAAAATCGCTCCAAATAACAAATTTCACTCATTTTGCTGTAATAGATACCGAAAAAACGGAGTTTTTGCATTTTTAAAAAACTTCCGTTATAATTGAGGTGGGCGTGGTTATTGACCGATCTTGGCCATTTTCAATACCAACCCACCCTTTTCAAGGAGCAATCTATGTACCAAATTTCATTGAAATACCTCAAGCCAAGAGAAAATGGCACAAAATACGAATTATATTATTTTGTGCCATTGTCTCTTGGCAACTTTTTGTTATATGTTATTTATTTAATTTAAATTATTATACTCTGGAGGGTCCCCCTTTCGGAGTGAATCGCAGAGATATCATTGTTGCATAAAGCTGATAGCTTTTAGCTATATTTACCTTGTGCACCTCCCAAACGGCAAATGCCACTCCTGAATTTAGGAGCATAATAAGGGACCTTATGTCGGAAATATTAACTGCCGACGAAAGTAACTTCCTTAGAGGCATCCTTCAGCCCATACAGCAAATTATTTTAGACCAAACCATTGATGATCGCTTTAGAAATAACCTTTCTGATATGGACAAAGTTTCAGACGTTGTTAGATCCTTGCGTGAATTCAACGGCAACGCAGCTGAATTCAGCAGCTGAAAAGAAGTGTTGAACGAATCCTCGAAATGTATGAGCCTAGCGAAGGTAGGCATTTTAAACGTCATTCGTAATAAAATTGTGAGCAGTGCAGATGCTGCACTGGGGTCTTATAACACCCCTTTAAATTGGAAAGCAATTTCCCGCTGTCTCAGTATGCACTATGCAGATAAAAGGGATTTGAGCACGTTAGAATATCAGATGACTTGTTTGATACAGGGTAGGAAAACTGTGCACGAATTCTATCTAGAAGTATATTCCCACCTATCTCTTATATTAAACAAAATAACATGCATGGACATAAGCCAAGAAGCTATGCGTGTTATTACGCATACGTACCGCGACAAAGCGCTTGATACTTTTGTTTGAGGATTATCAGGTGATTTATCTAGGCTCCTCGGCATGAAGGAACCAGCCGACTTACCTGAAGCCTTGGACTTGTGTGTAAAACTGGAGAATCAAAACTTAATGCAAATAATCAGTGCAGCTTACCAAGAAAACTTGATCAATTTTCTGCACCATTTGGAATGCAACTACAACAAAAACCTCCACTACCACCAAAAAACTTCCCATATCTTGACCAAACGTTTTATCCGCAGCGTGCACATATACCGCAATCGTTTCCTTCAATTAATCGGTTTACCCAGCAACCTCAATACCAACATCAGCATAACATATAACCACAATATCAATCGCGCCAATACCAACCAGCTCAATGTTCCATAACGCCAAATTTTCAAACTAACAAACAATTTTATAGCAATCTTCCACCAAAGCTAACGCAGCCAAAACCTCCCACTCCCGACGAGAAACATTAACTATATGAATAGGCCTAATTATAACAATGTAATTTCAAAACGATCACCCCAACCCAGCCCAATCAATTAAGCAAAACTATTCCAAATAAAATTCAAAGAATCAATCACATTTCACAAACACCCGACGATACTGCAACTGAAGCAAACCAATACGAATGCAACGAATGTGGATACGACACACGCACCGATGAATCCGAACAATCTCAATCCTGGGGCGACTACTACGAACAATATTCCAAATACCACCAAGATGACCAAAAGAATTGTGAAGAATTTTGCGACATTCATTTTTTAGGCTAACAACCTCTACGTTACCATACATTCAGTGCAAAACTGGTAACGGAGAGATATTAAAATTTCTAATTGACACTTGCTCTAATAAAAACTACATACAACCTTCACTTGCTAGAAATCCCTAGCCAAAAGAAAATAATTTGTATGCCAACTCATTTGGAGAGAAAATTAAAGTATCAAATCATATATTTTTTAATATTTTTGGATTAAATGACGAAAACTTCGAATTTTTCATTCTTCCCTCACTAAATTCATTTCACGATATTCTTGGCAACGATAGTCTAAAGCAATTAAACCCAGAAATTCACACTTCAAGAGATTATTTGACTATTAAAAATGGGCAACAATTTAAATAAATCAACAAATATCCAAATCTGTTAATAGTTTAGAAATCAGGACATAACATTTAACAGAAAATCAAAAGGAAAAGCTCCATGACCTTTGTGCACAGCACTCCAAACTTTTTGCAGAACCTGATGAAAAGTTAACTTATAGCACTGCAGTGAAAGCAGAAATCAGGACAACAACCGACAACCCAATTTACCCTCGATGCTATCCATATTCAATGGCACTCAAATCAGAAGTCGAGCGGCAAATTAGTAAGCTTCTGGGCGATGTAATAATTAGACCATTCCGCTCATCTTATAATTCACCCGTTTGGATAGTAGACAAAAAAGTAGACTCCTTAGGTAACAAGCAATATAGGCCAGTTATCGACTATCGTAAATTAAACTCATTAACAATTGCAGACCGTTATCACATTCCCAAAATAAATGAAGTACTTTCCCAGCTAGGGAGCAATCATTTTTTCAGTGCTTGACCTTAAAAGCGGTTTCCACCAAATTCCATTAAAAAATTCAGACATCGAAAAGACTGCCTTTTCCATAAACAATGGAAAGTATGAATTCACCAGGTTACCATTCGGCTTAAAAAAACGCCCCTTCAATTTTCCAAATGACATAAGATGACATTTTACGAGACCATATAGGACTATGTGGTCACGTTTATATATTATTATATTTAGCAAAACTGAGAACGAACATGCAGCCCATTTAAAAAAAAATGTATGACTCTCGAGAAGGCGAACATGAAGGTGCAACTAGATAAATGTAAATTCTTCGAAAAAGAAGTAGAACTTCTAAGTTTCATTGTTACGCCAAAAGGAATGAAAACAAATCCATCAAAAATCGCGACAATTTAAAATTTTCCCAGTTCCCCGAAATCTCAAGGAACTCAAAACCGTTTAGGTCTATCAGGCTAATATCGCTGCTTCGCTAAAGACTGTGCGAAGCTAGCTAAACCCCTCACGAGAAGTTATGCTAACCTATCTCAATTTAAATAAAGATTTCGAGCTGATGCATCCAAACACGCAATAGGCGCAGTTCTGTCTCAAGAAGATAGACCTATCACTTTCATTTCTAGGACTCTTTGAAAAACATAAGAAAATTATGCTGGTAACGAGAAAGAAATGCTCGCCGTCATATGGGCATTGAAATCTTTACAAAATTACATTAATGGTTCAGCAAAAGTCAAAATATATACAGACCATCAACCACTTACATACGCGCTGAGTAATAAAAACAACAACAAAATTCTTTATCTGCGACTCAACATAGCGACTAGAGTTCACCCCAAAACCTAATTCAGTACACAGACGCCCCTATTGACGCTTTCAAGAACCAGTATTCCTTAGGACTGTGGACACCTCATCATACCAATGAGAATAAAGCCCAAATCCTAGAGAAGTTTTATTTCTCTCAAAATTCTTCTAAAGTCAAGAGAATAACCAAACCAAGAAAATAGATATGAGAGACCTTCTCCAAAAATAGTTTTAAAAGCCACACCTTATTCCCTATTGTCCTGGACATATTGTCCACATAGACACCAAGGGTAATTTTTACCGCCTTAGACAAATTTTCCAAGTACGCACAAGCTAAAATTGCAATAGTTGCTTAATTCCTTCGGAATTCCGGAAAAAATTTTTTTTGATAACGAGAAATCCTTAAGCTCATCCCCCATAACTTATATGTATGTGTGTTAGAAAACCGGTACGGAATCAAATTTTTAAAACCACTCCTTACACCAGCTCTGTAAACGGTCAAGTAGAACGATTTATTTCAATTAATTCCGAAATTATGCGCTGCATAATAATAATAATAATTTGGCGCTTACACTATACAGCTCGATATTTGGCCGAGCATCTCCTATCATTTGGGGTGTGCGTCTTTATATTATACCATTAATTGAGGGACTTATAATTTTGTGCCTACTCCGAACGGCAGATGTATTTTATGAGAAGCTTTTTCATGACAGAAATAACCTCGTAGGTTTACCATTGCCTTCCGGGGGTGACGGGTGTTTGCCCTGGCTGAGATTCGAACCTCGAACCCAGCGGCATATCGAGTAATAGCACGCATCGCTATCCACTCGACCACAAGCGCTGCATAAGAGCAGAAAATACCCACATTAGCTTTGAGGAACTACTAAACAAATCAATTTGCAAGTAGGTATAACTACTCTATTCACTCCACTACGAAAAGAAATGCAATAGAAACTTTTTTTGGCAGAAGAGTTTACAGTGTTTCGACAATAAGTGAAAAAGACAGACTAGCCAACATCAAAAGTATAGTTAATAACCAGGAAAAGGACCTTATATTTCACAACAAAAAAAGAACAGAAATAAAGACTTATTCGTGTAATGACATCATATACGTAAAAATCAATAGAAGAATAGGTAATAAACTCACTCCAAGGTACAAGAAGTAAAGGAAATGTTGTAACAACTAAATCTGGAAGATCGGTGCATAAAAGCCATATCAAGACCCTATAACAAAAACCAAAAAAAAGAGAAGAAAAAAAATATATAATAAAAAATTTGAATATTTATAAATTAATTAATAAATATATATATGTGTAAACAATTTTTTTTTTAATTAAAAGGATACATGAAAAAAAGTATTTAACTTTGTTGACCTAGGTATCACAATGGACCCAAAACTTAACTTCAATCTTTATATCAATGCTACAATCAACAAAGCTAAGGGTGTTTTTGCGTTTGTAAAACGATGGTCAAAAGAATTCATTGACCTCTACATTACGAAGGCTCTTTTCACAACATTAGTGAGGCCAATACTAGAATATGGTTCTATCGTTTGAAACCCGCACTATCAAGTAAATTCAAAAACAATTTCTGCTGTTTGCTTTAGAAATGTTCGCTGGGATTCCAGTATAACCTGTTTATCGTTTATTCTTATTAATCTTCCTACGCTTGCTAGTCGCAGAGAAATGTTAGGCATAATTTTTTTGGTCAAGTTACCGACAGGCTTGACGTCTAGCCCACCCCTAGGCCGAAGTGAAGTGAAACGTTCCCTCCCGAGTTTCCAAGCATTTCCGGCCTCTTTTTTTGAAATCTAGCAAAAATAATTTCGAATTAAATGAGTCACTCCGTAGTTTATGCCAGGACTTTAACTGTCACTCCGTAATTCAATAGATAATAGGACAATAACCTTAGAACTACACAAATCCACTAATGTGCCATAGGCGTACGATTAAATATGTAAATGTGGCATTCAGTACTGTAGTAGAGGCTGTAGAATTAGCTGAAGTTAATATATTAAGTAATTCAACATAAATTTTATACATTTTAAAGATACCGTTTCACATTTCAATTCCACAATGTGATTTTGAAAATTTCCTGTGAAAGTCAAGTGCGCTCCCAATTTCACAAATTTCTTCGTATATCAGGTCATCCCTGTCACACATATTCGTTATCGTTGTGGCAATTCACAAACAGCTGTTGTTGAAATTTCCTTTTTGAATTCAGCTATGTATGCTTTTTTGAGGAGTCATCAGTAAAACACTTAAAAATACGCATATTTTAATAAATAACTAATACAAAAATATCATAAATGGCTTCTACAAACATCAAAGAATATTTTAAATACTATTCCAATCGAAAATAATAAAATATTCACACACTTTTTGTCATTTACTTTTCATTTCGCATACAACCAAGCATTCGGATTCAATTCCCAAAAATGTATGTATGTACATATGTGAATGTGAAATTGGAAGCACCAAACATGTGATTTCAAACCGAATCCACAGGAAAATTTGTGAATGTGAAACTAGGAGCACGGCTGATAATTATATAATTAAATCAGTAATTAAATTTAACAATGTGCTAAGAAACAAACAAGAAATATTTGAAATAAAAAATCAATGTAAAAAAATCAAATAAGCATAAGTATGTAAGCAAGACGAATTGTTAGATTTAAGAAATGACTCATGTATACCAATTTTAATAAAAAGCCTGAAGTCTTCGAGCAAGATGATCAACTGTCACCATATTCCAAGTTATGAACTTATTGCGCCTGGAATCATCATCCTGAACGACTATCACGGCACCATTAAAACAGACGACGGCATGCGAGCTATGAACGGAACTTATATTATATATTTCAAGAATTCATCAATATCCATCGATGATCGAACTTCATAAAAATAACACCGCAGAAATTCAGTCCGTGCAAACGGAAATATCCGTTAACCGCAGATTTAAGTCAACGAACCTCGTGAAGATGTGAAAATGGCTAGTGCTGAAAGCCATCCCCAAGAAGCCGTCTCCCAAGTCCCTACACCTGAAACGGGGACACTCCAAATTTTCCAGACGCTCGAGGACAAGCGTTTCAACGGAGGGAAGAGTTAACGTCTGTAACATTTAAAGTTTCCACAAATTATTTCTCACACTAATGCAGTGCACTTGCATTCGAAATATTACATTTTTGCACGCGCATCCGTTGAATTTGCAAACTACAAGTCTGGACACCCGACACCCTCAATCAAGGCCAGTACATTGCACCTGTTGTTGCAACGTGACATTGAAGATTTTCGAGGTATAGAAATAAGTAAATTCACAAATTGTAATCAGTTCTAATAAAGCACACGCCTAACAGCCGAGGAAAAATTATTTGTTTTCACTAAACTAACACGATCTAGTTTAACTTGTACATTGCACCTGTTGTTGCAACGTGACATTGAAGATTTTCGAGGTATAGAAATAAGTAAATTCTCAAATTGTTATCAGTCCTAATTTAATGTTCTAATAAAACACACGGCTAACAGCCGAGGAAAAATTATTTGTTTTCACTAAACTAACACGATCTAATTTAACTTGCACAGCTGAACAGGTGCAAATCAACTTATTATTTTACTGTGCTATTTCTACTTTTATTAGCTAATTTATTTAAGATTTTTATTGATTTCACTGTTTGCGATCCATGCCTTTTTTACAAATATCATCCGGATAATAAATAACTGGTTTTCCCTCGGAGTTTTCAAAATAAAATGTTTTTTATTTTGTGTTTTGAAAACCACGGAAAGGCATCATTGTGCCTGACTAAGTTGTTATATTCTCTATTTATTGAATTTTGGATCAGAAAACAAATCATCCCAAAAAACATTTATTTAAACGAGCATCAGTAAAGTAACGAAAGAATGTCTATACAGAATGACAGTACTAAAGCACACTTTCGGTTTAGAAACAAAAAAAAAAACGCCTTAAAAAAAACCTAAGTAATACTTCTGAAAAAAACTGGCCCCCAGTCCTGTAGATGGCGTAGCCTGAGATTGAGATTTTTTTTAAGAGTGACTAAAGGCTGCCCACGCAGAGAGGAGTTTTGGGAAAAATTACTGTGGATAACTGGGTCGGAGCTATGAGGGAGGCCCCCACCTAATATGTCCACATTATCCAATATGTTGGGATATCGTAGAGCCAAGATGGTAAGGCTCGTACCGAGGGATGGAAAAGATGAGTGGCTGCGAATGGTTAACCTCCGATGCCCGGCTACGGTCGCCAGACGTACTGATTTGTGAAGAACAGCATTGAATTTTCACTCGATGATTTTCAATTCGACACTTTTAAAAAAATTCTGAAGTAATTTGATATACAATAATTAAATAATTGTCATGCTCCCAGAGTCGCCCTTTTTTGTTTTTCAAATGTTTTATTCCACTGCCTTCATATACGAGAAAGAATTGCGAAGAATGACTAGAATTTTTAAATGGGAATAAAATTTGAAAAATTTAAAGTATTTCGTTTAATAAATTTCTTTTAATTCACAGATACACTTAAGGATTTTTTATTAGAGACATAGATTTAGATTTGCTATTTGATGAATATCTAAATTTTCTTACAAACGAGAGTAATAAAATAAGTAATAAATGTGAAAAAATGTGTAGGGTTATTTTCTCAATCCCACATTTCAATACAGTCGTTAAGAGAATTTTTAGTTTATTGTTTGCAGCGTGGCGTCAAGAAAGAAATCGCCTTTTTGTTAAATCAATTGAAATTGAACACCAAATAAAAGTTAAGTTTTAAAATAAATTGCGATAAATATCCAACAAGCATTAGAAAAAATACATATGCTTATTAATATGTATAAAATAATGTAATTATTTTATATACGTTAGTATGTTGTAATTGTCATCTTTTATAAGCGACTAGCAAAAGCACATCCAACTCGCTTATAATCAACTATCTTATATTTTAAATACACTTTACAACACTTGTATTATCTGTCAAACTAATTTCCCATTTGTAAAATTTGCAAGCAAAAGAAAATAAAATGAATTATTGTGAAGAATCGTCGGTAAACATATTCATTTAATCAAAAATAGTAATTAAAATAAATTATAGTGTATTTATTGCTTAGATTGTGGCAATGATTATCACTCAGCAGCGTGAATTAAGTCAAGTTGGGGCCTGTGAAAGTAAAATACTGGACGTCTTATTTGCAAGTCGTCTGAAGACTCAATATCTAAAACGGTGTTTCCAAGGCAAGTGAATCGAGTGTTTCACTATTTGAATTACGAATGACGAATCACCCCGTTTACATGACACATTCGTATTTCGTTTGGCATATCTCTTGCTGTTGTTATACTTATGCCTGAATTCAGTAAGCAGTCTTAGTCTCTAATAGAGACCAAAGTCACAATTTAAGACCAGTTGGCATTCATAAGTCTCAAAATAATGTCTCTTAATAGTGACCCGGTGATGAGCAACCAAACAACCAACCAAAAAAACTTGAAAGGACCTAGGTGGTGCCCAAAATGTTTGTACAAACTATGCAATATTGTTGGGACGTTTGTTCTTGTGCCTAACCTGGTCCCTGATGTTTTTACTTTTGCGGGTCCAAATCTATAGAAAAGTATAGCTAGTGGAGTCGTTTGTACTCATCCGCAAACTACTGTGCAGAACCTGGGTGTTGCCCAAAATGTTTGTACAAACTCTGCAATATCGTTGGGTCGTTTGTACTTGTGTCTCACTTGGCCCCTGATGTTTGTACTTTTGTGGGTTCAAGGCTATAGAAAAGTACAGTTAGTGGAGTCGTTTGTACTCATCAGCAATGACCTGGGTGGTGCCCAATTTTTTTGTACAAACTCTGCAATATTGTTGGGTCGTTTGTACTTGTGTCTCACTTGGTCCCTGATGTTTGTACTTTTGTGTGTCCAAATCTATTTAAAAGTACAGTTAGTGGAGTCGTTTATACTATCAGAACGAAAAATGACACTGAAGATGGCACAACGCCAAAACCGGTTTGTGTTAAAACCAAACTTGACAAGGGATGACGAAAATTCAATCATCACGAAAATCAATCATCTTTGTTACTGTTATTGAATGTTGAATGCATTTTTTTATTTCGACGTTACTCCGATGAAGCTCAAATCTAACTTCCTTCCCCTACTCCAAGGGGGGAGGGGTACAAACGGCACAGAAGATGGTACAATTTGGTGCGAAATAAGTACAATCCATTTCCAAAATAAAAATAAAACAATTTAGGAGTACGATGTCAAGTTTACATGGGGAGTTTTTTTTGGGTTGGTCTGTATTAAAAAATGAAAATTGTACAAAAAGGTACATACCTTGGTGAATCATTATGTTTAGAAATTTTTTCTTTCAACATTACTCCGATGCTGCTCAAATTTTCCTTGCCCCCTACTCCAATGGGGGGAGGGGTACAAACGAAACAGAGGGCGGTACAATTGGGTACCCAACTAGTACAATCCATTGCCATTTAAAAAAAAAAAAAATATTTTGAAATCCGATGTCAACTTCACATAGTTCTAAATTAACGGATCAGGGAGCCTGCCGAACGCATATAGGAAATTCTCTGGGCACATTTGTTTAGCATTACAAATTTAAGTATTTCCGAAAAACTGAAACACCGAAACACGGTATAAAATCGAATATTCTTAATGGTGACTTATGCGAATATATGTACGTGTGATGTATTTTGGAACGATTTTCTGTCGATCCTTGTCAAATTTGGTTTTGAAACAAACCGGTTTCGGCGTTGTACCATCTTCAGTGTTATTTATCGTTCTGTTTAGTTTACGTCTGGCGGTCCCTATTTGTTGTGTTTTGTCCTTCGTAGGTATCGGTATCTATCGTTAACTAGCAGCCAACAAATGTTTGTAGGTGTATGCTACCTGTGTTTAGGGTTTATTTGTCAGCGTGAAGTTTTTTTTCTTTTACGGTTGTCCTGTGGGATGTTTTGTGTTGGTCCTGTGCGTTAGTTTCTTTGGTAGTACCTAAGTTCGTGCTTTATTTTTTGTAAACAAGTTTCAATGGCTCAAATATTACGTCCGAGTTGGTGTTCGTCTGTTCGTTTATTATTCTTCCGTCAAATGTTTTCTGTTTGTATATCTCCATGTTTTCCAGTACGTTTAGGCGTCGACCTTTTTGCTGCACATGCAATACCTTTACGGTTTTCTTAATTTTTGCTGGTGTACATTTGCTGTGGAACATGTGATTTGCAAAGTTAGATTCAGGTGTTGTGGTGGGTTTCCGTGACTTCTTGTTGTAATCCCTTATGTGTTCGCGGAACCTTGTTCTTACTTTACGTCCTGTTTGTCCTATGTAGCTGTATTGGCATTCGCAGGTCAGTTGGTATACGCCTTGGCTGTTTAGTGAGTCCTCTGTATTTGTACTTGTCCGTAGTATTCGTCCTAAGTTGTTTACTGTTTTAAATGCTGTGTGAATGTTGTGTTTTTTTTTTAAAATTTGCTAATTTATGTGTCGATTTTCCTGTATAAGTTAATACTGTCCATGTCTTTCCGTCTTTATCCTTATCGCTTCTTTTTGGGGTCCCATTGTTTCTCTGATTTTGTCTATCAGTTCTTTTTAATATCCGTTATTGACCGCTATGTTGTAAATAATGTTTAGCTGTCTCTTGTGTGCTTCTGGTGTTAAAGGTGTTCGTTCTAGTATGTCAACTAGTTGCTTTAACGCAGCATTTTTGTGTTGCTGAGGGTGGTTCGAAGTGTTATGAATTACCGTGCCACAGCAAATGTACACCAGCAAACATTAAGAAAACCGTAAAGGTTTTGCATGTGCAGCAAAAAGGTCGACGCCTAAACGCGCTGGAAAACATGGAGATATACAAACAGAAAACATTTGACGGAAGAATAATAAACAAACAGACGAACACCAACTCGGACGTAATATTTGAGCCATTGAAACTTGTTTACAAAAAAAAAAGCACGAACTTAGGTACTACCAAAGAAACTAACGCACAGGACCAACACAAAACATCCCACAGGACAAAAATTACAGACTTCTACCTACCCATGCATACCACATAGGCAACCGTAAAAAGATAAAAAACTTCACGCTGACAAATAAACCCTAAACCCAGGTAGCATACACCTACAACCATTTGTTGGCTGCTAGTTAACGATAGATACCGATACCTATGAAGGACAAAACACAATAAGTAGGGACCGCCAGACGTAAACTAAACAGAACGAAAAATAACACTGAAGATGGCACAACGCCGAAACCGGTTTGTTTCAAAACCAAATTTGACAAGGATCGATGGAAAATCGTTCCAAAATACATCAACTTTCAACCTTGTCGGAGTAAAAAAACAACAAAAAAATATGTACGTGTGTTTGTACATTTATTTCTAAATATTTAATCTTTTTGTAGTGGAATTTAATAAAATAAGGGGCATTACATCGATTTTTTTTTTGTTGAGAATTGAGAAGTTTGTAAAAAAATCGTTTTTTTGGAACCTAGAATGTTCCAAAATATTAATGCTGTAAAATTTCATAAAAACTGTAATTCTGGTAAACGACATTATGAGTATAGATAATAATATAAAAAATTTATTAAATGATATTTCTTTGGGCCAGACTTTATTCAATTAAACGTTATAATAAGGAGCTTTACGGCCGGTTTTTTTTAAATGAAAAGTAAAACAAAGTTTTCTTTATATTCTCCTACGCGTTTCGGCGTCTTTTTTCGCCTTCATCAGGGAGTCTGCATTTATTAAAAGGCACATATAAAAACGCAAACAATTCGACATAAATATAACTATAAACAAAATTTATATACATACATATATATTATATACATATATACTAATTACATTTATTTTACAAAACTAAAAACAACCATCATGATAATCACTTAACAACATAGTATTCTGCGTCATCGCACGTCTGTTCTTCTACTGCGCATTATTGCTGTTCTGTATGCGCAATTTATGTTGTCCACGTCTTCCTTAAAATTCATCGCGTCTTGTATTTTCTCTTGAATGCGTAGGCCTTCTAGTCTAATATTTTAGTGTTGTCGAAGTCTGCTGTATGTCCGCTATTTGTCAAGTGTTCACCGTACCAATGTAGTTGATTCTACAATTTACAACTACATATATTCCAGCAAAAGTTCAGTGGTTTAGAAAATAATTTGAGCTTTTATGATCTGATCTCCTCGGGTTTTGTTCCTTACACAATAAAGAACAAAAAAGGTATATATGTATGTACATATATGTATGTAATTAATTTTAATTTAAAATATTTTTTTTGTTGAAAGTCAAACAAAGACAAAAGCCCCAACTTAACTTGCTAAGAAATGTTAAGATTTATCCTGCTCGATTAGTATTATGAATTATTCACCCCCATAATTAATAAAAATTGTCATTCCGTCACGCTTTTCACATCGACAATTTTGTTTTCACACTCCTCAAACCAATTTCGCACCATTGCTTTCCTCACTCCCAATTGGCTTGAATTCGGCCGGGTAAGCCGCATTCGTCCATTTCATTGCTGAACGCATGAGCAGCGATCCAACCATTGAATCATTTTGCGAAGAGGGCAATAATTCAAAAAGAAAGTAAAAATATGAAAGAAGACAAATAAGAAATGCTAAATTGGTGTCGAAATGGTGGTGTCAGCAAGGGTAGTTGGAGTTGTCAACACTTGGGAGTAAAAAAAATTATGAATCAAGGAGATTGTGTAAATAAATCAAAAAAAGGTAATAATAAAACAATAATTATGCAAGGGGTGAAAAAGTTCGCGTCCTCATCATTTTGTGGTTATGCAGATATTTTGGTGTAATATGAAAGTATTTGAATTTATTTGAACTGATTTTTCGCAATTTTGGGGTTTTAGTAAAAGTGTTTAATGCAAATGGTTGGATTTCAATTCATTATAAATTTTTGATGAATAACTTACGCTCGGTATGTTGTCGTTAGTACAGATTCCTTCCTGCAGCAATCGATCGCGGATCTCCCATGCAAAAATGCTGGGACACTCACATTTGTATAGTGAAATTTTACTTACAACCTCTGCGGTGGCAACGCGTGGCTTTGAACCGCCAATAGCGCGTGGACGAATGCTACCAGTCTCGTAGTATCTAGAAATGATAAAGTAAATTAAATAACATAAAACGCGATTTATCATCTTAGTTTTATATTGTTAGTCAATGAAGATTGTGTAATTAAAAAAAATATCACGCTGTTTTTCACGAAAATGATACTTTTTCACATACATAATATCATTCACTACTGCTGTAGCTAATAAATTTTAAAGTCTATACCTTACTTGATTATTTTACACTCCCTCAATAAAATTTATTTTGGAGATATATCGTCCCATACATTTACTACATACATACATATGCTTCAGGATGAGGCATTGCCGTCATTTCTTTTTGAAGGACTTTTTATTTGAATTCGGCTTATTGTATTTAATTGTGGATATATTTATTTATTTTATTGCTTTCGAATTTGCCAAGGTACTAAGTCGACATTAACATCCCGATTGCGATGAATATTCAGAGAAGCTAGTCCACTGAGACGATCTTCTTTCAGAGTTGAACTTAAATAAGTTTTTAGACGCAAAAGTTAAAACGTTTTGTCATTGGTGGTAACAGGCAAAACAACTATGATTATAAGAGCTTGATGAACACTTGGAAAAGCATCGGAGTTGCAAATATTCGAAGCTTTACATGAATTTTTGGAAATTCAAGCTGAGAAGGTAGAAGCGCGTCTGTTGAATATTGAAATCGGCTATACTCAATGACCGTAATTTTGATATGGGTAAATCCAGAAAATGGTCAACCGGAAGTAAAAAAAAATATTTGCTGTCACCGTAAAATACTAGAAACAAATAGTTGCATTCGTAGCTCTTTTATTTAAATAGAGTTGGTTTTTATTTTTTTTATTAAAACAGCTCACAAATGCATATCTTGTAAGTCTGTCTTCTGTTATGCTGTTGCTATGTGTTTTTTGTTTGTTTTTATGAACTCTGTTAAGTCCGTATACTAAAGTTATGCCTCTAATTTTTTCCCTATTACTGAGCGCTCTCTTTACTCAGCGATCTGGTGTTATGACAATACTAAGAGCACAACCGTAAAACTATAAATCGTAAATTTACTTTAAGCTCTTAGTATATTACGTCCGTAACGAAAAATAACGTTTAATTTGTGCTAAACCAATGTAGTGAGGTAAAAGAAGACAGCGAGGTCATTTCTAAAGTAAGTTTCATTATAGCTGCAAGAAAAAATAATTGAAGTATCCTGGAAAGCTAATCAGTCCAACAATGTTTATCTATTAATTTTTGTAACGTCCAAACGGTATGTTCTGATATTAATTGATTTATTGAAATAATGCACCTAATTTTGTTCAACTCTTCAATGTGAACTATTTTCAGTGGAATTTTTTTGCTTCCTCTCATGGAAAAGGCGCAGTTGATGGAATTAGAGCTGTTGTGAAACGGAAAGTCTGGGAACTAGTCAGAACACAAAACTTAGTATTGAGCAGTGCTAAAGAGTTTTATGAAGTTACTAAGGAAACGGAAAGCATAAGCAAAATATGGAGTAATGTAACAAAATTTAATAAGTTAAAAAGTTAACATTGCTTTAATAACTCCCATGACAATAACTTAGAAGTAGCCATGACAACGAAGACCAAACCAATAAAAATAAATGTTTGAAAAGAAAATTTGCGATGTCTGTTCGACTGATTTTATTATAAAATAAAACCATATACATATGTAAATATGTATGTAGATTTATTCTATATTAACTTATAATTTATACTAGGGGGAAATATCCGTAACGTCCGAATAAGTAAGATTATAAGTTGCCACACTTATAGCTAGTATTTCAAAACAAAATGGCACTTATTTGAAAGCTTGATTATTCTACTTTATTGTTTTCTTTGCAACTTTTATCCAAAAATTTATGAATTCGCTAACCTAGCCTAGTCATCAATCTCAAAACGACTTCCTTTTTGCGTAACGTCTGTACTTAGTCTTAAACTAAAATTTTTTAGGAGAATAATCTACGAAACGTGGTCTTCTTTCATATGAATAAAGTAACATTTAAAAGCTTCTAAATCGAGCATTTGTTTGCTCAATATATGTTCATAAATTTAAATAAATGACCTGAACAAGCGTACGAACGTAACGTCCGAACGCCAGGATTTTCCCATATACATACATATACTACATATGCTTATTAGTTTCCCTTTACAGAGTTAATTTTCGCTTGAATCGATTTTTTTAATGTCGCTTGCTATTTTTAATCAAAAATACTACCCATTAAAATAAGTTACTTAAACACTAGCCTTTTCGAAATTTAAAGATTTTTTTATTCATACATTAAAGAGTTTGATAGAAAAAAATAAAACTAAAAAAATAAAACAATCTACTAATTGAGATTTAATTATTTTTTATTGTCGCACGGTATTCAAGTGAAGTCACTCTGCGTTTCTAAGACGAATATTGCAAAGTTGGCAACCGAAACCGATACCTAATCTTTAAGTTTTACTAATTCTTCATTAAGGGTTATCCTATAATGCCTATTATGATTATAAATATTGCAAGAATTGATGCAAGCAATATTTAGAATATCTTAAAAACTGTCATCGGCAATCTGCGGGTTTTTCGAACACAGTTCATGTCGTTATACAATTGATCGAATTGTACTTCGGGATTTTTTTCTAGTAGAGCTTCGATTTCCTCCAAACTCGTCTATAATTTGGTAAGTAAAACAATAAAACATCAGTACCACTAAAATTTACAAAATTACCGTTATTTCGAATTGAAGTCCAGTATGAAGTATGCAGCTAAACGAGATTTCATTGGGAGTTTACTATGTTGTCAGATGCAAAATTTTATGTATATTTCCCTCCAACATGGGGGGATTAAAAATGCTATATTCAAATTGACGCCATTTATGTTATTAAAGAGGTTGAGACTTATTAATTGAGCAAAATCAGGTGGATAACAAGTTACATCACATACAGTGGTTGTTGGAAATTTAACTAGTTTAAATATTAAACATGTTTAAAACCCATATCAGCACAGTGTTGCATCAGCAATATTACTTTGAGTGTTTAGTGAACACTGTCAGTTTCTTTAAGAAGAGGTTTAAAATTAGCATCTGTCTCTTAGCTGTTACTAAAACAATAATAAAGAAAGACGCCAACTGCAGATTAAATTAAAACGGAAATTTATTAGAAGTGAAATCTAATAATGGAAAATTAAAATAAAGGGAAGTTCAAGTGGTCCGCTGCGTATGAAGCAGCCAGTATTCTAGCATGGGATGACTATCATTCTGGCCAGAAACGAAATGGACACTTTTTAAAAAAATTATATATTTCGAAAGTAAAACACTTTTTTATTTTTTATTATTTTATTGTGAATACTTTCTACAGTGCCATAAAATGATTTACTTCCATCCTCTCAATCTTCGCCAAGCGTTGCACTCTCAGGGATTATTCAAATGATTTCAAGGATCTTAAATAGCGTTTGAAAACTTTTTGAAGCGAAAATAATGTGGCATAATCCGCTTCTCCTAATTGAACAACTCTTGGTAATTTATAATCTTCTTCTTCTTATATATAAAAATGAAACGCTATTTCGTTATGTCCGCGCAGAACGTCCGAACCACAGCACAGAAAGACGTGCAAATTTACACAGTTATTCGTTTATTCCTGCAGAAGGTCCTAACGGAGGACTTTTAGTTGCGTACGTATAAACGCCCATAGAAAAATGTTACTTAGAGAAAACCTCGAGTGGTGGCGATGGTGATGGATTTAACTAAAATTCGCATTTATAGGCCGACTTCAATCATTTTATTAATTCTGAACCGACCGATTTTGATGAAATTAATGTTGTATTCAACTTGCAAGAACAATAATGGGTTTGCGAAAAATTATACACATTACAGAAATCTTTACATATTAACTAGGACGACGAAATATTGCTTCCATTTTGATCAGAGCTATATTTTTAACTGGGAAAATCTGCTATAAGTGTAAAAAAGTAGGAAGCTGCGCCAAGGATGCGAAATTTGGGTGGCAGTTCATCTGCATGAAATACGTGTACAACAGAGATAAAAAGGTGTTTCATTTACTTCTAATAAGTTTTGGGTGGGACAAAGTTTGCAGGGTCTGCTAGTGATCTAATAAAAAATAATAAGTTATTAAAATATGATACAAATATTTTTGTATTATGGTATTAACGTACATACGTCGTATTTATGTATATATGTACGTACATATGCACTTAACATATATTTAAGTATGTATGCACATACATATATGTGGCCGCTGTGGTCGAGATGGTAGCGGTGCGTGCTATAACTTGATATGCCTCTGAGTTCAAAGTTCGAATCTCCGTCAGAACAAGCAAAATCTTAATCATAAAAAAAGTTTTTTTCTATTTCTGCCATGAAAAAGCTTCTCATTAAATACATCTGCCGTTCGGAGTCGGCACAAAATTGTAGGTCCATTTGCGTCAGAATATAAAGACGCACACCACAAATGGTAGGAGAAGCTCAGCCAAACACTGAGCTACATAGTGTAAGCGCCAAAATTATTATTATTAAGTATGTATATACTTGTCAGACTATTAAGTCTAGTCATATATAATTACATTCATGTGTATACATATGCATATATAGACACCATGCACATATACATTTATATAAGCAGATATATAGAAATATAAACTTAATTTTGACAAGTATACATAACATACATACATATAAACATGAAATCTGCTTTTGTATACCGCCTTCTCCAGTTTTTTTTAATAAAATAAAGGTCCTTCTTATGAGTTTCATTCGACTTTCGATTCTTATTGTGAGCTTTGCAACCTTGTCGAAATTTTCGTTGAGTATCGAATTTACTCTTGAACAGAACTTTGCTTTCGATGCTCTAGCGTACCTGATGAGGGTGATAATACCAAATCAAATTTCATTCGATTAGCAAATTAAATTTAAGTGCGGATCTCAGCAAGTGTATACTTCGTACATAACTATCTATAATGCAAAGTTTGCAAATTCACTAGCCCAATTATTTCTTGTGATTATATTTCAAATGTCTTCTATAATTCTAGATATGAGAACCTTTCTGCTATTTGAAATTTTCGCAGGCCATTTCATTTTAACGATATTATTTAGTTGAGTTTTATGTATTAAAAATTGTGTATAATTTAAACACCGATATGTCAATCCTGTATTGGTATATACTTAAAATACTTAGAATAGTATATTTTCCTTGCCGAAGTTCACGTAGACAATAACTCTTTTCATATTTAGTTTTCCTGTTGTGAAATATTAAATCGCTTGCTTGTTTTTTCCTCTATGTGTTAGTTTGATGTTTCTTTCACGTAAATAAGCTCTATTGGTTGCTAACAAAATTGCCTTCAGGAAGAATTCTACGCCGGCAAATTAATATATATATGTAAAATTTCCTCTGGATAAGTTCGAATAGGTATTTCCTTCATTTTTTGTAGTCTTGTTTCCTATTAAATTTTAAGAATAGCTTTGAGAATGTCATTAAGACGTACATATATACCAGAAGATCCAAACAGCTCGATTGAAGTGACTGCAATTATGTGAAGTCATTCTGCGTTTCTGAAACGGGCACAAGTAGCAGGTTATCTCCTTTTAAACTATATGAATCACTTGATGAACCACCATTTTCAAATCCAAAATATTGACGGTCATTTTTTTGAATAAGCGCTGCCAAGTTGGCAACTGAAACCAATACTCAAGTCTAGGTTTTACCAATCCTCCATTAAAGGCTTATCGTATAATGCTTTCTGTTTTCCCCTTGTACATTATCTTTTGCCTATTATGATTATAAACAAGGCAATTAATGTATACCTTTCATGAATGGAAGGTTTGCATGGGAGCTGTATCTTATGTTTTTTTGATCTTTTAATTTTCACTGCTAATATATTGCTAACAATAATAGACATTTGTTTAAAATTTCGAGCTTTTAGGTGATTAAGTTAAGGAGATAAGGTAAAGGGCTATATGTTTTCTTTCTCCGATATGATTTTAACTGCTAAAATAAATAAAATTTCAACACTTTATCTGCCTAAATGGAGGTGATGTAATATCCGAACAATCGGTTGTATGGGAGCTATATGTTTTATTTCTGAGGTCTTTATGATTTTCACTTCTAATATACTGCCAACAATAAGTGATATTTGTTATGGCCCAAAATGCAATATTTGAACTATCGGTTGTTTGAGAGCTATATGTTATATTTCTCCGATCTGAATGATTTTCACTGCTAAACAAATTATAATATTATTTTGCAAAATTTCAAGCCGTTATCTGCTTAAATGGAGCGGTTTTGGTGCTAAATGCAATATCTGAACAATCGGATGTATGGGAGCTATATGTTATATTACTTTGATCTTTATGATTCTCACCGCATATATAGTGCTAATAATAGCGGAACTTTTTGCAAAATTTCAAGCCTTCAGCTGGTGAATTAGAGGGGTTATAGTTTTCCGAGCAGGGCAGTTCCGACAAATGTCTAATAAATTATGAAAAGGCATCTGACTGCCAAGTTCGATGCAGATATCGTTTAAACAGACGGGCATGGCCAAATCGATTCAGCTCTTCATCCTGATCATTGATGGGTCTAACTCTTAACCATCTGGTACTTACAACCATCTGTCCAAACTTAATATATTATTTCTATGAAAGGTATAAAAATACAATAATTGATGCAAGCAATATTTAGCATATCATTAATAACCGTCATCGGCCATCTGCGGGATTTTCGAATACAGTTTATGTCGTTGCACAATTGTTCAAATTGTATTTCGGGGAGTTATTCTAGAAGAGCTTTGACTTCCTCCAAATTTAGGTGTCGGTTATATTCTAAAAATTGCCACATGATTCAAGTTACATTAAACCGTTATCGAAACTAAAATAAACTCGCTTATAATATGTTAAGTAAACAAAATTTTAAGTAACACTAACCACTCGTTAAATTTGTGGTCCTCAATAGTCCTTCGTTCCTTTAACTGGAAGGAAAAAAGTTTTACAGAGATCTTGAAATATTTTTCTTTTTATCGTAAACTTATTTACGGGACATTTTTATGCATATATCCCTCAAAACTTGAGACTATGAGCTAGAGATGATTGCCTTGCTTTTACATTTTTATTTTTTGCATCTGCCTTAACATTTCATGACCTTCTACACCTGGTCACAGTTTTAAGAGCTTATTTTGAGACTAGCGAGTCTAATGAACTGAATCTGCCCTACAAGAACACGCTGAGAGAATTACCAATACACTATCACTCATAATATCAGCATTGACCGCGGGATTACCGGTCAACTGACTGTCACGGTGCTTGCCAAAGAGAGACACTCGGGACACACTACGCTTACTATAGTTGCATATATGCATGAAAGAGACAGCAGAGTTATTCTTGTTTATCATTAATGACCGCGATATTAGCGGTAAAACGGTTTTCATTTATAACTGCACAAAATATACAATCACAATTTAGGCTTACCCCCGAATTCAGTAAGCAGTCTCAGTCTCTAATAGAGACAAAACTTACAATTTTAGACCAGTTGGCATTCATTAGATTCAAAATAAAGCCTTCAGTCTCAAAAAAAAAGACTCAAAATTGTGACCTGGTGATGAGCAGGTGACAAAAAACTGAAATAAAAACAAAAGAACAAAACGAGGAAGCGAGTAAAAGCAATAATCGCAAGCTCATTTTGAGACTTGAGATGATACAAATTACTGAATTTGGCATTATTTAGCAATGCTCTGAAGTGCGAAAATAAGAAAAAGTTTTAATCGCTCTTTGTTTTAAAAAAAATAAGTAAAAAAAGAAAAATAGAGCGTTTCTTAATGCGAAATATAAAGAAAATATAATTTTCTAATCAAATTTAACAAAATATAAAGATATACAAAATGTGTGGGAAGTGTGAAGAAAGTGAGTTTTCTAAACGCATAAAATTTATAAGAACTGAACGTTCAGAAAGTGAAACTTTCGGGGAAAGTGCTGAAATAGAACCCATTCCATCTACCTCTGGTTTTTCTAATTTTTCGAGGAGTTGTGACAGCGGTGATATGGATACACATGGCCCTGTAGCAACTACATCTGTGGTTGATCCCCTCTTTATTGAAAATTACAATAGTAGTTTTTTGTCTTCAGATTCAAGTTCTTCAGAAAATACCATGCCCCAAGCTAGTCGTTTGGAATGTGACAGTAAATCTGAAGAAATTAGATTATGGGCCATTAGAAATAATATATCGCAAAATGCATTAGAATATTAATTGAAAACGTTACGTCGAGTAGGAGTTCATGATTTTCCACTTTCCGTAAAAACTCTTTTGAATACAAGCAGACAAAAGTTAGTATCGATATTATTCCAAATGGTGAGTTTTTATACATAGGAATAGACAAGTTTTTTCCTTCGAATTCTTGCAATAATTTAAAAAAAAATATAGGAAAGGTCTTAGTCGATGTAGGCATTGATGGTTTAAGTATCTTTAAAAGTTCGAACCGAGTTTTGTGGCCCTTACTTGGAGCGCTTTCATACTTTCCGAATATAGCACCGTTTATGATTGCTTGTTTTTCTGGTTTTAAAAACCCGGAAAACGTTAATTCTTTCTTGGCTGATTTTTGTGATGAAGTGAAATTTCGGGAAAATGGAAAACAAGTTGGTCCAAACCAAACTTTAAAAAAGTTTAATGTTCGTTTATTTTCATGCTATTCTTCAGCTAGGGCATTTGTTACAGGTGTTGTGTTACATAATTCAAAAAGTGGTTGTCCCAAATGTTGTCAGGAAGGATTGTATAAAGACCGAAGAGTGTGTTTTTTAAAGGAAGCTGGGGGACTTAGCTCAGATATAACTGTTCAACACAAAACTAATACCTCGAAAAATTTAAAGAAACAAAAAGCGTATTGGATGAAGCTGGGTTTGGCATAGTGTCCCGATTTCCTCTAGACTGCATGCATTTGCTGCTACATAGTGTCATAAGACTCCTTTCAAATGAAAAATCGTGTAGAGCAGACGCCAGTATCGCCAAAGAAATTCTTAGTGACTTCGTAAATTATTTCGGTAGCATATACGGTGATAATTAGTGAGCTTTAACGTCCACGGTTTGCTTCATTTGTCAAATAGTGTCCATCAGTATGGTCCGTTAGATTCATTTTCAGCATATAAATTCGAGAATTATATGCAGTTCCTTAAAAAAATCGGTAACAAACCCAACAAGATTTTACAGCAGATATTCTTAAGGCTCAATGAAAGGCAATAACTTAAAGCTGATTTCCACAAGGCTTTAAGGTAAATCCTGACAAATGAAAGGATTGTTTTAGTTTTTGTCGAAAAATTGGACCAATGAAAGTTTTTGATGCTATTAAGTCATCCGAGTCGAATAAATGTATGTATGTGTAACGCTTTTCAGACGACAGAAAATTATTTTGAAGGAGCCTGAGTCTGAAAATGTTCTAGAAATAGTTGTTGCTAGTAACTTAAGTTCTGAAGAAATTGAAGTAGAATTGGAGGTGGAGATTATAAGTACTTTTGTATCCCCCATGACGGAAAGTACATTCTGATTCCTCTCTTGCATTATCTGTTTCACGATTTTTCACACTAATCCGCACATTCTTTTTAAAAAAATTAAAATGAGAACATTAATAAAACAAATAACTTTGCATGAGTTTCAATACAAGCAACATCTTTGAAGACTCTGTCTTCCAAAAAGGTCAGGAGCAAAATGGTAAGCAAAACAACATTATGTTTATTAAGTCATTTAAATACACTGATACTAATGTACATATTTATCTTAGATCTTAAATCGAGTGTCCACAAAAAGCGGTACTGAAAAAGCAATTTTGAAGACCCGTTAATGCCCATATCAACGTCAACAGCACTTAAAGCATTAATGACTGTAATTAATAACCCACCTATATTTTTTTCGTGGCCGCTGTGGTCGAGTTGGTAGCGGTGCGTGCTATAACTCGATATGCCGGTGAGTTCGAGGTTCGAATCTCAATCAGGGCAAGCAAAATCTTAATCATAGAAAAAGTTTTTTCTAATAGCGGTCACCCCTCAGGCAGGCAATGGCAAACCTCCGAGGGTATTTCTGCCATGAAAAAGCTTCTCATTAAATACATCTGCCGTTCGGAGTCGGCACAAAACTGTAGGTCCCTCCATTTGTGGTATAATATAAAGACGCACACCACAAATGGTAGGAGAAGCTCGGCCAAACACTATAGCTCAGTGTACGCGCCAAAATTATATTATATATATATATTTTTTTCGTAGTTAAATATTTTACGTTACTTCAGAAATTATGGATATGCTGAAGGAAATCTTGTTAAATCAAAAGGAGTTGTCATTGAAACTAACCAATTTAGAGAATAATGTAAGAATCTTCAAATACAAAAATTTTAAACTATTGTTTGTTAAATTAATGAAAATTTTAAATAACATCCAAAGCAAACCATTATATTTTACAAAACTAACAATTTGGTAGAGGAGGAAGTGGCGATAAGCAACAACCACGGCGTCTTAAGTGAGCAACTTCAAAAACTTGAGCTTAATGTTAGTAGTTTTGAAATATAATAAACTTAATTCCTTAATAAATATATTTTAACAGTGCGTGGACAAAGCAGAAATGCTGGCTGTTAACAATTTAATTCGTCAGTGCAAGGTGACGACAAGAAAGAATGAGCGCTCGGTTTGTCTTATGACCGGTGAGACAAGAGATAGTGCTCTCGATGAGGTAGCAAGCCTTCTACCCTTACAATCCCATGAGTCGGTAATGGATGTAGAAGAAAAGCTAAAGAAGACTGAATTTGCTCAAGCCATGGTAAAAACTAAACATTAAGTTTTTATTTTAGGTATATTCACAAAGTTGTGGCCTGGGACTTATCAGTGTAAAAGTTATCTTTATTTCAACGTAACGCCTCTTACCTCCGAATTCAGTAAGCAGTCTCAGTCTCTAATAGAGACAAAATCACAATTTTAGACCAGTTGGCATCCATGAGACTTAAAATAAAGCGTCTAATCTCAAATTAAAGTCTCAAAACTGTGACCTGGTGATGAGCAGGTCACAAAAACTTAAAATACAAGCAAAAAAAAACGTGAAGGCGAGGAAAAGCAATAGTACAGTGCTACAAAAAAGAATGAAGTCGCAATACCTGGGAAGTGATGTTATTTTTCTTGTAGGTCTTATCGAGTAGAACGAGAATCCAATTTTGGAATTTGTCAAACACCCCCAAAATCTCGACTTAACCTTAAAAAACCGATTTTTCGTGCTTTTGTGCACTTTATAGGATCCGCATGGAAATGAGTTTTGATTAGATTCAAAGAGTACGTTTAATACCGAATGTTGCTTTTAAAAAATCGGCCAAAAAGTGACTGAGTTATTTTACTTTTTATAAGAACGAAATTTTTGCAAAAATTTACAACGAACTTAATTTACTAATAAATATTATTAAATGAAAATATATAGATCAAAAGTGCTTTTTTGGCCGTTTTTTCCTAAGGTCAGCATCGTCAGTTTCGCGTTGTACTGATCAGCAGTATTCTGCCATCATATTTATTTTGTTTTTTCTTCGAAACGTTTTTCGATCGTAGCCATTTCTTGGTGGAAGTGTTCGTCTTGTTCACCACTGAACTGGCCCAGATTATGTGGGAAGAAGTCCAAATGCGAATGCAAGAAATGAATTTTTATCGAAATGTTGCAACCCATTTCACCATATACACTTAAAAATTCGTTTACAACCGTGATGTAGTCGTCGCTTCTGTTGTTCCCAAGGAAATTATCACATAGCGCTACAAAACTCTTCCATGCACGTTTCTTAACACAGCTTAACTTGTTCATAAAGGTAACGTCGCTCATAATTTTGCGAATTTGAGGTCCAATGAAAATACCTACATATATACACGTATTATAAAAAAAATAAAAAACAAGTAAGTATGAAAACAAATTAATAAATACCGGCTTTTATTTTAGCTTCACTTAATTTTGGGAAAACAGTTTTAAGATGAAGAAAAGCTTCGCTATTAACATCAAATTTCTTCAAATTGTTTCATGTATCCCAGCTTTAAGTGTAGTGGTAGTAAGATAACATCCTCAAATTTTACCAATGGGAGGCTTAAAACGTTATTCCTACCTATCTGATGTGACTCTCGATCATAGCGATTGGATGCCCGACTATCCCATTCACAAAGGAAGCAAGGATATTTTGGGTGGCCACCTTGCATGCCAAATAAAATTGTGAACACTTTTAAGTCAGCTATGACTTTCCATTTATGCGTGGCATAGTGATCAACCGTAAAATTGTTTCCATCATTTCATACGTTTCTTTCTTGTTAACCCCATACGCGATTGGAACTGATGGTAAGAGATTTTCATTGTGTTATAACACAGCTTTTAAACCTAAGGGTGACATTACAGACTTCATTAAGGGAACACGAACGTATTTTTTTTTTTTAGGGTACATACTTTTACACGATCCATCAATGAAAAGTCGCCACTCATCTGCATTATGATTATAATTTAAAGCCGAAAATAATTTGGGTACATTTACACAATGTACTAGATCGAAGTCATTGCCATCAGTTTTAAAACTTTCTCTAAGTATCAAAGTGCGGTCGCTTTTTCTATCCGATGTTATTTGAAAATATTTTTCCACTAAATTCCACTGCTTTAGTCGTGAACCGAGGACTTCAGATTCTCGTTTCGATAAATGCAAATCACGCACGAGATCGGCGAAATCAGAATTTGAAACCAAATGCCTTTCCGTTTATTTTGATTTACAAGGAAGGAATTCTTCCTCTACTAAATATGTTTCACCAGCATCAATTAACTCAATTTTTTAGGCACTTCGGTATTAAGGTATTTTGGTTTTGTAACCGTAACCACATTCGCATACTTTACGTTTTTCCGCGATTTAAAATTGTGACCTGAAACGTTTGTTTTGCAAAAATAGCAATCGTCTTGTTTATGATATGCCTGATGATACCAAGTCATAGGCACAAAAAAGGGCAAAGTAATTGATTGTTGAACTTTAAATTTTTTTAATGTTGTGCAGCAATATTCACAAATAAATTCTGGCTCGAACCAGCGACTCGCACTATAAAACCTTTCGAAAATCTTGTTATATATTTTTACAACTCCAATATTATTTTTAAAATCACGCCGATGACTTGTGATACAATGTAGCAAAACTTATTACGCTTGTCGCACATTTTAGTTTTACTTTACCACGATTTGTATCCAATTTATCAGCAAACACAACAAAAGATAAACAACACGTGCACTTCAGTATAACGGAAATTTATAAAGACTTCAAAAATTAAGTGATAATTTCCATGGGAACAACAGAAGCAAACTTTTGCAAAAATTTCGTTCTTATAAAAAGTAAAATAACTCAGTCACTTTTTGGCCGATTTTTTAAAAGAACTCGGTATTAAAATCTTTGAATCTAATCAAAACTCATTTTGTGTTTTTATAAAATAGTGTGTGAAAATATCGCCAAAGTAAAAAAAAAAAGAAAAAGGGTAGCAAAATTTAAGTTTGTTGTGCAAAAACAAGTAAATTTCTTCAGCTTTATTAAGACGTCTATACATCTTTCAAAAGGTCTGACTTTCTTCTTTCTTAAACCATTCTTAGAATGAAAATCGGTTGTTAATTAGCTAAGAAGTGCGCAAAAGCACGAAAAATTGGTTTTTTAAGGTTAAGTCGAGATTTTGGAGGTGTTTGACAAATTCCAAAATTGGATTCTCGTTCTACTCGATAAGACCTACAAGAAAAATAACATCACTTCCCAGGTATTTTTGAGTGTGCCCCTGTGTAATCTCTAGCACGTTTTGAGACTTGAGATGAGACTGAGTTCCAGAATTTGGGTATTAGATTACTTTCCATTAAATTAAACAATTTGAAAGCTTTGACCTAGGATAACTGCAGAATTTATGTGAATATGTACACACAAGTCAGCTGATTTCTTAGCTTTTATTTATATTCTTTCTTTCATTGGCTCGATAACCGCCTATGCGATTTTGGCCGAGCTTAGCACGCCACTTATTTCTCTCTTTCGCTAACTGGCGCCAGTTAGAAATACCAAGGGTACCCAAGTCCTTTACAGCCTGGTCTTTCCAACGCAGAAGAGGCCTCTCTTTTCCTCTGCTACCACCGGCGGGTACCGCGTTGAATACTTTCAGAGCTGGGGCGCTTTCATCCATTCGAACGACATCCATTCGTACAGCTCATCGTTCCATCTTCTACGGTATTCGCCATCGCAAAGGCGTAAAGGCCCATAAATCTTTCGGAGAATCTTTCTCTCGAACACTCCCAGAGCCTTCTCATCAGATATCTTCATCGTCCATGCTTTTGCGCCATACATCAGGACGGGCATAATGAGAGACTTGTAGAGCGTAATTTTTGTCCGTCGAGAGAGGACTTTACTGCTCAGTTGCCTACTCAGTCCGAAGTAGCACTTGTTGGCAAGAGTGATCCTCCTTTGGATTTCGAGACTGACATTATTATTGATGTTAATGCTGGTTCCTAAGTAAACGAAGTCTTCTACTTTTTCAAAGTTATAACTGTCAATAGTGATGTTTGATCACAGTCGCGAATGTGCCGACTGTTTATTTGATGACAGGAGATACTTCGTCTTGCCCTCGTTCACCTCCAGACCCATTCGCTTTGCTTCTCTATCCAGTTTGGAGAAGGCAGAACTAACTGCGCGGTTGTTAAGGCCGATGATGTCAATGTCATCGGCGTACACCAGCAGCTGCACACTCTTATAAAAGATAGTGCCTGACCGATTTAGTTCTGCGGCTCGAATTATCTTCTCCAGCATAAGGTTAAAAAAGTCACACGACAAAGAGTCACCCTGTCTGAAACCTCGTTTGGTATCAAACGGCTCGGAGAGGTCCTTCACAAGCCTGACGGAGCTGGTGGTGTTGCTCAACGTCATTTTACATAGCCGTATAAGTTTTGCGGGGATACCAAACTCAGACATTGCGGCATAAAGGCAACTTCTTTTTGTGCTGTCGAAAGCGGCTTTGAAGTCGACAAAAAGGTGGTGCGTGTCGATTCTTCTTTCTTGGGTCTTTTCCAAGATCTGGCGCACTGTGAATATCTGGTCGATAGAAGATTTACCAGGTCTAAAGCCACACTGATAAGGGCCAATCAGTTCATTGACGGTGGGCTTTAGTCTCTCACACAATACGCTCGACAGCAGCATCTTTCCGTTCCGTGGCAACGCGACATTCCTTATCGTACCAGTAATTTTTCCGGGCTCGCTGGAAACCAATAGATTGTTCAGCGGCGGTACGTAAAGAGCAAGAGATGTGGTTCTATTGCTCTGAAATGTCGCTGTGTTGATTAGAGCTCTCAGAGAACAGGAGTGCGAGTCGAGTAGCGAAGTGCGTGGCTGTCTGTTGTGATTGCAACTTTCCGACGTCGAGCTTTCCTTGTGTGCCTTTCCGCACGCTTTTTGACGCACAGAGGCGCGTGCGTATCTTGGCTGCGACAAGATAATGGTCCGAGTCGATGTTGGCTCCTCGGATCGTGCGCACATCTAGGACACTGGAAGCGTGCCTTCCGTCTATCACAACATGGTCGATTTGGTTTCGTATCTTACCATCTGGAGACAGCCACGTAGCCTTATGTATTCTCCTATGCTGGAACCTGGTACTACAAACTACCATGTTTCGGGCCCCGGCGAAGTCGATCAGTCTCAATCCTTTGTCAGACGTTTCCTCGTGGAGACTGAATTTTCCGACTGTGGAACCAAAGATGCCCTCCTTGCCCACCTTGGCATTAAAATCGCCTAGCACGATTTTTATATCGTGTTGGGGGCAGCGTTCGAACGTGCGCTCCAGGAGTTCGTAGAAGCAATCTTTGGTCCCATCGTCCTTCTCTTCCGTCGGGGCATGGGCGCAAATCAGGGAGATGTTGAAGAATCTCGCCTTTATGCGGATTGGGGCGAGACGTTCGTCCACCAGAGTGAACGACAGTACTTTACGGCGAAGTCTCTCTCCCACCACAAATCCGACACCAAATTTGCACTCCTTTACATGGCAGCTGTAGTATACGTCGCAAGGGCCTACCGTTTTCCTCCCTTGCCCCGTCCATCGCATTTCTTGGATGGCGGTGATGTCAGCCTTCGCTCTACCGAGGACATCTACCAGCCGGGCAGAGCCTCCTGTCCGAGGCTTTGCTTTGATTTTCATTGGAAGTTGTTTTTTACGTGGCGGGTTCCAAGCCCTGCGCACAACCCATTGCTGGGGGTTGAAATTTTAAATTTGTTTATATAGCGAGCCGCTTGCTCCAAGACAGACGCCCGCTTGCAGCCGCACCTCCTGGTGAACAGACGCTGCGGACTTTAGTGGACCCTTAAACCGAATATGTCGGAGTGGCTCCACTAAAGCTCCCTCTCTATTAGCCGTGACCCATGGCTCCACACGGGTTGGTTACCGTATCTCGCACATGGGTTGCTCACGTTGCCCAGGGTGCACGAACGTGGACGTAAGAGTAGGGATTGAGTACAGCCGCGCAACTGTATCTGCATACCCAGAAGCACCACTGTACCCCATTGCACAATGTTAAAAATGGTCCTCACTTAATAAACTTACACTGTTTACTTTTGATAGTAAGCCAGACCACATACGCAATTTGACGAATACTCTTACTGAATAATCTTTTTTCTTCGATATACTATGTAGTACGAGTATATTCTTACATTTGTATTGTTGTATTCCATAGACGCCGTATTTTCACACGCTAAAAGGGACCTCGGAGGATGTGGATAGCGTACTGCGGATTACCATGACGGATGACCTGCTAGAGTCCTTTAATTGGGACGGGAGAGTTAAAAAGCAGGCTCTGGGAAAACTTAAACTGGTGGATACGATTTAAAAATAAAAACATAATTGAACTATTATCTAAAGGCCATTGAGCGGAGCCATCATCGCATCAAAGAAAAAAATTGATTAAAAAAAAAACATTAATTTTAAGAAAAGAAACTGAAGTTAGCGTTGTATAATAATTAAAAAGTACAAACTATGCTAATCTTAATGTAATTCATGTGATATATATTAAGAATATTAGCGTTTATTTAATTTTCCCTTATTTGGGTTAGAGAACAACCAATTTTTAATTTTGATTTATATTATTTTATTTTATATATGTGAATGTAGTATGTATGTACTTACATATGTAAATATTGAAAAATCGTTGAAATTTAAAACAGACAATTATTGAACTTTAGCATTTTTATGACAATAGTTTTGTTCCTGATATGAGTTGATTTGGTCTATGCTTGGATTTTTATTAATAAAAATAAATTCAAAATATCTAAAACATTTTTTATCAAATCAAACAATAAAGGAAATATCTTTTGTTGCAGGTCTAAACTTCAAAACTGAAAATTTTCAGTGCTGATGTTTTTATAGGGAGCACTGACCTATTAAGAAGAACGAGAGTGAGCAGGAGAGCTATATGCTAGTCTATTCGGTAATATTAATGTGTTAGAGTGAAAGAAAATATCACACGTACACAATTGTTGACATCAGTTTTTACAAAGTGGCCCTAAGAAACTGATAGCCACTGACCATCAGTTGTACGTTAAATTGACCGGCACTTTTCTTGTATCGTGCTTACTGAATCCGGGCATCTCTGCCCACCTAATGGCGACAACATCGTTTTTACTTACAATTAAGGGAACTAAGGGTATTGTGGATCCAGCGGCTATTGAAGACCACCTACTTAACCCAAAAATACTAACCATTCGTGAATTTTCCCTTCCATTTGAACAATAATACACTTTGTTTAAACTCGATAAGTTTCTTTCGTTGAGCTTATATTTTTAAATAGAAATTAATAAAATGTACAAAACACAGAATTTTTAGTTGGTAACACTTGGAGTACCTCTCCATGTACATAAGACATAACAGCGTGAATAAAACAATTCTAGTTTATATCGCACTCACCTGCCCAGAATCTTGCTGACACAACCATTAGATACTTGCAGTATTCGGGATATGTCACATGGTCGGGCTCCTGAGTGTGCCAGTTCTACGATTTTCTGACGAGTTGAATCTGGAAGCGGCCGGCCTCCAACGAATACACCACCTAACTGATTTACACCGCTGTGACCTGTATGAATTAGAAACGCACAATTAATTATTCCCGTGTAAAACAAGTAAGAAAAGCTAAATTCGGGCGAAACCGATTTTTTTATACCCTCGCGATGTATTTTTGTATGGGCGGTGCCCATAATTTCATAAAAACCTATGTAGTTTCTTTGTTTCAAATCGCTGCTACTATTAAACTTTACTCAATTTCTCCAAATAAATACTGAAAAACGAAGTTTTTTGCATTTTTCAAAATTTCCGTTATATGGAAGTTGGGCGTGGTTATGGTCCGATTAATGACGGTGATGCTAGTGATATCAAGGACAATATGTTCACCAAATTTTGTGACGATAACTTACATCGTTATTGAGATACCTTCAGACAATTTTTTAAAAGGTAGGCGAGGTTATGGTCCGATTTCAAAAATTTTTAACGATGATAACAGCGATATTGAGGAAAATTTGTTCACCAAATTTTGTGACGATACCTTACACCGGGCGTGTCCAAAGAGCGATCTATGTACCAAATTCCATTGAGATATCACAATTTTTACTCAAGTTATTGTAACCACAGACAGACGGACGGACGGACAGACAGTCAGGGCTAAATCGATTCCTCTTTTCATTCTGATCATTTCAGTATATATGTAAATGTCTATATCTATCTCGATTATTTTTTGCTGTTACAAACAACCGTTATGCGAACAAAGTTAAAATACCCTTGTGTACAAGTACGCTCGGGTTTAAAAATGGTGTTACAAATGTGTTCGAGAATAAAGTATCTTGCGCTTTTACAAAAATAAATATGAAATCTTAACTATTATTTTGTGTTAAAAATGTTGGTCGTTTCAAAACTGGCTCAAGCATCAAAATCGGTTCACCCATTTTGTTTTTATAGAACTTTTTATAATAATATTACATTAGAAGGGAACCTCCACGGTCTTTTGAAGCTTAAAATCGATTTTCTCAAAATTCTGACGTGCTACAGCAAAACGCCGCGTCACGTATTTCTTTATTTTAAGCCTATTTTCATATTCTGTTTACATGTGTACCAACCACTGTCGTACTGTGTAATAAATGGAATTTTGTTCAGTTGCATTTAAAATTACATAAACATAAGAATTATCCGAGATAAAAAAAAATCAGATAGTCTTTCTTTTATAAACTAGAAAAAAATATCATTTATGAAAAACTATAACCTATGATAGTTCTTTCGAAAAAAAATTTTGGGCCGGTCATGATTCAGAAAATTTGATTTTATTTCAGTTTTAGTAATGAAATACGACTGCTTGTCAAATTCGGTTTTGTGACATACAGCTAATTAACAAATATAAAAATATTCAAAATTAGAAATTATTAAAATCTATATTGGAACGATTTTCCCACATCCCTTGTCAAATTCGGTTTTGTGACATACCGGTTTCGGCGTTATGCTGTTTTTGTTCCGAGTACAGCGAAACTAACATCAACTACTAAGAACGAAAACAGCACTGAAGGTGGCACAACATTTTTATGAACATGAATTAAGAAAATAAAGTTTTTAATATACATTTTCAGTTTTAATTTATTGCAATAAGGTTAAGTTTGGAATACTTCTAGATCCAGGGTATTCGTTTCACTGTATTAACGGATAGTATTAGTTTTCGTTTCACTTGTACATATGTATGTGCCCTAGTTTTTTGAGCTTGGCTAAACTACAATAGCTACAGAGTTGTATTGAAGGTTATTGGACTTACGTGCGCAGTGTAATTACCGAAAAAGAAAAAGCCGAGCTTATAACTTAAGCCTACGAGCGTTTATTTGATAGTGAAATCATGTATGTTTGTATGTATATGGATAGCTCAATAACAAAGGAACAACATTTGGAAAACACAGTGATGGCTAATATATCATGTTGCTTAATAATTCATTTATACAACCAACACTCCTGCCCAACATATATATATTTCTCAATTAAATGTATATACAAAACCTTAATATCTATATTGTTAATTCTTTATGAAAAATTATAAAATAATTAAATTCAGTTCTCTTCGGGGATAGGGACATCTTCAATTTCAGTTCTCACCGGCCGACTTTTTTCTAACAAAAAAAAAATGATATGAGGATCTCAGTATATGATCTTATGCTAATTTACTAAGTGCAGAATAAAAATGGAGAAGTTTCTTACAGGAAGTAATTAAAATCTTCAATTATATGTGTCCTGCCGAGGATATCATGGTCCCTGCTAAAACCACTTGCCAAAATCGAGTCGCGTATTTTGAGTTTGACTTCGATTATTTCTGAACAGGTTTCCCAGGCATTCAAAGCATTGTGCTTTAAATATATTAGTGTTTGTATCAGCAAGATAATATTGCCTAAAACAATAACATACATCCGACCCACATCCCGTTCTTCGACTGTAACGCTGTGATTAGGAGATAAAAACTCCTTAGGTGGCTGTGGTGACTTTTTTGTACAGATGAAATGTGATTCCTTATTTTTATGCGCTACTGCTCGTCGTAAACGTATATTATCTCAAACTAAGAAGAAAATACAAGACGACAACGTTAATTTCGACAGTACTATCTGGATGTCCTTCACTTTCTATTACCACGCGAGCGGAGACGGGGGTTTATGATAGTAACCGATAAACTACTATATCTAACATGTACAACGATAGAAAAATGGATTCAAATATCACTACAGACATGAATTCACCCTCACAGTGTTGCCCTGTTCGTTTTTCTTAGTCCTTTCAAGTAGTTTGCTGTCCATATCCCCACTTTATTGGACTCTGACCAGTCAATGTTTCAACAATTTCTTCTAATATAGCCATTTTTCAGGATGGCAGATAGCCTAATGTAAAAGTTACAATGTGAGAAGGCAACATTTTTTTCAAGAAAAGAAAACGCCATAAGTAATTTTTCGATAATAATTTATTGTCTTTTTCACTTTAAAATTGTAAATTAAACTTAGGGAAAATATATGCGGGTTTACTAATATCTCAAGTTCAAAGGCATTTAAGTGGAGAGTTAACTTTTTGTGCAGCTTTTTTATATTCAGTAACATAATATAAGTTAACACCCAGCAATGAGCTACACGCACAAATGGTCGCTAACGTAGCAGACATAGCGTCAGCACTTTCCAGCATTAGCTTTTCTGCTCTACTGGCATTTGGCTGGCCGTTTAAGGCAATAAAAATAAATAAATTCAAGTATAAAACGGTGTCCCGCTAATTTATATTCTGAATATGGAACGATTCGGTATATAAATGCAGTCTTAACGGATATCTCGACTCTTGTGGCACTTAGCGATTCGATTTTTTAAACGATATTGTTTCCATACAAGCTCGCATATTCCAAATATGAATTTAACCATACCATGAAGAGTCAAAATTTCTTAAGCGGGGCAGTAAAAATCGACTATTCTATTTTAATATATCTATTAACATATTTTGTTAGCTTTATAGGTTAAAAGTTATACCCTTTAACGGATTTAAAAAATTTTTATTTTTTTTAAATTTATGAGCGAAAGAAAATTTCGAGTACATTTTTTTAAATTGCAATATATCAGCGAATAATTACTGAATTTCAATGAAAACTTGATTTTATGTTAAGGAATAGTAGGCGAACAAAAAAAATCAATTCGCGTATAAAAATATAATTTGTTTATAAATAATTAGGTTTGCAATAAACAAGGTTTAATTTAATTAACTTCTGGGTGTTTTTTTATAAAAATATTCGTTAAACAATCAACTAAACGAGTGCACCAGAAAATTTTAGTGCGCTCTTACCAGAAGCATTACAAGAACGATTTATAAAGTACTGTTGTATATCTGCAAGCAATCCTAAAATGGTTTTTAACCAAAAGGCATCAATAAGATATCATATTTCTTGTTAAGTTCCATATTTGCCATATTTTTCTATTGCATTATTGCAGTTAGAGATATTGACGAATCCATCAAGCATTTTGGGTCTATATTACCTAATTCTTCTCCTCATGGTTACCTATGAGGCAGTGCCCTGTTAGAGCTCAAATTACCTGGGATATATCATCCCGTTTTAAGGAATACAGACTTCGCAACCGGTTACGATCCTATCTGGGCCAAGTCTACCTAGAGATCCTACAGGTCGTAATTTGTGCCCAGCTGTCATTTTCACGAGCATAAACAAATTCTTTTAAAAGCAGCTTGCATGTACCAAAGGGCATACCAATTGGTCTGTTCGTATAAAAGTCGAGCAAGAATTATCCAGAAGCGAAATTTCTCAGAATTTTGGAGTATTTTGTCTCAAAGAGAGATGCTTGCAAATCTTTACGCGAACTTGCAGGTTTAACGAACAGCTGATTGATCTTGTCCGCATCCAAATATGCAAAACGAAAAAAATTGCATTAATGTTTTCCTGACACATTCCACTAATAAAAACTAACCAAACGAAAAAGCATCTCCATCTTGCATGTTTTTCGCTCATATTTTAAAATTCTGACCTTTAAAATTCTTTAACAAAAATTACGTATTTATCCAAATTCTATTCAGCTGTTCTTCATCAGCTGTTTTCTTGCTAGCAAATTTGTGCTGCCAAAAATTAGTCCAGCAAAAATTTGCAACTTCCCCTCAAAATGAAATGTCATTTTGCTCTCTCAATTTCCCCTTCCTTGCAAATTTTTTGGATACCGCGAACGCGATTTGACAAAAATCGTGATATTTCGTAACAATTATCTGCATCGCGAACACTCTTAAGGCGTTCCTTACCGGGAAGAATCTGCTTGGTTGTTCCCTCCCTCGCAAGTTCCACCGCTATGCAGTTACCTTCGATGTCCCTGTGGCCTGGACCTTAAATGAGGTTTAGCCTGTTCTGCTTAGCGATCTGTTATAGAGATCGGCGGCAACCCAGTAATAATAATATGAATAATTTGGCACTAACACTATAAAGTTCAGTGGTTGGCCGAGCTTCTTCTACCATTAGAGGTGGGTAACTCAGCACTGACTTGAGTTACTGAGCTGACTCTTAGCGATGAGCCGCTCGCTCAGACTCACTTCCAAAAAAATTGTGACTCAGTAGCTCAGTTATAAATTTCAGACATCTTACTGAGCGGCGAGTTGATGAGTGTATCAGCACTGAGAATCAAAGATGAGCTGATACGAAGCTCTTTGTTTTGTGCACAGACACTCTGTAAGAAATGGTATTTGGGAGTTTTTTATTGCATTTTTGGAGATTTTGCAGTTTTTCGCTACCTTTGAGGTATGCAAACAGTATAAATGTAAACGCAATAAAAATAAGAATAAGAAATGAATATATGAAATCAACATGATCACAACTATAAAATACGAGAAATTTAAATTTTGCAAACTTGCATAAAACAAATAATTATAAAAATATATGTGATGAACATGCGTGTTCACTTAGAAATAAAGTTTTACGGACACCTTTTTAAAATAAAACACAATATTTTCATGTAAATCCCTAAAATACGAGTATTTAATTTAATTCTCAAGTTAAAAATTTTCAACACATATTTCGCCAAATAATAACATTAACTAGCTTATTTAGCCAAATCAAAATGTTATGATTCTAAGAGCCTTTGTGCGTGCCAGCCCATGATTGGGATTTGATTCCAGCCCAAAACCTATGAGGCGAAAGAGGGAATTTGCATATCATATTATCTATGGTGAGAATAAAGAATGACAGAAAATAAGAACTAGCGCGAAAATGTTTCCTTTGGCACGTTATCCCTTTTGCTTCACTTTAATTATTCAACGTTCAACGTGCACCTCTCCACGATAACAGTGCTGCCGTAGTTGCACAGAGCGACACAATTATGAAATGAGTCGTAACTCAATTGTGCTACCTAACTGAGCTGACTCATTTAATTGAGCAAGAGTCATTGAGCCAACTCGCGAAAATTAGCTGAGTTACCCACCCCTATCTACCATTTGTAGTGCGTGTCCCTGTATTCTACCACAAATGGAGCGACCTACAATTTTGTGCCGACTCCGAATGGCTGATGTATGCATTTTATGAAAAGTTTTTTCATGGCAGAAATGCCCTCGGAGGTTTGCCATTGCCTGCCGAGGGGTGACCGCTATTAGAAAACAACTTTTTCTATGATTTAGATTTTACTTGCCCTGGCCGAGGTTCGAACCTCGAACTCAGTGGCATATAGATTTATAGAACGCACCGCTACCAACTCGTCCTCATCGGCAATCGAGTACAATCTTTGATTAAATTGTACACGTGCCTTTTACAGCGGTTTGTAACATATCCATAGCTTCCTTTATGGCTGAGATCTGAGCTTGAAAAACACTACAGTGGTCCGGCAAACGAAAAAACAGCTCAGAGATAGGTCCTACGAGAAGACCCCTCCTCCAACTCTGCCATTTAGTTTCGAATCATCCGTAAATACCGTCTGACTTCCAGGCGGAGTATAGAAATATCTTGACCTCTTGCTGATCCACTGATTCAGGTGGTACTCGTAGAAGGTCCAGAAAGACATTCAAGGCGTCAAGCCAAGGAACTTGGCTTCGTACTTTAGATTCAGTCGGATTCCATTCAGTTCCGGCGGGGTTACTTTCGGCACCTTATATTTCCTGGTAAAGAGTACAAGTTCCACCTTTCCTGAATTAACGCTGAGACCACCTACTTACATTGTATTTTAAACTGTAATTGCTAATGTTGTGCCGTGTGGACTACGCGATTAACGATGTGGTGTTCAATCGTCAATCCAAAATTGCCGAGACTTAATTCGCGGCGCATTGAAAATACAATACTTATTATAATATTTAAAAAAAAAAGCAAAGTATTTAATTCAGACAGTTTAAGCCTAACCTTTTATTTAGTTTTTTCTTTACACAAATATTGACATTAATTACATTATTTGCTAACATATGACATAAATACATATGTCAAAATCTCTAATAATACATCTATAATTCTTAAGATATGTATAACACATATGCCAAGAGCTGATTATGCATCACCTTCGTATTGACAATTAAAATCGACACCTAATGTAATAACATTGCTTATTCCAAACCGCATCGCACGGCACTTTTTATATTTTTACGTAGGCTACATCTTCATGACCATTGAAACGAGCAATTAGTAAAGTGGCAATTAAGAAGGGTTGTCAATTTAATATCAGAAAAATCTCAGCCATGCATAAATTTCGAACAAGATTGTACGTATTAATACCCACTAGCGGTCATCACTCACCAGCCCTTTTCAAACTTTCCAAGCACCTGCTCAAGAGGGTGAATACACATAATACTCGTATAGACACACATACACATATTGATGCATCCAAAAATATGTGCTGGTAAAGGGAGGCTTGCTGGGGCTGGGGGGTAGCTCTTATATTTATAATATTGTTGACATTGATATTTCTTTCTTTTAAATGTATGTATTTTCACATTTTTATACTTACATATATTCTTGGAAGATTACGCATGTAAAAACAAACTTAGCTTTACAACAAAAGCGACATTCAAACATTTTTAAGAGAAAATTCAATAAACGCAAGATGTATGCTATGTAAGGCAATATAAATAGTGTTAATAAAAATCAAAAAATTAATTACAGTAAAGTATTATTATATTTTTCTCAATTAAGTAGCAAATTTATCTATAACTATTTCCCCGTATTAGACTGGGGCGATTTGTATGGCATACAATTTATCGATATCGTGCCGTCAAAATTCCGATTCTTCTTAATATTTTGAACAAAAAATTCTTCTACGACATGAGTCTAAAATTATTTACCGGAATACAAATAGGAAATTAGAACGACAAATGGATGAATCATTTTCGAGATATAGACGAATTTCGGTTTACGAAATCTGAAAAAAGGTCCAATCCTTCAGGTGCATACATATGTATATCTCGTTTTTTTTTTAATAATAATAATAATCCCAACGGTTTTATCCCTCCATACCCGCCCGACCGATGCGAGGGGCGCATCCGCATGACGCACGGATATATAAAAAAAAAATTTTTTGTTTTTTTCATATGTATATGTTGCGCCGAGTCATGAAAGGCAGAGTACTATATGTATATGATTTAATTAAATTTTTTTTCCAAATTACTAAATCTAATTTAATTTCCATATCTTAACAATATTTTAAAACTTGTTTCATTAACTTGAGACGAAAAACAGTTATGCTCAAAAATTGATTTATCTGAACGATCGGTTGTTTGGGAGCTATATGTTATAGTCATCCGATATTGATGCATTTCACTGACAACATTTTATATGTATGTGATATGTGCACTAATACAAAATTTCATGTTTTTAGCTGCATAAATGGAAGAGTTCTTCTTCAAAATAACTTGAATAAAATACGGGTTTGCACTACTTAAATCGAATAGAAATTTGCGTTTTTGGTAGTGTAGAAAGTGATAGCATGTGACTGTGCCCGTTTGATTACCGAATAAGTTTTTATTCACTATTTAAATAATGCTCGAACTTTAAGGCACTATTACACTTTAGAAAAATAAAAATAGGCATATTTTCAAGAATTTGTTTGTCAGCCCCTTTATTAAATATTGTTGGAATAAATGAAAGGTTCCAGTTTTTAGCAATTAACAAAAACGGTTTTATTTCAATAAATTATTGTGAAATATAAAATATGTAAGTGTACAGCGAATAGAAAGTTAAGCCAACAATTAGGCTGCAAAATACCGACAATGCGATAAAATGGAATACAATACTAACATCGCAGTGTTGCCAGACTTATGCAAAAGTTATAGATATTTAGCTTTTATCAGTAGAAACATATTTTAATACAATTTCAAGACTTGCAATTTTTTCTCGTATAAAATGAAATTTAATGTCAATATGTTTTGAATGTTTATGATATACAGGATTTTTGGAAATGTGTTGAGCACTTAAATTATCCAAGCATATAATCATTGGCTCCTGCTTTGACCATCCTATTGCGGTAAGGAGATTGCGTAGGTATGTTGCTTCTTTGGCGGCTGCAATTAGAGCAACATACTCCGCTTCTGTGCTGCTTATGGCAACAACACTCTGCTTTGCTGAAGACCAGGAAAAAATGCTCCCTCCGAAAAGGAAAGCATATCCAGAGTACGATTTTCTAGCGAGCTGATCGTTTGCCCAATCGGCATCTACGAAGCCTTGCACGGGTTCGCCAATTTTTCGGTACACGATACTCAGAGAAATATCGCAGGACGTGCTTAGCGGCAGCTTCGTTTGTATTGCGTTGCGACAATTTGCTTACAGCGTGCAAAATGTCAGGCCGGCTTAATTGCTAGGTACATCAAAGACCCTATAAGTGATTGACATTGAGTTGTATTTACCTTAATACAGCTATCATCTGTACATATGTACGTTTTTTGGCAAAGTGATATTAAACCTCGATCGCCGTCTCGTTGAATTTCTAACCCAAGAAAATATGAGGTTGGACCTCCGTCATGCATCTTCTTCTTAATTGCGCGAATCTCGTTCTCGCTGGGTGAGATGGTCCACGTAAACAGCGATATAGCTGCTGTGGTTTTGAATCTGCTTAAAGTAAAGACAAGCCTCATGCTTGCTCTGTTTGAAGCCAATATTTTGTAGTACTTCGTCTAACGTCTGGTCCCATACGCGACCAGATTGCTTAAGCCCATAAATAGCTTTATTGAGCTTTAAAACTTTGTTAGGATGTGCTGCGCTTACGAAATTTTGTGGCTGCTGCATGTATACGACTTCATCAAATTTGCTATTAAGATATGCGTTGGATGCTTGATGCATGTATACCTGTTTTTCTACAGCTATGGGGAATAGCATACGAAGGGTTTCGTAGCGTATTACAGGAGAGAAGGTTTCACTGTAGTTGATACCCAATTTATGTCCGCAACCCTTTGCAACCAATCTCGATTTGAACTTTTCGATTTCGCCATCTCGATTTCTCCCAAGTGTTATTTGCTAGAAGTGCGTTGTACTCTGATTGCATTGACGCTTGTAAATTTGTTGCATATTGGCTCTGCAATGCTTCTGCAACTGTTTGCGCTGTTTCAACATCATCAAAAGAGTTCAGATTATTTAACACGTTATACGCATTTTTGGGTCTGCCTGGTTGACCTGTGCGTATAATTTTTGGCCACGTTGTGCCGTATCCTTTTGATCATTATCGCTGGCGCTGACAAACTCATTTTCTTCTTCTTCGTTCGGAGTCGCCACACTCGTACTGTGCTTTATCATTACGATTTTTAGATGTTGAGTCGCATTCTAACTGATTTGCCGTTGCAACTTTTTCTTCGAAAGGCGTATGTGACTCAAGACGAATAATGTTTCTCATAGTCATAATTTCGGTCTGATACATTACATTTTTCAGATGAAACTGTGTCAAACTCACCTTTAACAAATTTCACATCCCTACGCTCTATCACTGCACGTTTATTGCGATCGTACGAGTATAAGCGACAAGCTATTGCTGATATTGAGTAGCCGACAAAAATATATTATTTTTCTTTTGCTTTAAACTTGCCCGTTCTATTTTTATCCAAAGTAAATGCACGTGAACCGAAAACACGAAGATGTTTTACCGACGCTTTGCGATCTTTCCACACTTTGAAAGGAGTACACCCATTTAAAGCCCTTCTGGGACATCTGTTGCGCAGATATGCGGCCGTCTGCACAGCTTCGGCCCATAAAAATTCTTCTAATTTCGCGTGTATTAGTTAACTTTTCGACATTTCCACTATTGTACGGTTAACGCGTTCAGCAACACCAGATTGTTGAGGTGTGCACGGAACAGTGTTATACCTTTTTATACCGCATTCGTTTAAAAAATAATTAAATTCGTTGTTTATGTTTTCAGTTCCGTTGTCACTACGCAAGCATTTTATTTTATTACCGGTTTGCAATTCAACGTAGCTTTTAAATAATTTAAATTTTTACAACACTTCATTTTTAGCGCGCATTAAGTAAACATAAATTTTTCGAGAATAGTCGTCAATGACGTCACTATGCACCAACTCAAGTACATTTTTTGTCATTCGCTTTGCATTTTTGGAAATGGTAACGCACACAATTTTGCTTGGTTGCATGTATCGCAGTTCATGTCCGTAGATACACTTCCAATGTCCATGCCTTATACAAGCTCTTTCCCACTTAGTAGTTTTAAACTCTGAAAATTTAGGTGGCCAAACCGATTGTGCTATTTCAGGTTTCTCTTAACACATACACAGCACTGTTTTGTGAATGACTTTCATACAAATACAAGTTGCCTTCTTGCTTTTCTCGTAACACAATTTTATTGTGTTTGTTATACCCGAGCGTACTTGTACAGCAAAAAATAATCGAGATAGATATAGACATACATATATATACTAAAATGATCAGAATGAAAAGAGGAATCGATTTAGCCCTGACTGTCTGTCCGTCCGTCTATCCGCGATTACAATAACTGGAGTAAAAATTGAGATATCTCAATGAAATTTGGTACAGAGATTGCTCTTTGGTATTGAAAATGGTCAAGATCGCTCAATAACGACGCCCACCTCCCATATAATGGAAGTTTTTGAGAAATGCAAAAACTCCAATTTTTCGGTATCCATTTAAGTAAATTGAGTATTTGGAGCGATTTTGAACTAAGAAACTTGATTTTTATGAAATTTTTAAAAATGAGCGTTACCACGCCCACTTATAAAAAAACGTATGTAGGTATCTCAATAACGATGTAAGGTATCGTCACAAAATATGGTGAACATTCTGTCCTTGATATGATTAGTATCACTGTCAATAATTTTTGAAATCGGATCATAACCACACCCAACTTCCATATAACGGAAATTTTGAAAAATGTGAAAAACTTAGTTTTTCAGTATTTATTGGAAGAAATTGAGTAAACTTTAAAAAAGTTATTGTAAATTGTTAAAAAGTCTTATTATGATTGCTGTTGGTTAATTTTGTTTTTATTGTCTCCCAGTTATATTCAGTATTATAGGTTTTTATTAAGGATATGTCTAGTGCAGATTGATTGTTTGGGCTAGTAATGATTGTTGGCGAACCATTGTTCATACAATTAAAGTCATAGTCTGCCATGATACTTTCTATGAATTTGCCTTTGTTGTTGGTGTTTGTATTTCCCCATTATTCTGATTTTGCATTAAGATCTTATGCGAATAATATTGTTGTGATATTTCTTATATGGTTGAACATTTTTTTTATTTTCGTTTTGAAGTGGCGGAAAGTGGCGTTTGGTTTATTATGTTATATTTGTTTTTAAATTAAGTGTTTTAATAGCTATTGCTTCTGCATTCGTGTTTAGGTTTATAATGTTATATTTAACATATTTTTTAAGATAAATTCCAACTCCACCAAAACATATGTAGTTTTCTAAGGATGAATAAGAGTTATTGTTAAGCAATATTTCGTTCAGTATAGCTATATCAATTTTATTGTTAAGTAAAAATACTTCTAATATTTCTTTGTTGCCTGCTCTTTTTAAACTTTGTATATTGTGGCCGCTGTGGTCGAGTTGGTAGCGGTGCGTGCTATAACTCGATATGCCGGTGAGTTCGAGGTTCGAATCTCAGTCAGAGCAAACAAAATCTTAATCATAAAAAAAGTTTTTTCTAATAGCGGTCACCCCTCGGCAGGCAATGGCAAACCTCCGAGGGTATTTCTGCCATGAAAAAGCTTCTCATATAAATTCATATGCCGTTCGGAGTCGGCACAAAACTGTAGGTCCCTCCATTTTGTGGTATAATATAAAGACGCACACCACAAATGGTAGGAGAAGCTCGGCCAAACACTGAGCTATATAGTGTACGCGCCAAAATTATATTATTATATATATTATATTGTAATATCTTCATAGGAGTTATTTATCATATCTGCATCTATTTCTGCATTAATTGTATCAAATTTTTCTTTAATTCCGTTAAGAAAATTACGTGTGTCTATTTCTTGAAATTTGTTATCGTTGTTAGTTAGAAATCGGGCTATTGTTGTTGAAAGTTGGTTTATTGTTTTTTGAATGTCTAATGTTTTATGTTTGTTAATTATATTTTTTGGTGTAGAGTTTTCTTTTTGCGTTTATGTAACTCTACGCCATTCTTCCATAGCTTTATCAGAATTAGTTGGTCGGTTGTTTGAGTTTATTTTTGCAACGTTTGCGTAAGGAAGGAATGAGTTCATATATTTTGCCACTGTTTTTGAATTGTCTTTGATTAGTCTGTTATTGTTGTAATTTGATTGAATATGAGGAAATTCCTCTTCATAATTATCTAAAACCTCAAATATATTTCCGAATATGTTTGCAAATCGAATTCCCGCTTCTTTTCGGGTAATATTTTCGAATGTCATTGCACTTTTGATTGCATATGCTTTGATTCTAGCAGGACAGTTTTTGGCGGTTGGTTTATGTTCATTTTTACAGTTAGGGCATATTATTTTTTTGCAGGTTTCTGAATTTTTATGATATTGAAAACATGTTTTGCACAGTGTTTAATGTCTTTACAATGGAGAGAAAAGTTATCATATCTGAAGCAATTATAGCATTGAGCAAAATATATAAAATGCTTTATTTTCATTTGTGTGTAGGCATACGTGATTTCATTTGGTATATTTAAACCTTTAATTGTTATTTTGACTCTTTATGCCCGTTTTGTATATTAGGTGTTCAAATAATTTTGGTTGATAGCCCATTTCGATACCTTTTTGGTTATTTAATAGGCTATTAGCCGCATTAGCGTTTTTTAGCGTTATCTTACATCTACCGTATCCTGTTTTTATAATATTATTAACATCTTCTATTTTAAGCTTCACTATTGCTTTTGGTAACTAATTACGAAAGGTCCGTTATGCGACGCGTCGTATTTTAGGTTATATTTATATGGCTATTTCCTATTTATGGAAGAGCTGCGACTGCGTAGTGTCATTTTTAGGTTTTTAATCACACTGATCTCTTTTCTTTTCTTTTGAAAAAATGTCATTTCGAACGCAATACCATTGTTGGTTCGAATGTCAACTCCGAACTGGAAGTTGCTGATCGCTTAACATGGTTACATCTATCCTCTTTTAAGCCATCGGTAACAGCAGAGAATGTCATATCATACACAGCCAAACATGCAAACATCGCTATAAATTAATTAAGAGAGATGCACCAAGCGATTCGTTAAAGAGGGTAAATTTTAAGCTTGGAATCTCGTCATCTATGTGTGATAAATTGCTTAATCCAGACTTATGGCCAGCTAGCGAAAATGTGCGGCCGTTTCGTTTTTTTCAACGAACAATGTCAGCAGAAAAAAAGGTCTGACATTAAATACATTATCATGTACTACTACTGATATTAATGCTTCCACCAACAAATACACTGTGTATTATCATAATGTAAGTGGAATGCGAACAAAATCTGCTCAGTTTCGTCGTGATATGTGCTCTCACGACCGCGACGTTGTTGCTTTTTCGGAAACATGGCTACATGAGCATATACATATATACATCTGAATTCTTCGACGGAAACTATCTTGTATACCGTCTGGATCGCTGTCCAATTTCCACTGGCCTTGAAAGAGGAGGTGGAGTATTATTAGCTATTAAAGCAGGACTATGTAGCAGTAATGTATCTTTGAATTTGTATAATAACCTTATAGAACAAATTTGTGTCAAGGTAAAATTTGCATTAAATCATTCCATTTTTTTTGTTATCCTACATTTCACCTAATAGTACTTACGATATTTATGAGAAACATCTTAATAATTTAACATTTGTATGCGATAATTTAACACAAAATGATGAAATAATATATCTTGGAGATTTCAACTTAGGAAACATTTCATGGTTATCCTATAATAATAATTTAATACCTTCCAATGTTAAATCTGAAATTGAATTACTGTTTATAAGTACCGTATTTTCGTATGGCCTAAAACAGATTAATTCAATTCCGAATGATATTAATCGAATACTAGATTTAGCTTTTATCTCTGCTGAATTGAATTCATCTTGCCAACAATGTCTATCGCCCATTTTAAGTAATAGCCAATACCATAAAGCACTTTTAATAGATTTCAAGTTTTATAAATTTGATAAACTACCGTCGAATACTTCTTCGAAACGAAATTACTATAAGGCGGATATTGTAAAGATAAGTAATCACATTGAAAGCACAGATTGGTCCTTTTTGAACTCTTTCGATGATCCGTCCATGTCTTATGGTATTTTATGTGACAAACTGTTATTTGCCATCTCTCGCTTCGTCCCCATTCAAAGTTTAAAATCGAATAATAAACCTCTGTGGTTTAATTCAAGACTTTGTCACCTAAAAAACATAAAAAACAAAGCATATAAGAAATTTAGAAAAACAAATAATGCAATTGATCGAGACAACTTACACCGTTTAAAAAAGGAGTTTACCAATCTCCATAATAACCTATTCAAGCACTATATGTTTAAAGTCGAATCAGATTTAAGAATTAATCCCTCCCGCTTTTGGCATTATATAAACAGTAAACGGAAAACTAATGGCTTTCCTACATGTCTAATTTATGACGGTACTGTATCGGACAACATACTTGATTCGTGTGAACTCTTTGCCAAATTTTTTCAAAAGGTATACGAAAAGTACGACTCGATGGGCGACTTTAACTTTGAATCATCCACCTCAGAATCGCCTGACAATTTCACCGTAACTTCAAATGATGTTGAACATGCAATTTCAGAACTGAATAATAGCTCATCAACTGATCATGAAGGATTCTGCTCATTATTTTTCAAACTATTATCCTCTTCTCTTGCCACACCAATTGCAATGCTCTTTAATAAGTGCCTAACCAAATCGATCTTTTTAGATGCTTGGAAAGTATGCTCAATCACACGAATCTTTAAATCAGGTAGCCGGAATGAGGTGTGCAATTATCGACCAATCGTTAAACAAAGCACAATATCAAAGTTATTTGATTCCATCGTTAAGGTAAAACTATTGAATATAATCAACGATCACATTTGCGAGAACCAACATGGCTTTGTACCATTACGATCAACTTGTACTAATCTAGCGTTGCTCACTAATAATATCATCAACGCCTTTGTAAATCAAGCACAACTAGACGTCGTTTATACTGATTTCTCAAAGGCATTCGACAAAGTGGACCATTATATTCTCATTAAGAAGCTTAGCGATTACGGTATAAAAAGAACACTTTTAAAATTCTTTTCTAGCTTCTTAAAGAATAGGAAATTGTTTGTAAAAATGGCATCGTTCAAATCAGAAACAATGATTAATGCCTGGTCTGGAATACCGCAAGGGACTCACTGTGGTCCTCTTCTCTTTTTAATATTTATATAAATCATTTATATCATTCTGCAAAATGTTTAATGTTTGCTGATGATGTCAAGTTATTTATAAAAATCCAATATATAAGCGACTGCCTTAATCTTCAACTTCAATCTTTATTTAAATATTCAAAAATGCTGCGTTGTTTCATACAAGAAAGAGCTAAACTCTATAGCCTTTGATTACCACTTGATACTTTTGATACAAAAGATATTTTTAGCACTTGAAATTGTTCAATTTGAGACTGCTTGATAATTTGGAAAAAGTTTTTGTTTACTATTCGTATTGCCAATCTTCTTGAAGTCAATATCAATCGTAAGTACATTCATAAGTTGATGTTTCCACGCAAACTTTTTAAAATATTTTAGAATATTTCATATCGTTTCAAGTGCACTTGTAATTTTCTCTTTGCCGGTGGGATAGATCAGGGATGTAAAAGAATGCATTCATTTGCGAATAATTACTCACTTGAATTTCGTGGCAAATGATTGGAATCAATTTTGTATTCTTCGACTAAGACTAAAAAAATGAAGTCACTATTCAGACTAAATTTGGTGACTAATTATTAATTTTTGAAGTCTTTTTTTGTTAGTCATTTGATTGCAATCATTTGAATGAAGTCTCTTTTTGAAGTTAATTGAAGTCATTTGAATAAAGTCTCTCAATGAAGTCATTTGCAGTAATTTTCAGTCATTTGAAATCAGGTATAGTTGGGCTGTGGTCAGCAACCTGCATTTTACCTGTATTATATGAATAAGTAATAAAATAGTAATACATATGTATTTAATTTTAATTTCTGCCCTCCTACCTTTCTTGTAAAAAAATATTTTTTTAATTACATTTGCTGTAATAAGCGACTTGCATTATGCATGATTCCATTAAGGCTTTGATTTCACACAAAGAAAAACTGAACATTTTGTGTGAAAAACATGGAAGAATATTTGCAATTGCTGCAACCGATCGCAGATGTTATACAGTTTCTACAAAGAGATAATGGTATGGTGTATGGTTTCATTCTACCTACGCTGGCGACAATAAGGACAAAATACCGCAAAATGCGAGGAACCCATGCAATGAAGTATCTATGTACATGCAGCAGTGAGTCTTTTGGAAGAAGCTTTGAAAAAAAGATTCTAGAAATATTTTTGCTTAGAAGAAGTAAATGATGCCATTGTTGCCTCAGTTCTATGTCCTGAAGTTAAATTGAAATGGATTCGATCTTTTAATCCATCATTTACAAATGAAAAAGTAGCCTAGATCAACGACTTGGCCAAAAGTATCGTGGTAAACGAATTCAATTCCAACGACATGGGACCAGATGACAAATGTGAGGAAAGCGGTAGTAAATTTTTTGACTTTTCCTTTATAGATATTAATAATTTTGTAGTACATAATTGTAATTAACATTATTAGCCAACATTTGTAATATCTTTTTCAGAAGGTTGATGTATCGCACTCGTCTATTCAAGACGAATTTGTAGCCTACATGGTTGATAAGTCTTCGGCGATAATCATGCTCCACCGCTATCCTACTGTTAAAAGGGCGTACATTAAATACAACGCACCCATGCCTACCTCAGCCGCCGTGGAAAGACTCTTTTCATTTGCCTCAATACTTAATACACCATGTCGAGGACGTCTATCAGATGACAGCTTCGAACAGTTGTTGCTACTAAATATAAATAATTTCCTATAAGTTCCTATTTGTTTGTAATTTGCTAAATAATACAGGAGCTTTTGAAATAAAATAATAATACAATTGCTACAAACATATTAGTGACTGCACTGAAAAATGAAGTCATGAAGTGACTTCACCAAATGACTAATGAGTCAGAATTCAGAAAAAGACTTCAGACTTCATTTTTTAGTCTTTAGTCAAAACGTTAGTCAATGACTGCATTCAAAAATGTAAGTAATTGATTGTGACTTCAACTGATTTAAATCGCATATGATTGCATTCTTTTACAACCCGGGGATAGATAAACCACTATTTGTGGGGATACATGAACTAGTTTATAATATAAAAACAAAGGAACAAAAATATTCCTGAAAGACGTGCAACGATTTTTACATTCTAATTTGTGGAATTTCAATGTAACTGATTTCCGTATTAAATGAGATATGTATTCATGAAAAAAAAAATTTTTATACGATTGTATGAATAGTTCTGTCTTTTTGGATTCTTTAAATCGTTTTACTATTTTAAAATACAAAATATATCTTGGATTTGTGCAGATTTCACTGAAATTATATATGTTTCAAGTATCCCCACGGGCAAGCACACTTGAACAAAATTCGACAAATATGTCGATGAGTAAAAAAATATAAAACTATAGTACTCGTCATTTTTTGTAAGCGACTAGCAGAAGAACGTCCTACTCGTTTATAATCAACTCTCTGATATTTTGAATACACTTTTCAAAGTTTGTAAAATTTGCAAAAAAAAAAGAGTAATTCTTATAAGAGGCGAATTTACTAACGTCTTCTCTATCTTGGTTTTTTACTTATTTTGATGTTTAGCAAAAATTTTCGAATTTCCCTTGGTAATTTCCAATGATTATTCTCAATAGCTACACTTTCTCACTTTTCAACACTTTCAATGAGGTCGGCTATTTTTTAAGCGAGTTTATTTTAACCCGCTTATTTCAACTCAACTCGCTTATTTTTGTTGTTGCATTCCACGCTATACGATAAGCTACCTATTGTCCTAATCATTAATAAACTTGCAAAATAATGTTAGATCTTTAATATTACTGTTGAAACGATCATTATTACGTAACACTCCAACAATAATAGCAATAAACATAAAAAGTGGTTCAACTATCCCCACTGTCTCCTATCTCCAGTGGTTTCATCACGTAAATGGACAAAGTTAGCAGTATTATAATTTAAAACTTGCTACATTAATGTTCTGTATTTATGTTCAAAAAGTATGAACAAATTTAGAGTGCCTGAGAATTGCAGAGTGCAAAGGACTTGTCGTCGGGAAATCAAAAAATTATAATCAAAAACTGATTGTACGAATAGTTCTTCATACGTATATTTATTACACCCGAGCGTACTTGTACACAAGGGTGTTATATCTTTGTTCGCATAACGGTTGTTTGTAGCAGTAAAAAAGAATCGAGATATATATAGCCATATATGTATATACTAAAATGATCAGAATGAAAAGAGGAATCGATTTAGCCCTGCTGTCTGTCCGTCCGTCTGTCCGTGGTTACAATAACTTGAGCTATCTCATTGAAATTTGGTACATAGATTGCTCTTTGGACAGGGTAGGTTGGTATTGAAAATGGTCAAGATCGGTAAACAACCACGCCCACCTCTTATATAACAGAAGTTTTTGAAATATGCAAACACTCCGTTTTTCGGTATCTATTACAGCAAATTGAGTAAAATTTGGTATTTGGCGCGATTTCGAACTAAGAAATTAGGTTTTTATGAAATTTTGACAATGGGCGTTGCCACGCCCACTTATGACAAATTTTCTGTATCTCCATAACAGTATTAGTTATCGTCACAAAATTTTGTGGACATATTTTCCTTGATATCGCTATTATTATCATAGAAATTTTTTGAAATCGGATCATAATCACGCCCACCTACCAGAATGTAGGCATTTATAAAATTTTGAAAAATGGTCTTTGCCACGCCCACTAAGACAAAAAAATATCTGTATCTCAATAACGGTGTAAGGTATCGTTACAAAATTTGGTGAACACATTTTCCTCAATATCGCTGTTATCATCGTTAAAATTTTTTAAAATCGGACCATAACCTCGCCCACCTCCCATGTAACGTTTCGTTTTTTCTTTATCTATTGGAATGTGGAGCGCCAGGGCTTCGCTGGCACAGTGCGTTTAAAATCTATAAAAATGGTATCTCGGCCACTTTCCGGTCGATGGTATAATTATTTAAAAAAGGAAATTTAACGAAATGACAATTTACAACTTAACGTGTTGAAATGCGCGCAATGAATGTTTTATTCTATTTTTTCTTATACATAGTAGTGTTGGCTGCGATTACAGTTTTAGTACATAATGTAGTGATGATTGGGGGGATGCCAGATTTGCCATTACAGGAACATATTAATTAAAATTTGATATTAAGTGATATAGTTAATTTAGAACATTTTGTCCTTGATATCACTAGCATCACCGTCAATAACTTTTGAAATCGGACCATAACCACGCCCAACTTCCATATAACGGAACGTTTTTCAGTATTTATTGGAAGAAATTGAGTAAAGTTTAGTACTAGGAGCGATTTGAAACTAAGAAACAGGGTTTTTATGAAATTACGGGCACCGCCCATGCAAAAATACATCGCGAGGGTATATAAAAATCGGTTTCGCCCGAAGTTAGCTTTTTTACTTATTTTGTAATTATTTTTTATCATTTATAATACTGAAATCGCTCCCAACTTAATCAAAAAATTATGATATATACTACTTTTTTTATATCAAATTCCCAACATAAACGCTCCGAGCATTCAGAGATTTAAAATAAATGTAAGCTTACATAGTCAGCAGCATATTTTGTGAGAGCTATTCGACACTCTAACTTTAGAGCTGGCTTCCATAAAAAACGGTGAGACCTTTAGTAGGAGCTTCCTGGTATGTCCGCCACGAAAATATACATAGAGATCTTAGTATACCAAAAGCTAAAGCTGAAGTCGAACGCAGAAAGAAAAAGGATAAAATAAAACTGTTTAACCACCCAAATCCTCTGGCAATGCCTTGTGCCAGCCTTCGAAGAGTGGCGTTGGACAACAAGGCTCAGCCTCAAAGTTTGAACAATATTATTATTATAATTTAGAGTTCAGGTTTTCATACTTGTTGTTAGGCTTAATAAAAGTAATATAAGCAGATTCAACAAAAAAACACAAGCACATACAAAAAAAAAACTTTTAATTAAAGAAGGCTCTAACTTATTTAAAGCCGACTTTGACTAGACTATAATAATGATTTAATGCTTTTGTTATTGTGTTCGGTGAACAGTTTCACTAATAAGAGAGTAGTAGTAAAATAATTTTTTCTTATTCTATGGTTCGTCAGTTGTCAATCTTCTTTGCGAAGTTCCGCCACTTACTCATACATTTAAAGCAGATGCTTCTGTAATGGGTTCTTCTACCCGTAGACGCAGAGTCGAAGGATCATCATTCATACGCACATGCCACAGTCATCGCAATTGTTTAATTTACTTACGTTATTATATCTGACGTCGTATAGGCAGCTTTTATTCGACTATCAAAGGGAATTTAAAGTCGGTGAAAAGGTGTTTTATACCGGTTCCTTGGGGTGGATCCAGAACGTTTTTTAAGGGGGGCGAATGAAAATTGCTATAGACGCATTTCGTGAGACAAATCAAATTTGTTGAGGCAGCTTGAGGCACTTTTCATATAATCATATACAAATTTTCGTATTTTTTAAATTTCGTTCAACTGTAATTGATTTGGGTGTGCAGTATCTCCATAAATTTTTTTGTATATTTGACATGTATAGTGACATGTATATGTGAAGAATTCGTTCAATAATGTACTTTTTATGCTTCCGGAGGAACAAAAGTAGGCACACTTCATAATGTATTTTGATTTTCTTCTGATTTTCCGACCGGGTGGAAAGTTGATGTATGTTGGAACGATTTTCCGTCATCTCTTGTCAAATTTGGTTTTGTGACATACCGGTTTTGGCATTGTGCCATCTTCAGTGTCGTTTCGAAACGACGTAACATACTATTCATAATGTATACTAAAAATCATTTGAATTCTATTGTTTTCGAAAAATTCAAAATTTGTAAAAAATAAATGTAGAGTTCTGGGGGGAGTGGACAGCTTATTTATGCATTTCTTATGAGTACCCCGAATACAAAGGTCTAGTGAATTGATCAGCAGACTTTCACTAGTACAATCAGCAAATAAAATGGTAATAAGCTAACGACCGTACAAAAAATGTCGATATATCGAATTATCGATATATTTTCAAAAAAATATTGGATTTTTATTTCCGAACATCAGATGTGTATCAAATTCGATATTTTTTAAGATCTCGAAAAGCTCCATTTGATTTGATTTGAACGTAACTGTGCGTAGTATACCTTTATAGTTTGTGAACACAAAAAAAAAATATTAAAGCCAATAGAGTTTTGGGTGAATTTTCGTCATATCACACCGGTTATCTTTGAAATTTTTTAAATATTTAACTAAAATTAATTAAATTACTCAAGCTGCCTTAGTATCCTCTGAAAAATGTACTTATGCTGTTAATTTAACTGTACCGGATAATAGAAGCAGGTGCACAGGGAAGCACATCAAAGATTGTGTACTTCAGATGTTTATATCCAACGAATACTGGTTTGGGGTGAAATGGGGTATAGGGGTGCAATGGGGTACAGGGGTGCAATGGGGTACAGTGGTGCTTCTGGGTATGCGGTTACAGTTGCACGGCTGTACTCAATTCCTACTCTTTCGTCCACGTTCGTGCACCCTGGGCAACGTGAGCAACCCATGTGCGATATACGGTAACCAACCCGTGTGGAGCCATGGGTCACGGCTAATAGAGAGGGAGCTTTAGTGGAGCCACTCCGACATATTCGGTTTAAGGGTCCACTAAAGTCCGCAGCGTCTGTTCACCAGGAGGTGCGGCTGCAAGCGGGCGTCTGTCTTGGAGCAAGCGGCTCGCTATATAAACGAACTTAAAATTTCCACCCCCAGCAATTGGTTGTGCGCAGGGCTTGGAACCCGCCACGTAAACAACAACTTCCAATGAAAAGGATAACAAAGCCTCGGATGGGAACCCCCTTTTTTGATGACGACCACGGCAAACGTATTAAGGACAATGATTTGAGGGCATGCACCTGGAATGTCCGGACCCTTAATTGGGAAGGTGCCTCTGCCCGGCTGGTTGATGTCCTCAGCAAAGCAAAGGCTGACATCACCGCCATCCAAGAGATGGGAAGGACGGGGCAAGGGAAAAAAGTGATAGGCCCTTGCGACATCTACTACAGCTGCCATGTAAAGGAGCGCAAATTTGGTGTCGGATTTGTGGTGGGAGAGAGACTGCGCCGTAAAGTACTGTCGTTCAATCCGGTGGATGAACGTCTCGCCACAATCCACATCAAGGGGAGATTCTTCAACATCTCCCTGATTTGCGCCCACGCCCCGACGGAAGAGAAGGACGATGGGACCAAAGATCGCTTCTACGATCTCCTTGGCCGCACGTATGAGCGGTGCCCCCACCTCGATATAAAAATCGTGCTTGGTGATTTCAATGCCAAGGTGGGCAAGGAGGGCGTCTTTGGTTCCACTGTCGGAAAATTCAGTCTCCACGCCGAAACGTCTGATAACGGATTGAGACTGATCGACTTCGCCGGGGCCCGAAACATGGTAGTCTGTAGTACCAGGTTCCAGCATAGGAGAATACATAAAGCTACGTGGCTGTTTCCAGATGGTAAGACACGAAACCAAATCGACCATGTTGTGATAGACGGATGGCACGCTTCCAGTGCCCTAGATGTGCGCACGATCCGAGGAGCCAACATCGACTCGGATCATTTTCTTGTGGCAGCTAAGATCCGCACTCGCCTCTGTGCAGCAAAAAGCGCACGCAAATGGACACACGGAAAGCTCGACGTCGGAAAGCTTCAATCGCAACAGACAGCCACCCACTTCGCCACTCGACTTGCACTCCTGCTCTCTGAGAGCAATAATCAACAGAACGATATGTTTAAATGACTTGCACTCATTTAAATACGTACGGCATCCCCGACACCTACTGTCAACCAGCTGAATCCGCTGAATTCGGAGTCGCCATGGAATACTTTCCAGTGTTGCGAACCTATAAATACAACAATCGTATGCGAAATTGCTCTCTTCCCTTTTTATTCAACATCACCTAGAGGTCATACAACGCGGGATCATATTTTATATCAGCAACGACAACGTGGAATCCTACTCATCGAACAATAACATTTTATTCTTCAACCACCACATCGACGTGGGAATGCTCATACATACATCTACATACGTAATATTCTTCCAATACATTTGCTTTATGGAATTATCCACTTTTTCTGAATTCATTTAATTTAAAATACACGTTTCATAAATATTACAAAATTATATCATTTATACATACTTGTCATCAATTATCATACAGTCCATTTTTTGCTCATACATACATTCTTATTATAAGCGTTAAATTGTTAACTAATCGAGAAAAACTGAAATCATTAAATATTCTCTAATATCAAAATTCAAAGAGCTAAACATTTATTCATGGTCCTTACGATCCAAATTTGGCAGCACCCAACAACTTAAGTAAGGCAAGGTGGCAACACGTGAATTCGGAAACATCAGAACACGCTACGCAACACTGGACGCAGTTGTCATTTTCATTTTTCCAACAGACCAACCAAAAACAAGCAAAAATCTAATTTCGCCAACTTTTGAGCGCAACGAGGGAAATCTGATAAAATCCGAAAGCAAATATTTCGCCAGCTGCAGCAATAGGCGCAAACGTTGGACTTCGTTAAACCATCAACACTCAGCGTGGGACCCATTTTTAAACAAACAGCACAAAATTCATTGTTTCACAGCGAAGAAGCCGCAAATAGTTGCAACGGTGAGCAAGTGCATCGCATCGGACATCGTTGGAGTTTTCGGCAAGCCAAATGAGAAGTATCAAGGGAAAAACGTATGTAAGTCTGTACCTTAAATTTGCACAAATCTATGTACATATATGTATGTACATAGGAATATCCAAATATATTCATAAATACACCTTGAAGTGTAAATTTGCAACCACATTCGTGTATATGTATATGCACATATGTATATAATTTTCAGATACATATATTTCCGATTATTGGTACAGTATGCCCTAACCGTTACTCGAAGAACTCGCGGTTTTAATATATACATACATATGTACATATTCATATTCTATATAAAAATTCGTTAAATAAATTCTCTCGCACTCGTTGCTTCTCCTTTAAATACAAATTGGTACTCGTTGCTTCTCTTTAGTAACAAATTGGTTCTCGTCGCTTCTCAAATATATTCATATGCACATAGAGTATATGAACATACATATTTATATGCTCAGATGCGGATAAAATCCACAATCAACCCTTAAAGGGACGCGGCTTGCTTCGGCGCGTTAACCGATAATTACTTGTGCAATTATAGATACGTACTTACATACATACATCTATACACATGTACGTATAAATGTGTCGATTCGCTCAGCAACATATGGTTTTAGCTAGTAAGTAAAGTGCGTTTACCCAGTAGCAAACCAACAAGGAATTGCCCCAGCAGAAAGTCAAAGGCACTTCCGGATTTTATCTGTACAATATTTGTTTTTTTTTTGTTTTGCAAATTTAAACAGAATTGGTTTGTTGGCGATAACCTACAAAAAAAAAAAAAAACATTTTAAATACATTTTATACGTTTCCAAATTTGTTTCGAACAACAAAACTAGCGTGGTGCATATACATCTCGTCACTTGAGACAAGTTCTTTACCACAATTCTCAAACAGAATTTCAACTTTTAAAATTAAACATTTAAAATTCATTCATATTCAACCATGGCAGTCGCTTCCCTATTAATGTCGAAGTTTATCTTCGATTCAAATAACGTAGTGAATTTCCGCTCACATTTTGAAAAGGAGGATCCGGAGGATTATACAGATTCGTTACTCGAAGTGAAGATGCAGGACCTCCAATCTCGTTGGGAAATGCTTAAACTTTCGTAGGAAAAAGTCTGCATTGCCGACGACATTTCGATAACTTCTGATTTCAAAGAAGAAGCACACACTAAGTTCCAACTGTGCACAGACAGTTATAACATATGCAAGTCCCATATCGTTGACCAACTGAAACTATTTCAGGGCAATGCAAGTAGCCCAAATGACACCACTCGTCAATCTCATTCGATCAACGATAATTCGATACCTTGCATAAAGGTACCCCCCTGCGACACCCAAATATTTTATGGTAGCTATGAGGAGTGGCCATCCTTTCGGGATATGTTCACGGCCGTATACCTCAACCATCCCAAGCTAACACCCGCACAGAAACTTTATCACTACCGGCTATGCGATGAAAATTTCTCTCTCGCCTGGAAAGCGTTAAGAGCCCGTTTTGAAAACAAAAGAATTTTGATAGACACACAATTAAAAACTCTTTTCAACATTTCCCCAGTTTCCTCCGAAAACAGCGAAACAATTAATGATTGCGTGTTTAAAGTCTCAAGGAGTTTCCACTGCCGATTGGGATCCTTTGCTTATTTATCTTTGCTCTTGTAAGCTTCCAGAAGAAACTCTTTCCCTCTGGGAGCAGTCTCTCAAGTCCAGAAAGGACTTACCAAACTGATCTCAAATGGATGAGTTTTTGACCAGTCGGTATGAAGTGGTTGAGCGCCTGCACAGCTATAAGGCTTCAAAATCGCGCAAAAAATTCAGTGTAACCACTCCTCCGAACAGTTTGCATTCACTTGCAAACTTTGTAAGAAAAACCATGCGTTGAAATTTTGTCCAGAATTTAAGAAGTTTAAAGTACCCGAACGTAACAAATTTGTAGAACAAAATGGCTATTGTACCAATTGTCTCGCGTTCAATCACGTTTTATCTAATTGCGAAAGCTCTTTTCGTTGTCTACACTGTAAAAGATCCCACCACACAATGTTGCATACCTCTCAAGCAAACCAAAAGTCAGAGCCCAGGGCATCCGGTAGAAATCCGTCGGCTTCCTCATTAACGAATGCAACGCCCTTGTTGTACACACAAACTTCTGACTCCTCCAGTCATTCCAGCGAACTTACTGAAGGCAATTATGAAGAATCCCCTACTTCTACTGAGAGCAATACCCATGTACAAGTGAACTTCTCTACAAACAGTGAGAAAACGCAACTCCCAACAGCACTCGTTCACATTGATCACAGGGGTACGCTTTTTACTCTACGAGCTCTCATTGATCAAGGCTCACAAAAAACTTTCATTTCCGAGAAAGTACAAAAGCGATTGCAATTACCTACGCAAAGGGAAAACTTCTCCGTTACCGGAATGGGCGGAAAGATAGTGGAAAACGCAAACCGGGTCTGCAACATCACCCTTGTTTCCAAACGACACGATATTCGTCTCAACTCCCGAGCGATTGTATTGCAAAAACTCACAAGTTTTCTACCAACCTTTGCAATTCCCAAACCTAATCCCATAGAAATCAAGGATCTAGACCTCGCTGATCCGTACTTCTCTACTCCAGGTCCAATCGATATGGTAATTGGAAGTGATCTCATACCACGAATTCTGCTTCAAGGCATCAAACACCAAGTCCTTGGAAGTCGCCTGGCTCAAAATTCCATTTTCGGCTGGTATTTAAGTGGACCACTTAACCTTACCTAATGTACTTCCTTCCATAAGCACGTGTCGGAAACTCCCATTGAAATATTGATTCCCAACTCAAACGTTTCTGGGAATTAGAAGAGATCGCAGAACTGCATCCACCTTCTGAGACCGATCAATTTTGCCAAAAACTTTATCAGGATTCAACCTTTCGGCAGAACGATGGACGATATGTCGTGCGACTGCCATTTAAATCCAACTTCCCTTTAAGTCTCTCCTTAGGTTCATCTCGCGCTCAAACGATGAAGCAAGCCAATCGAATGGAGCATATGCTCCACAAAAATCCGAACCTGAAGGAAGAATATAATCGTGTGTTAGAAGAATATATATCTCTTGATCACATGACACCCATCATTCCCGAAGAGATTCATGAAAATGGGTAGTTCTTCTCATATTATTTACCACATCATTCACTCATTAAACCAGACAGTAAGTCCACCAAAGTGCGGGTGGTATTTAACGCCTCTAAACCCACTGCATCTGGTATATCCCTTAATGACATTCTTCATATCGGACCTTCCCTACAAACAGACCTCATGTTTGCCATTCTCAATTGGCGTTTATATAAATATGTTTTCAACGGCGACATACAAAAGATGTATCGCCAAATCCTCTTGCACAAAGAGGATCAGCAATATCAAAGAATTCTCTTCCGCAGAAAAAACGAATCTAAGTTAACAGATTTTGCACTTAAGACCGTAACCTTTGGAGTTAACTGCGCTCCATATTTAGCCATTCGGACACTTCACCAGTTAGCAAATGATTCAAAAGTCTCTCACCCTTTGGCCATCCGAATCCTGACAAAGGAAACTTATGCCGATGACATATTGTCAGGAGGTCACGATCTTCCATCTAGCATAAAAGCACAGGCTCAGGTAATAAATTGTTTAGCCTCTGCTGGTTTTCCGTTGAAGAAAATAACAGCTAATCACCCAGAGTTACTCAGTCACCTTCCCATCGAAGACTTACTCGATTCGAATTTTCTTAAATTTGATTGCGCAAGTTCGACCAAGATCCTTGGCATACGTTGGAACGCGTTAAATGACTCATTTTCCTATTTAATTGAGTCAACGAAACCACCGTCCATTGCTACGAAGAGACAAATTTTATCCTCTGTATCCAAACTTTTCGACCCCGCAGGGTGGCTTGCGCCCATTATCATACAAGCAAAAATATTGTTGCAGCAAATATGGCTTGATGGCTCAGGATGGGATGAATGCGTGAAGCCACTTGCACTTAATAATTGGATACAATTTGTATCTGACCTACCCACAGTCGAAGAAATTCAAATACCAAGATGGACTGATTTTTCTCCAAATCGCAAAGTTCAAATACACGGTTTCTGTGATGCATCCGAGAAAGCATATTGCGCATCCATTTATATTCGTACCCTTGCAAGTAATAGAGTCTCGTCACATCTTCTCTTCTCAAAAACCAAGGTCGCACCTTTGCAGACGGTGAGTCTTCCGCGCCTAGAGCTATGTGGTGCAGTCCTGCCCTCTAAGTGCATAAAAAATGTCATTAGTCAGCTTCCATTAGGAGATACAGAAACCTTTCTGTGGTCTGATTCGTCAATCGTCCTTTCGTGGCTTGGAAAACCACCTTGTACGTGGAAAGTCTACGTCGCCAATCGTACATCGCAGATCATCAACAACGTTGGGAACATTAAATGGCGTCACGTGTCCAGTAGCTACAACCCGGCAGACTTAGGCACACGAGGTTGTAGGCCTCAGGACCTAATTCACCAATCCGTTTGGTGGCACGGACCAGATTGGCTTCGGGAACATCCTGACAAATGGCCAGTATCACTTTGTCAAGACGTCTCTCCAGTCGAAGAAAGGAAAGTCAATGCTCTTAACGAGATAGAAGACGAACCTGAGATTTTAGTGCGGTTCTCATCATGGTCAAAAGCCTTGCACGTGATCGCGTACATGTTTCGATTCGCCTATCAAAACAAGCCAATGTCCTTCATTCGAGCTAACATGCACAAGTCTGTTGTACTGACTCAACAAGAAATTCAGTGGGTCAAAATACGTTTAGTCACATTGGCTCAACAAAGCCACTACGTATCGGAATATGAAAAACTTTCAAACCAGCAACCAATATCCAAAAGGAGCTCACTTCTGACATTGAACCCGTTTATGGATCACCAAGGACTTCTATGCGTGAACGGCCGTTTATCCAATTCCTGTCTCTCATATAATGAAAACCACCCCATTGTTCTGCCCGAATCATCCAGATTCTGTCACCTATATCTTCAGTGCTTGCATCACCTTTTATTGCACGCTGAGCACCAACTTATGGTCAGATCTGCTAGACAAGAGTATTTCATACCAAGACTTAAATCCAAAGTCAAATTTTGCATTAGAAATTGTAAAACGTGTACAATCTTTAAGCAAAACACTAGCTCGCAGATCATGGCCGCTCTACCCCCAGAGCGTTCCAACTTCTCTCTACCATTCACATATACAGGATTGGACTTTGCTGGTCCAATCGATATTCGAGCATCTTCTCTACGAAAATCCCCGATGCTCAAAGGATATGTTTGCGTGTTTATTTGCTTTTCAACTAAAGCAATGCATCTCGAACCATGCTCAGATCTAACAACCAAAGCTTTTCAAGCAGCATTTTCCCGTTTCGTCGGAAGACGTGGTCTTCCACGACGTGTCTATTCCGATAATGGCAAGAATTTTGTGGGCGCCAACCGAGCATTCCAAAAAGATTTCAGATATTTCCTTAAAGAAACTGCTGATGACGTTCGATTCATGTACACCATGCATGGCTTCGAGTGGCGGTTCTTGCCTCCAAACGCTCCTCACATGGGCGGTCTCTGGGAAGCGGCTGTAAAGAGTTTTAAGCTCCACTTCGAACGGTTCGCTGGAAGCCATCATTTCAACTTTGAGGAACTCGCTACCTTGCTAGCTCGTATCGAGGCGGTACTAAATTCACGGCCGCTCTCTCCAATGTCGGACAATCCTCAAGAGTTGCTAGCCCTCACTCCTGGGCATTTCTTGCGCGGTGCTCCACTCGTTGCCATTCCCGAACCACAATTTGATAACCTTTCTCTGCTTAATAGATGGGAAAAGCTCAAACTATTTCACCACCAGATTAGTCAAAGGTGGAAGGACGAATACCTCAAAGAACTTCACAAGAGGTACAAATGGAAGTTTCCCCAAAAGAACTTATCTGTAGGTGACTTCGTAGTAATTAAAAGCAAGTTACTCCCCCCAAACGAATGGCGCTTAGGCCGTATTGAAAAAATTTATCCCGGGTCGGACAATATGGTACGTGTTGCAGAGGTCAGAACGCAACACGGAACTTTTACGCGTCCAATTGTGAAACTATGTCCCATTCCCGAGCGCTCTGACCTTCCTGATCTCAATTTTGAAGACAATCAAACTGTTTGACTATTTGTGTTATATATAGTAGTTGAAAACCTCAGACCATACTAATCATTTGACAATTACAGCTACACCACATCGCATCGCCTGCGCAAGGATCCGACGATTTATCTATGCTTGGTATGCTGGCGTTATCACGCTCTGCGATTTTGCAAGGTGTTTCCGGCCATGGATTGGGACGAGCGCGTCAATATTGTTCGCAAGTTCGAATATTGTTTCAACTGTTTGGCACGCACTCACTCGAATGTGAAGCAATGCAGCTCTCCGGAGACCTGTAAACAATGCAAGAAGCTTCACCATACGCTCCTCCATCGACCAAAGCAAGGCGAGAAACGTAAGCCAGTTTCGAAACGATTACTCAAGCGCAGGCCAGAAGCAGCTCGTCATCACCTTGAGATGGCTTTCAAAGCGTTGCAGCAGTTGCGTAGCGATCTTGCACAGGTGCAAGGGGCGCGCCATGTTTAAATGTCTTGCACTCATTTAAATACGTACGGCATCCAGCTGAATCCGCTGAATTCGGAGTCGCCATGGAATCGCTAAGACTGAGAATATGCACTCAGATCTTCTTGCTATGCAACGAAATCTGCTCGAAAAAGATGATAAAATTTCTTTACTCACTGCTGAAGTTAATAAACTGCGTACATACGTTAGTGCTGCTATTGAGAAGCTTGGATGTGAGAATGCTGCTCTGGAAGAAAGAAATACTGCTAATCACGCTCTGCTGCCTTCTTCACAAATTTCGCATGCTCGCTCTTCTACTATCGCAGCTAATACCTTGTATTCTACTGCTGTTGCTCGGCCTTGCACTGCTACACAGTCGCGCGCTGGGAAATTACCGCCAAAAGTTGTTGTCTCCTCTGCTGCTGCTCTTTCTAATGTTAATACACACATTCGCGTTACTAATACTAGTGCTACTAATCACTCTGAGAGAACATCTGACACTGAGCCAATAACCTCTAAGTCTAGCACATCTCCCTCTCTTTACTCGCCAGCTGCTGCAACAAATAATACACAGTGGACAACGATTGCTAAGAAACGGGACAAAAAACAAGTAAAAAAACCAGTAAAAGTTGATGGTACAAATACTTGTAGGGACTTGGTTGTTGCGACTAAATATAAATGGTTGCATTTGGCATCTTTTTCGCCTTCTGAAGATGATATTAAGGACTACGTCTCTAAGCAAACAAACTTAAACAAAAATACGCTTTCCTGTTTCAAATTGGTCAAGAAGGATGTTTCATTGACGGACATTAAGAGGGTAAACTTTAAGTTGGGAGTTCCAGAGCCTTCGTATGAGAAATTGTTCAAGGCTGAAATTTGGCCTGTAAACGTAACTGTGAAGCCCTTCCAGTTTTTTCTGAAGGATCCAAAACAGCGGATGCCGACATAAAGTCTTCACATCCTCAATTTGACGGTCTTAAGGTCTATTTCCAAAATTTATCCGGGATGCGAACAAAGGCTGACCTTGTTCAATCCCTAAGTACGCAACTAGAATATGATATATTTGTTCTTGTTGAGACCTGGCTAAACCCCAATTTCTATGACAGTGAATTTTTTGATTCGAACTTGTTTAATGTGTTTCGCAAAGACAGAGATTCAGCAAAAACTGGATGCATGCGCGGCGGAGGTGTTTTAATTGCTGTCAAGCATCAACTTCGTGCATTCTTGATTCCTTTCAACAATGGTAACTCCCTGCTGGATAAACTTGTGTTTGTATTAGTGCTCCTTTTTCGCAGGATTCTATATACCTTCTTGCTTCGTATATACCGCCTGATAGTTCGTTCGAGTTGTATAAAGCGCATGCGGATAACGTGATGTCTCTAGTTTCAAATAATTTAAATGATAATCACTTGTGTTTGCTAGGCGATTTTAATTTATGTAAGATTAATTGGTCTACTAATATTTCTAACTCTAATCTCACACCAAAAAATGCTTCTGCAAATCATGAGTTTTATTTTATTGATAATATCCTAAGTCTTAATTTATGTCAAGTTAACAATTTTGTTAATTCTTTGAGTAGAATCTTGGATCTTATATTTGTAAGCGATAACTTAAATTATAGAGTTAGTGAATGCTTGAATCCCATAACTCCTAAGGACAAGCATCATTTACCTTTAGTTGTAAAACTAGATTTCTATTGTTTTGCTTCTGTTCCTTCTGATGACAGGATATCATTTAATTATGCCTTATGCGATTTTCCTAGTTTTAATGAACTACTCCTCGAGATTGACTGGGTTAATTTGCTGGCAGATCTTGATACATTTACTAGTTTTACTACATTCAAGTCCATTATGTCTAAACTCTGCCTTGATAATATTCCGGTCTGGAAGAAAAGACCCTACAAATTGCCCTGGTATTCTAAGGATCTAAATAAGCTTAAAAATCTTAAAAATAAGTATTTTAAAAAGTTTAAATTATCAAAGAACCATTTTTATTTTGTTAAATTTAAACGATATCTAAGTGAATTCAACTATTTAAATAAATCGCTCTAATATAACTATATCCATAACATGGAGCTGAGCATTAAATCGAATCCAAAAACCTTTTGGAAATACATAAAATCTAAAAAAAACTGTGCTTCTGTTCCCACGGGTGTCTTTTTTGATAATAATTATGCGCATACCTCAACTAAAGCTTCAAATTTATTTGCTGAGTTTTTTAAATCTAACTATGTGGATGAAGATGATGACCATTATTGCGACTTTTCCTCTGGCTTAGATTCAATTTTGGACTTTGGCGCTCTATACCTCTCAACTAAAGACATTAGCAATGCCCTCATTAAACTGAAGCCTTCCACTCAAACCGATATTGATGGACTTTCAGCAGTTCTAATTAAAAATTGTCCTGCTCTGATATATCCTCTTAAATTAATTTTCAACAAATCATTATCGTCGGGAAATTTCATTGAAGCGTGGAAGCTCACTTCCATAACGCCCGTCTTTAAGAGTGGCAATAAAAACGGCATCAGGAATTATAGGCCTATTTCAAAGCTCTCGACTGTTTCGAAAATTTTTGAACACGCAGTCAATGCTAAGTTGAGTTTTGCGGTTAAATCGATAATTTGCCTAAATCAGCGTGGGTTTGTCGCCAACAGATCTACAGCATCGAATCTAGCTGTATTTAGTGAATACTGCATCGAGTCATTCTCGGCCGGTTTGCAAGTTGACTGTATTTATACGGACTTTTCGAAAGCTTTCGATAAAGTCTCTCACAGTGTCTTAATTAAAAAATTATCCTGTCTTGGCTTTTATTCTGCTTTTCTGCAATGGATAAAATCCTACTTGTGCAATAGGTGCTGTGTTGTGTCCTTTGATGGTATTACATCTACTCCCTTTGTTGCCTCCTCTGGAGTCCCGTAAGGGAGTATTTTGGGGCCACTCCTATTTACATTATTTATTAATGATATCAGAAATTGCTTTTCATATGCTAAATTCTTACTTTATGCTGATGACTTAAAGATCTTCTCAGCGATTAAGTCCCCGGCAGATGCCATTAAGCTTCAGACTGACATTGACAGACTTTACTTGTGGTGCCAGAAATCATGTCTCTCACTTAACTTATCGAAATGCTTTCAAATGACATACTCGAAATTATCTAACATTATACCTTATAAGTACAGTATATCAACCTGTGTCCTTCAGTGTGTTAGGGAGATTAAGGACCTTGGTGTTGTCTCCGATAGTAAATTTACTTTTACTAACCACATAAATTTTATCACTTCAAAAGCTTTCTCTATGTTGGGTTTTATTAGGAGAAATGCGTCTAAATTTTATGATCCCTATACTATTAAGCTACTTTATGTATCATTTGTAAGGTCTCACCTAGAATATGGTCTTTTTATTTGGAGACCGAGTAGTCAGCAAGCTGTCGCAAGAATTGACCGGGTGCAAACAATTTTTCTTAAATTTGCACTTCGGTCTCTGCATTTTAGTGATCCCATACCATCATATCCTGCTCGTCTCATGCTCATAAGTCTCAAGTCGTTAGAAAGTCGTAGGTCTATACACTGCCTCTCCTTTACTCATAATATCATAACTGGTGTTATTGATTGCCCTTACTTGCTGGAAAGGATTCGATTTAATGTTCCCCAGCGTTCTCTGCGAAATTTCTACCTGTTTTATGGTGACAATTTTAAAATTAATTACGCCAGTAATGCGCCCATTACTCGTGCTACACTTGAATTAAATTCCATTAATAATAATGTTGATTTTGATTTTTCCCTTTCAAGGGCTGCTTTTTTGAATATTTTGAATTCTGTCTTATAGTTAGTATATTATTTTAAGTTACTTTTGTTAATTTAAGTTCCTTTTGTTCGTAGTCTGTAAGAATTTGAATTCAAAGACGAAATAAATAAATAAATAATAAAAATAATAATAAATAAATAATAATAATACTTTCCAGTGTTGCGAACCTATAAATACAACAATCGTATGCGAAATTGCTCTCTTCCTTTTTTATTCAACATCACCTAGAGGTCATACAACGCGGGATCATATTTTATATCAGCAACGACAACGTGGGATCTTCATCTTCATATATCGTCAAATATAATCCTACTCATCGAACAATACCATTTTATTCTTCAACCACCACATCGACGTGGGAATGCTCATACATACATCTACATACGTAATATTCTTCCAATACATTTGCTTTATGGAATTATCCACTTTTTCTGAATTCATTTAATTTAATATACACGTTTTATAAATATTACAAAATTATATAATTTATACATACTTGTCATCAATTATCATACAGTCCATTTTTTGCTCATACATACATTCTTATTATAAGCGTTAATTGCTAACTAATCGAGAAAAACTGAAATCATTAAATATTCTCTAATATCAAAATTCAAAGAGCTAAACATTTATTCACGATATTTCCGGACAGTGGAACCATATTTCTCGCTGTCTACATACCGCCGCTGAAGAATCCATCGGATTTCAGCGAGCCCGAAAGAACAACTGGTATGACGAGGAATGTCGGGCCGCTACGGAACATAAAGACGCTGCCTACAGAGCCACACTGCGATCGGGCGCAACGCGGGCTGTACGGGAGCGTTATCGTGAGTTGAAGAAGGAAGCAAGACGCATTTTTCGCGAGAAAAAGAGAGAGTCCGAAATGCGTGAGTGCGAAGAGCTTGAGATGCTGGCCGACAGGAATAGCGGCCGAAAATTTTTTCAGAAAGTACGGCGGCTAACAGAAGGTTTCAAGACCGGGGCGAATTCCTGTAAAAATAAAACCGGCGACCTGGTGACTGATGTCCACAGCATACTTAAATTATGGAGGGAGCACTTCTTCACACTGCTTAATGGAAGCAGCTGCAACAACGATGGAGAAGATGTAGAACCCGAATCCCCAATCAATGATGATGGACGTGATGTACCATCACCCGACTATGACGAAATTCGGAAAGCGATAACACGGCTGAAGAACAACAAAACGCCCGGGGTTGACGGGTTACCAGCTGAGTTATTTAAGTACGGCGGAAAGGAGCTGGTTAAGTGCATGCACGACCTCATCTCTAGAATATGGTCGGAAGAACGCACGTCTGCTGATTGGAACTTAAGTGTGCTCTGCCCAATCCACAAAAAGGGTGATCCTGCAGTCTGTGCCAATAATCGCGTGATTAGTCTTCTTAACATCGTCTATAAGGTTCTGTCTGTGTATTGTGTGAAAGACTTAAGCCCACCGTCAATGAACTGATTGGACCTTACCAGTGTGGCTTTAGACCTGGTAAATCTACCACCGACCAGATATTCACAATACGCCAGATCTTGGAAAATACCCAAGAAAGAAGAATCGACACACACCATCTTTTTGTCGACTTCAAAGCCGCCTTCGATAGCACGAAAAGAAGTTTCCTATATGCCGCAATGTCTGAATTTGGGATCCCGGCAAAACTTATACGGCTATGTAAAACGACGTTGAGCAACACCACCAACTCCGTCAGAATTGGGAAGAACCTCTCCGAGCCGTTTGATACCAAACGAGGTTTCAGACAGGGTGACTCTTTGTCGTGCTATTTCTTTAACCTGATGCTGGAGAAGATAATTCGAACTGCAGAACAAAATCGGTCAGGCACCTTATTTTATAAGAGTGTGCAGCTGCTGGCGTACGCCGATGACATTGACATCATCGGCCTTAACAACCGCGCAGTTAGTTCTGCCTTCTCCAAACTGGATAGAGAAGCGAAGCGAATGAGTCTGGAGGTGAACGAGGGCAAGACGAAGTATTTCCTGTCATCAAATAGACAGTCGGCGCATTCACGACTGGGATCTAACATCACTGTCGACAGCTATAACTTTTAAAAAGTAGAGGACTTCGTTTACTTAAGAACCAGCATTAACACCAATAACAGTGTCAGCCTTGAAATCCAACGCAGAATCTTTCTTGCCAACAAGTGCTACTTCGGACTGAGTAGGCAATTGCACAGTAAAGTCCTCTCTCGACGGACCAAAACCATACTCTATAAGTCTCTCATCATGCCCGTCCTATTGTATGGTGCAGAAGCATGGACGATGACAACATCAGATGAGAGGGCTCATGGAGTGTTCGAGAGAAAGATTCTTCGAAATATTTATGGACCTTTTCGTCTTTGCGACGGCGAATACCGTGTACGATGGAACGATGAGCTGTACGAGCTGTATAATGACGTAAATATAGTACAGCGGCTAGGGCACGTCGTTCGACGTCCCTTCATTTGCCTATCCCTAAGTGCAATATAAACACACTAAAATACCGAATTGCTACTAAACCTTCATTTTTTTTTATCCGCCAATCGCTCTTTTAAGTAGCAAAAACCTGAATCGGGAGTTTTTCTGCAGGTGTAAATAGATATATATGTATGTACTGGAGTAAGCCTCCATAACATGGAATCCCCGTTATCAAGCGCATATACAAGGTGGCGCAAAAGTAATCCTCCTATCAGAAAATGCTATAAATTTTGCGATTGGCCCCTAATGTCAGTTCTGTTTTGACAATTGTGTAGTAAACACATGCGAAATACACGTTAATAAACAATGTTACGCTACACTGCTCCAGAACGCGGAATATTGCTGACAATTTTTTTGACCAATAATCGGTCGGTGACTTTGGCACAACGTGAATTTCGTCGCGGATTTCCTGGCCGTCCAACGCCTACTGGTGAAACACTGTGACGTTTAGCCGCTCGCCTCGAAGAGACTGGCACAACACGAGATGCTGCCAGGCGTGGCAGACCCCGGAGTAGCCGTTCTGCAGAGAATATTGCTGCTGTAGCCGAGGATGCCATGGAAGCGCCGTCGACATCGACCAGACGACGAGCCACGCAAATGGGTATCAGTCGACGGTCTTTACAGCGAATTTTGGTATAAGATTTGAAGATGTTTCCGTACAAAGTCCAGATGGTGCATCAGCTGTTAGCTGCTGACCGCCAATCGCGTCTAACATACGCTCAAGCCATCCTTAATCACCACCAAGAGGAAGATGATTTTTCATCAGAAATAATCGTGAGTGATGAGGCCCATTTCCATCTTAGCGGGTACGTAAATATGCAAAGTTACGCTTCTGGGCCACTGAAAATCCGCGTGTAACCCACGAAGAGGCATTACACCCGCTCAAAGTCACTGTATGGTGTGCTGTTTTCGCTGGAGGAGTCATCGGACCTTTTTTCTTCGAAGACGTCGCGGGCCAAACAGTTACTGTGAATGGTGAGCGCTACAGAGCAATGATCAACGAGTTCTTTTTGCCGCAACTTGATGAATTGGGATTGGAAATCATGTGGTTCCAACAGGACGGTGCAACGGCACACACTGCACGTGCCACAATCGATATGCTGAAGGATGCATTTCCCGGGCGCATAATCTCCCGTTTTGGCGATTTGCACTGGCCAGCAAGATCGCCTGATTTGACCGCTCCAGACTTCTTTTTGTGGGGCTTTTTGAAGTCGCGGGTTTATGTCATCAAGCCTCAGACGCTTGCAGCTCTTAAAGACAATATCCGCCGGAAGTTTTGCCAAAGTGATGGAAAATGCCATAAAAAGGGCTCAAATGACAATCAACTGTGGTGGCGGCCATTTACATGACATCATATTCTCGACTTGATGTAAAAAAAATTAAAAGACCAAAGAAGAATCAAACTTTTTAATTTTTTCTTTAAATTACAGCCAAAAAACATCGGAAGTTTACTTTTGCGCCACCTTGTAGATAAGCCAGAATCAATACAAAAACAATTTTCAAAGTTTCTTTTGCACAGGGAAATGGTAGGAACAATGTTTCTGTTTAAGCTACCAGACCCGGCGAACTTCGTCTCGCCCAAAATTAAAAAAAAAATAAATTAAACACTTTTTGAGCTCCGTTGTATACTTATTTAATACCTTTTATTTGTACGGAATGTATTATAATCGCGGAGACTTTGCTAAATGCTGATTTTTACGTAGGGGAATACTTCGATCCATATTTGAATGATGTTTTTCGTAAAGACAGTCACACTTTTAAACAGGATTTGTACTCGTTTGTGCACATGTATGTATGCGTTTCATACATCCCTCCAAGTAGTTCTGTAAGTTTATTTAAGGGTGACGTAGTTTATGTTATATCCTTATTCCTATTAATGTAAATTATAGCAACGAATTATAGCTTGTTGATAGTTTTTTGAGCTTTAATCTCAAATTATTAATATGATTAATAATCTTAATAAAAATATTGGACCTCATATTTATAAGTAATAATATGAATTTCTCTCTTAATGAATGCTTATCTTTTTTCCTATTTCTAGTTTCTACCAAGTGTCTAGGAGTTCTCTGCTATTAGTTTAGAAATCCATAGCATTTCTTTTAATTTTAATTTATACAATTTTGATAAAATTTTATTTATTTTTATTTTGTTTAATGAAATATAATAATACAATTATTATTTTACAAAAGGGGAGCACTAGCTGCAACGGCTCAACCTTTGATAATATTAACAACTCGTATATAATAGTGATGGGGTTCGTTGTTTTTTGGCCTAGATGCCGCAAGTTGTTTCAGTGTTTTTAAATCAAATATTGTTGATACGAGTATTGCACTCTAAAATATTCCTTTGAATAAAAAAAGACAATACAAAATTCCATGTCACACAAAAACCTTAAAGAAATTAAAGAATTTAAGAACCACATTTTCTTATCTCTCAAAATTTAATAAATAATTGAAAAGATTTATTTGTTAAATATTCCTACGAAGCGTGCTAATTTATTTGCAGATTTTCTCAAATCTAATTTTATTGATCCAACGGATAGTGAGTGACATTTACTTTAGGCATGTTACGATCAAAAATCTGCTATTGATTTGGTTCTCTTAACTTATCCTCAGATGATATTGTCAATGCTACTGCCAAACTTAAGAGCACTTCGCAAACTGATATCGATGGTATTTCTGTGGGTTCATTTAAAAATTGCAGCCCTCTTTCTTATCCTCTGAAGATAATTTTTAATAGATCCCTGTTACGTACGAAAGCGAAAAGCGTATTTCCAAATTGAACGAAAGCGGATGATACAAATGCGGATTATATTCGATTTAAAGGCGGTTTAAAACAAGTTTTATGTTAGCGATTTTTATACCAAGAAAAAACACGATGTTAGCGCTTTGACGTCTTATATTGTAAGAAAGTTCATTTCCTTATACTATTGTAATGACATAACAAGAGCGTTGCCATATTAGCACGAACCTGCCGGCCGCCTTGAACGACTGGGAAAGTTCAAAATTAATTTTTATTTCAAATACATAATACATTATACTTAAATATGTTACAAACGATTTGATTCTATCTACTAAGAGAATAAATAATCGCGCGTTGGCAAAAGCGTCAGTTTAGCTATAGGCCTAACTAATTCTCCCACGGATGTCCTTAACTTCACCACACGGACCAGTCCATCTGCACCAGGGTGACACTGAATCACACGCGCAAGTCGCCATTTAGTGGGTGGGCTATTCGGATCGTGAATGATAACCACGTCATCTTCTTTCAGATTCGAGGAAGGGCGAAACCATTTAGCTCGTTGTTGTAAGTTGACGAGATATTCGTTCCGCCAACGGGACCAAAAATGATGCCGCATTGCACTGATGGCTTGCCAACGTTGATGTAAAGCACCAGAAAAGTTTTCAGTATCAGGTTCAGGAAGCGCCTTGATTGGCTCGCCGATCAAAAAATGGCCAGGAGTGAGAATTTCCAGATCATATACGTTAGCAGTGTGCCAAAAAAGCGGTCGTGAGTTGACACAAGCTTCCACCTCTGTTAACAGCGTAGCGAATTCTTCGTAGGTTAATAAAGATGAACCGAGAGCACGCTTTAAATGGTATTTTACCCGCTTCACCCCGACTTCCCAATAGCCACCCATATGGGGTGCACTAGGTGGGTTGAAATGCCATATAATTTGCATGTTAGCCATATACGCAGCAAACCTTTCGTCCTTAACGCAACGGTGATATGTAGCATATAACTCTTTTTCGGCGCCAACAAAATTAGTGCCATTATCCGAATAAATATATTGGCAATAACCCCTTCTATTTACAAACCTCGAGAGAGCCGCAACAAAGGCAGGAGATGACAGATCTCCGACGAGTTCGAGGTGCATTGCGCCTGTGCTCATGCATATAAAACTGCATATATATGCCTTGCACGATTTGGCTCCTCTGCCTTGAGAAAACTTTATAAAATAGTGTCCCGCAAAATCGACGGCGCTGTGGAGAAAACTCCGAAGGCTAGTAAGACGGCTTTTTGGAAGATCAGACATTCCCTGACGTAACGGTTGGCGGTTTATACGCATTTGTGGTAGATTGCGCGAACAAGATTACGAGAGCCCAGCACCCAGAAACGTCGTTGTAGCACCGTTTGCATAATTTGCGGACCGGCGTGTAGCGTACTGTGGTGAAAGTCTAATATTATGAGTTTGGCCAGTGATGAACCTTTCTTCAGGATTATCGGGTGTTTAACATCGGTTGAGATCTTAGCACGTTTTATTCTGCCACCAACGCGAAGAATACCATTAGTGTCCAAAAATGGTTGAAGACGTATTAAATGACTTCGCAACGGTATTTGTTTGCTGGATCTGCAAGAAGAAATTTCCCTTTGAAAGGCATTATTTTGAGTATACTTTACCAGTATAATTTCAGCGTCAAAAATTTCGTTGCTGGTGAGGCAGCCTGTGGTGCGTCGACTGCTTGTCGTACGAAGGTTTTTGATGAAGCGTAGCGCGTAGGCCGTGACCCTTTTAAGTTTAATATAAGAATGATATCTAGTAAATAGTTCCCAATCTTCTATAGTTTCAGTAAGGTGTGATGCGAATTTTATTACTCGAAGTTCGTAGTCAATATTCGAGTCAAGCCCAGCCCGCGATGCCAACCCTTATGTTACTTGAAGTTGCCAACGATTCTCACTTTCGGCCAACCAGCTTGGCCCTTGCCACCAAAGAGAATGCGCAAGTAGATTCGCCGGAGCTGTCCCTCTAGAACCACAATCAGCTGGGTTGTGCTCTGAGCGGACGTGTCTCCAGCACTCGGGAGCTAGAATCTCTTGAATAGCGGATACGCGGTTAGCAACAAATGTTGACCATCGACTTGGATGACTCTGCAACCAGGCTAGCGTTATAGTTGAATCAGTCCACGCGTATAAATTTTCCATGTTGCAACCGAAACATAACTGAACTCGTTTTACTAGTTTGGCACCTAAACGCGCTGCGCACAATTCTAAGCGTGGAAGTGAAGTGATTTTTAATGGCGCGACCTTAGCACGCGCAGCTACTAGAACAACTTTAAAGGCCCCATTAGCTAGTCGCGTGCGGCAATAAAGTACGGCAGCGTAAGCACGTTGAGATGCATCAGTGAAAACGTGGTATTCAGCATGGTCGGCGATTTCGCTGGTACCGATCCAACGATTAAGCTTAAGAGCTGCGAGTTCAGGCAACTGCTGACGATGAGAGAGCCACTCTTCGGCGACATCGGAAGGCACCGGTTCATCCCAATCAACATCAGCTCGCCAAATTCGCTGCAGCCAGATTTTCGAACGTATAGTGCAAGGTGCGATTAATCCGAGAGGATCGAAGATTTTACTGGAATCTGAGAGAAAAACTCTCTTCGTGACGATTGCAGGCAGTGGAGCCAAATCCACCGAAATCGATAAACAATATTCGCTCGTGTTCCAAATAGTTCCTAAGGTACGTACTTCATCGCCGTCAGCTAATAGGCGCGAGATTTGCTTCGAAGCGTGCGGTATTTGCTCCCTGAGCTCAGCGCAATTTGTCGCCCCCTTGCGTAACTCGAAACCAGCGTTGGACAAAACGACAGCCACGTCACGCGAAGCATTCGATAGTCCCGAATAGATTCCATCGTCGTATCACGCCAAACTATGCGTTGATAGTCGGCATCTTCTTCTGTGACGTATACCTGTCGATACATTTTTTCGACATCAGCCATTATGGCGTAGCGATGAGTTCGGAAACGAACCAGTATAGAAAACAGATCCTCTTGTAATTGCGGACCTATTATCAATGCGTCGTTGAGCAAGAAACCTGTCGACTTTTTAACGAGGCGTTGAACACCACTCTAAGCTTTGTGGTGGAGCTAGTGTTCTTTACTACAGCGTGATGTGGCATGTAGTAACCTTTATGCAATGGGGAACCATCTGTAAGCTCCATATGGCCCATATCTACGAGCTCCTGCATTAATTTTGAGTAGTGGAGGCGTAGCTCATCATCAGCAGCGAAACGCTTTTCCATCCTCAACAGACATCTTACAGCTATTTTTCTCGACTCACCTATGGGCACGGATTCTTTAAGCGGGAGGCGGACGATGTAACGCCCGTCTTCAGCGCGACGGTAATTGTCGCTAAAATGCTTCTCACAAAACTCCTCTGCGGCGGTTAAGTAACGCTTGGAGGGAAACTGTTCGAGTTCCCAAAACTTACTCACCATTCGTATAAGTTGCACATCACAATGTAGGGATAACACTCCTGTACTTGAGCTTTGTGCGCATATGGCCCTTCCGAAAAGCACCCAACCGAAAACGGTGTTTTGTGCCATGGGTGTGCCAGGCGGCCCTTTGCAGAGACCATCCAGCAAGAATTTTTCCATTTCATCTGTCCCCAATAAAACGTCGATAGGACCTGGCTTGGCATAATACCGGTCAGCAAGGGGTAGATTTCGTAAGTGTGGCCACGAAGACATCTTTACGTCGATGGTGGGAAGATCGTTTGTAATCTTCGACAATATTTCGAGCAGATAGCGAAGTGTTGATCAAGAGATCGTGGAGCAAGTAAGAGGCATGCCTCACCTTTAGCTTTGCCGCCATCTACCGAACCAATCCCGGTAACGTATGCTGTCGAAGTTTTCCGCGGTAGGCGGAGACGTTGCATACAGGCCTCTGTCACGAAGGATGCATGTGATCCGTTGTCAAACAACGCTCGTGCAGGTTGCCATCGCCCTGCATAATCTTGTAAATATATTTCTGCGGTAGCCAACAAAATGACTTTATCTGCTTCAGCAACGTGAGATGCCACGCAACCAGAGTGTGTTGCGTCCACATTCGAATTAATCGTAGGCGCCGTTGTAGCGCAGTAGGGCAGTTGATGCAAGTGTTATGTTTCTTAACCAATACGAATCTGGCGGCAACATTTAATTTACGGAAAGAGGGACAAGTATAAATTTTGTGTTTGGCGTTACAATGGAAGCAGGAAGGGGAGTTGGCTACTGCATTAACCTGGTTAGTCGGAGATGTGTGTCGTTCACCAATAGCATGGAGCACGTTTGTTGCGGTTTTCGACGCAACCTTACCAAGCTGACGCGCTCCTTGCACTGCAGTCGACAGGATACCACTCGTCGGTACCATTTCTAGTCAACGCGCACGCGTCTCCAAAAACTCTACTAGCTCGTCAAATGTTGGTAGAACATCCCGCACCAATGACAGCTCCCATTGTTTCCTGGTTTCGTTTCGTAAGCCAACTTTTCAACAGTAACATGCACAAGCCACTCGTCCCAAAACTCCACTTGACGACCTAAAGCGCGTAACGAACCAACGTGCTGCATGATAGCATTTAGCACTTGCTTAATGGCCTTACCGTTATCTCGAGGCGCCCTTTCAATCGCAAAGATGGCTTTGAAATGGCTGTCAACCATGACACGCAAGACCTTATAGCGCGTGGTTAGTAAATCCCACGCAGCGTTGTAGTTACCATCACAAATTTGTAGGCTGCTAACAAGTTGGAGCGCTTCACCTTGCAGGCAATTACGCAAATAATGCAATTTTTGACCATCAGACAAACTCAAATTTGTGTGTCCCAGTGACTGGAAGGCGTCGAAAAAGGCTAGCCAATTTGTAGGGTCTCCACTAAAAGTCGGTAACTGCAACTTAGGCAGATGAACTGGTGACGGCGTCAAACTCGTTGATGTGAAGAGACGCGGTTGCTCATGGCTTCTGGCGAGACATTTAAAGTTCGCCTTCGCTGCTGTGTACCATTCTTCTGCTTGAACGCGAGATTGCTCTTCAACTGGCGCATTTTCTTCGCCGCATAATAACTCTACTTCTTGTTGAGCGTCTGCGAATCGGAGCCACTGCTCCTCGAGAAGATGAAGATACGTTTCTACTGCTTCTTTGTCTAATGCCAATTCATCATTTTTGCTAACTATGATATATCGTCTGATAGCATTTAATGCGGAATCACGAACCTTCACCTTAGACATGATGGTATGTACACACATACATAAGTAGGGTTATGTCGCACACGTGTAATTGTTGCTGCGTACTTACACTTTAAATGTAGTTTATGCAAACGAAGTTGTTAAATCCTTTAACAATGTTTTACACTAAGCTCTAACCTTCTAGAACGAAGCGGGCTTTTTAAATGTATCTTTATGGACCGTATTTGAATTAAGTTAAATTACGCGATCCGGATCGAAGGACCAGTTTGTTACGTACGAAAGCGAAAAGCGTATTTCCAAATTGAACGAGCGTACGTAAATATACTGCGGGGTTTTACGAAAGCGGATGATACAAATGCGGATTATATTCGATTTAAAGGCGGTTTAAAACAAGTTCATTTCCTTATACTATTGTAATGACATAACAAGAGCGTTGCCATATTAGCACGAACAATCCCTCTACTCTGGAGATTTCATTGATGACCGGAAAGTTTCTTTTATAACACCAATTTTTAAAGTGGTAACACAAGCGATGTTAGTTATTATAGAATAGCTTTTAACAACGGATAGGTATGTATTGTAAAAAATAATTATTTTTTGCGGTTGTCCTAATCAGCATGGCTTTATTCCGGGTAGACCTACCGTTTCAAATATGGCTGTTTTCTCGAAAGACTGCATAACAGCTTTTCAAACCTGCTACCAGATCGGTGCTTTATATACAGGTTTCTCTAACGCTTTCGATAGAGTTTCCCATAATAAGTGTGCCTTGGCTTCCACTCCGTGTTTCCCACTTGGATTAAATTACTCCGGCTAAACCTATTTCATTTTTTTGCTTTTGATTTTATAATGCCGGTTGATACTATATGTTTGCCCGAGCTTCCAAATTTAGAAACCTACATTTTTATGTCGACTCCGAACGGCTGATGTATTTATGAGAAGCTTATTCATGGCAGAAATACCCTCGGAGATTTGCCATTGCCTGCCGAGAGGTGACCGCTATTAGAAGAAAAACTTTTTCAATGATTAAGATTTTACTTGCCTTGGCTGAGATTTAAACCTCGAACTCACCGCCATATCGAATAATATCACAACCGCTATCCACTTGACCATAGCGGATACTATACAACTTGCAAATTACATAGCAGGCATTGCATACTACCAGAGATTTCCTGACACGAATACTTTTCACATTTCTTGCATTCAAAATTAAATGAATTAAATGTCCTTTTTAAATATTGGACACACTTCTATTCGCGGACGTTATTTTGTGCAGATTTCAATTTAACATAAATTCAGTTCTTGACCACTGTCAATGAAGTAAAGGCCGAAGTAGTAACTGCGAAGCAAAAATAATAGAATATAAGATTGCGCCCATTAGAGAGGATTTTTGAGCGTATTTTTTGCGTGACGTCATTTTGGTCCATTTGCCAGACAGGCCAAATAAATCGCGAAGGAGAAAATGTAAACAATGCGGAAAAACGTTTTAATATCTGTATAAAATGGTCCCATTTTGCTGGAATTAATAAATATACAAAGTTTAATAGGAACTCGAATCAATGATTATTGACATGTAGCCCTTTAGGTAAGTAGGATTTTGAGCCCATGACGAAAAATGTATTATAATTTGCGCACGGCTTTGTATATATATATATTAATATATGACCTTAAAGTAATTTTTATAAATAGGAAATACCCAAATTAAATACGAAAGAATATTATATTGCGAATATTGTAGTGGGGACCATAAAATTAAAAATTAAGGCTTGTACATCCAACAAATTAATATACAAAATCTTTATAACATTAGCTCAATTCTGCGGTTCCGAACTCCGGACCCTCCTGAATAGAAGAGCCTCCTTTCCTAAAAGGGATCACATATAAAAAATAATATTAAATATTTTTGAATTTTTTGTGAACTGAATTTGTATAAAAATAAAATAAAAAATAATAATTGACAATTTGTTGGTTTGTTTAAGGAAGATGAAATAAACACAACAGCCAACTCGGCTAGCGTAGCACAATAGGTAGCGTATTGGCTCTGCAACTCCGAGCTCCCGGGTTCAAAGCCTGAGAGAAGTGGTTATGAAAATTAAATTAAAAATAATTTAATTTAATAATCAAAAAGAAGTCTGATGAGGAAATGTGGTGATTTCCGAAATAGTACTATAACTTCAACCATTGAAAGCTGTTGTTGTTTTTTCACAAACAAATCTTCCATAAAATCAATAAAATTAAAAAAATATTAATAATTGACAATTTTATTGAGCAACAACATTTCCTCATCGGACTTCTTTTTATTAAATTAATTTAATTAATTCTTCATAATAACTGCTCCCAGGCTTTGAACCCAGGAGCTCTGAGTTGCAGAGCCAACACGCTACATGCTGTGCTACGCTAGCCGAGTGGACTGTAGTGTTTATTCATCTTCCTTAAACAAACCAACTACAAACTAGAGCAACTGATCTGCCGCTAATCAAACTTGTTTGTGTGGTTGTTGTTTGTGTTGTTACAAAGTCTGTCAATTATTAACATTTATTAGGCCAACAAAAAAATAACAAACATTTAAAATAAAAATTTTAAACATTGCTAACGGAGAACTGACAGTGGAACTGATTACTAGGCGAATAGCTAGTGCAACAGTTTCCCTTCAGTTGAAAGAACAACTTATGGCCTTGTTACACGTAACGAGTAGAGCGGCGAGACAGTGACTCGGCCGAGTGCTCGTTTCGTTTAAACAGTAAGGCGAGTAATGAACCGAGTCAGTGGGCGAGTATAGTGGCGAGAGAGTCACTAGAATCACATTTTGTTTACTAGGCCGAGTGCTTCTTTTTCCTTCACTCTTTTGCCCCTTCTGAGCTAATCACTGACTCGCTCGTTGCACGTGAACACGCGTTCGGTCTTCACTCGCCACTCGGTCGATTTTTATGTTGTTTATTTAGTTTCAATTGCATTTTGCATTGTGAAAGAATTGAAATGGCAAATAAGTGGAATTATGATACAACTGTGAAATTTATTCAAAATTATAAATTGCACCAATGCTTGTGGAATTTTTCATCTGCGGGTTATAAAAACAAACACAAACGTGAGGCTGCACTTCTTGCCATAGTCATATTCATGCGCAAAAGCTCCCTGAATTCTTCAGGATCTTCTGATTCCAATTCTCTAAAGAGGGTATTTGTTGCACCAATAGCGGATCGCCTCAATATCCACGGTCTTGTCCACACTCTATTATTTTCTGCTTCCAATAAATCCCACAACTCTTTTATGAGATGCGGTAGAACTTCATTAAAAACTCTTTTAAAATGTCTTTTTCTACCAAACATTGTAAATAAAACTTTGAAAAACTTCACTGTCTAACTAGATGAACAAAATACGTGTAAACCTCTACTCGCCAACGCAACTCTCTCGACCGAGTATCATACTCGGCCAGAATACTGTCTCGCCACTGTACTCGTTACGTGAAACAAGGCCATTACTGTAGCACAAAAGACAGTAGTCGACTTTAAAAACGAAACAATCAGTGAAAATATAGAATGCAATGAGTTTTTAGATATGGTAAAAACTTTCCCAGAATTTTCTTGCGGAACTGCACTGTACGTCAGCTGGCGTGAAGCAGCGAATGTGACCATGAGCTTACTCGTATATACAAGAGGTAGCAAAAAATATATGTGTGCTTCAACAATATTAAGAAATAAAATGACATTAAGTGGCAATGATACGTTAACAAATCATGGCACAGTGTTTAATTTCGATGCAATTATTAGAAGCTTAGATTTTGCCTACGCTGATAAACGACCAGTTCACATAATTGAACAAGAGTTAAGTGTGTTACGACAGGGTAGCTTATCTCTAATAGATTACTACAATTTAGTTAATAAAAAATTGATGTTGTTAATCAACAAAACAATAATGACGCACGAAAAAAATTCCGAATTAACCGATGAACTGAATAAAAATTACAGCGACCATGCATAACGGGTTTACGACCACCGTTATCAAACATATTATTTTCATTGGCTCCTTTGGATTTGCCAAATGCTCTGGCAAAAGCACAGGAATTGGAAGCTAATAATCAAAGGGCATTATTTGCTCAAAACTTTGCAAATGAAATTTTTTTTGTTAATTCACCAAGCTATCCAAGTAATAATTTGCGGTTCCAATCAAGAAACAATTTCGGCAAACCTGAACCGATGGATGTAAATCCTTCGTTATCTAAGTTTAGGAAAAATTTTGATACCAAGCCACAACAAAATACTGGCTTCGCAAAATACAACCCAAATATAGCTAGTGCAAGTGCTCCAGCCATTCAAAATTTGGGAAACCAAGTTGAAGTGTGACAGGGAATGAAGCGGCCTATGGAATGTAATAACAGCTTTCGACCGCAAGAAAAGTCGCAAAGAATTAACAACTTTCGCGAAAATAATTTTTTAGTGAACACGGGGACGAGCTCCCCTTCCTTAATCTCTACGACGAAAAATTAAAAAGAAATTTGAAAGCTCTTCGTTGATCGATACAGGAGCAACCTGTGGCTATATAAGACAGGAGGTTTACCAAAATAAAAATGAGTCAGCTATATACAAAAAGGTAAAAACAGTAAATAATAATAATAATTTTGGCACTTACACTATATACATAGCTCAGTGTTTGGCCTAGCTTCTCTTACCATTTGTGGTGTGCGTCTTTATATTATACCACAAATGGAGGGACCTACAGTTTTTGTCCCGACTCCGAACGGCAGATGTATGGCAGAAATACCCTCGGAGGTTTGCCATTGCCAGCCGAGGGGTCGCCGCTATTGGAAAAATATTTTTCTATGATTAAGATTTTGCTTGCCCTGATTGAGATTCGAACCTCGAACTCAACGGCATATCGAGTTATAGCACGCACCGCTACCAACTCGAACACAGCGGCCACTAAAAAAACATTAAATGATTATTCAATAAACAAGTTTTATCAATTAATAACCCTATTTGGAGTCCAACAAGTTTTATATGAAATAGAAAATTTGGAATCCAACCTTCTGTTGGGGTACAACTTATTAAAAAATTATTATTGATGTGCATAACAGAAAAATATTTTATAAAATAAAATATGGCTACGAAAACGTCGAAAAACGCATGAATATCAATGTTCATGTAAATAATAAAAAGATTCACTATGAAACAAAAGCTTTCTCAAGTATCAAAGGAACATAAACACAAGACTTAGGTCCAGTTTTTCAGTACTGGTTTAAACTAAGTTTAGTTAAACTTAGTTTAAATTTAAACTTAATTTCCTTGCGCCAAAGTAAATTTGTTGCAACCAAAACGAAGTAGACAGCATGCAGCTAATAAGTTAAACTAGGTTTAACCGTGCGCAAACGGCCGTTTAAACTTAGTTTAAACTCCGTTTAAAGTTGACTGAAAAACTGCATACTGAGTTAAAACGACAAACAGAGTTCAACTTGCACTGAAAAACTGTCCCTTACGCAGATATATTTACCGGCAAATTAAAAAAAGGTAGTAATAGTAAAACTATTACAATAATATTTGTTCATTTTTCAGTTGGCCTAGTAAATGTTAATATTTTTATAATTTTATTGAGCTCAAGGCCAGTTTATGGAAGATTTGTTTGTGAAAAAACAACAACAGCTTTCAATGGTTGAAGTTATAGTACTATTTCGGAAATCACCACATTTCCTCATCAGACTTTTTGATTATTAAATTAAATTATTTTTAATTTAATTTTCATAACCACTTCTCTCAGGCTTTGAACCCGGGAGCTCGGAGTTGCAGAGCCAATACGCTACCCATTGTGCTACGCTAGCCGAGTTGGCTGTTGTGTTTATTTCATCTTCCTTAAACAAACCAACTACAAGCTGTTGTTGTTTTTTCACAAACAAATCTTCCATAAACTGGCCTTGAGCTCAATAAAATTATAAAAATATTATTACAATAATATTTTAACTCAGTATGCAGTTTTTCAGTCAACTTTAAACGGAGTTTAAACTAAGTTTAAACGGCAGATCGCGCACGGTTAAACTTAGTTTAACTTATCAGCTGTTTGCTGCTTACTTCGTTTTGGTTGTAACAAATTGAATTGAGCGCAAGGAGACTAAGTTTAGATTTAAACTGAGTTTAACTAAATTTAGTTTAAACTGAGTTTAAACCAGCACTGAAAAACTGGCCCTTAGAGGAACATAAAGATTCCCTTATTAAAACTAAAAAGGAACATAAAGATTCCCTTATTATAAAACTAACGAGGAACATAAAGATTCCCTTACATATGCAAACTTTGTCGATCAAAAAAAAAGATGTGAGTGTTTGAACTCAAGGTAGATGTGTAAACTGTTAAATTTGCAGTATTTAGAAATATTAACCCCTATATAATACTTTACAATCTCGTTAATAATGGTTGTATCTTTAAAGGTATCATGGGCATTCAAGGGTTAAGTCAATCATACATATTTATCTTGTTTAATTTTTAAAATTTAATTCATTTTATTATTTATATATGTTGCAATAGTTAAAATAGGCTTATGATAGCTAAAATAAGAAACGTACACCTTTGATTCAATACTGGTAAGTAGTCTGGAAAAAACGGCCAGCAGGCATAGCTTTAAGGTCGTTTTTAAACCACAATCTATCACACACAGCGCATGCGTATCCAAAGTCGTTGTCGATCATTTTTAATTTAAATTGTTTATGGGCATTAACATGGTTAAGATAATGCTCATATTGCAATTCAATGTTTTGGTAATTTGGTTGTTGTTGCTGTTGTAAATGTTGTTGTTGCTGTTGTTGTTGCTGCTGTAAACGTCCACGTAGCCTATTAATTTCTTTTTGGCGTTCACGTTCTCGGTAGGCACGTTGATATCCAGCGTTTCTGGATCTTCTTAATGATTGCGATGTTCTCTACAATAATAATTAATATTAGTATTTGACCTGTAATTTATTTAGAAACATGAATATTACCTGCATTTCGGTTATATACCTCCAGTTTAAACGTTTAATTTATTGTTTTAAAGAACACCAATCAGCTGAGTTGTAGAAACACAAAGCAATCAGCTGTTCAAAAGTAGTACCAACGCAAAGCGAATAAGGGAATTTCAATCAAAATTTAGAGAACACGCTGTGCTCTAATTCACTCAGCAAAGAACGTAACTAGATAATGTACGTTTTTTGCACACAGTTTGTAAAAATTTGCGCCTATTTGCATGCAACTCAAAGGTACAGGGTGCTCCCGATTAAATATAATTAATTTTGCTTTTTGTGTCAATACCAAAGAACGTAGATAATACCCAAGACAGACATGGGAGCTTATCTGCATTAACAGCCTTTATTGGCATTAACTCGTGCATTATTCTCTTCACTGCATTTCTATCTGGCAAAGCTGTCAAGTGGACAGGTGTATGTTCGGACAAATCAAACAGGCTTTTTGTTCCATCAAACCAAGAATGATAGAATACAAGATTGCGCAATCCCGTTGCGGATGAAATATCTTGAGTAATAATAAACAAAGAATAGGGGGAGAATAGTGGGAAGAGAATAATGAGCAATTTGCAATTTTTCAAGGAGAAATGAATTTTTTTGGTGCTTAAGTATAAAACTATGAATAATAGAAAGAATGCATCAAACAAAAATTTATTGAGTGGTACCGCTTCTGTTTCCGCGAAATTAAAATTAAAATCTCCACCCAAGATAAGTGAATGCCACTGAAAATTGTTTCCTAATTCCCGTGCACCAGCAAACCGATTAAACTGTGTCAATCTAAATTTAGAGAACACCCTCTGCTTTAAGCCGCATAGTTTATAAAAATTATGCGCCTAATTGCATGCAACACAAAGTTAATTGATTTTGCTTTCTGGGTCAATATAATACTAACACATACGTCAGACCGCACACGCATTTTCACACAGAGTCGTTCTTGACCAATCAAAAACGTCTTACTTTTTTTTATATGGAGTTTTTATGGTAGTATTAGCGTAAGAAATTTGCCCTACCGCGGCTATAGATGTTTACACATCAAAAATTTCTACAAAACCATTTGAAAAATTATCCAGCAACTATATTCTGTGGACTTTTGGAAAACCCGCTTAAGTCGGGATAAGTAAATTTTCCAATTTCTTTATCATAAAATCACATTTTCATAACGGTCATTTCTGTCTTATCGGCGTACTGATAGCGTGATTAGCGACGGAGATATGAATTTTGAAAAAGCATCTTAAGTCGATATTTTTTCCTAGTGCATTTGCGAAAACAACTTAAGTCAGATAAGATAGAAAAGAGAAAAAACATTCTAAATAAACCTCTAACTATCGTTTAGAAAACCATCTTAAGTGAACTTGGTGTGACGCTTTTTTTTATTTTGCTTTTGGAGAAAGAACTTAACTCGGTGTAAGTTTGTGTTTGTGTCATTAAAATGTTTGAAAAAGGAACTTAAGTCGTAATAGGTTAAAAATTTTGAGAAATTTTTCGTCTCAGGTGATTTTTGTAAATGCTCTTACCTGACATAAGCGGATATTTTTTTCTAAAATCAGTTTGGAAGAAGCACTTATTTCCTTTAAACTTGGTTTAAAATAAAACTGTTGCGGTTAGTCGAAGATAGTTAACTGGAAAATCATAAGAATCATGACCCTTTTATGTAATGGTCCTATTTCTTTTTAATATGTATTAACAAAAGTTTTGTTAACAGTTAAATGTGTTTTTCGCTCTCCTGTAAAATTTGGTTTGTAGACTTAAGCGGGTTTTCCAAAAGTCCACAGATATGTTGGATAAATATTTTTCTCTGCAAGATGAAAATTCCAAAATGCCTGCCGATGAATTTACTGGAAACATCGTTGATAACTATTCAATAATAGGCGACGAAGGCTCACAAATATCAATTAACCCTTAATAACTCATTGGTACCTCCAGGAACCAACCGTTTAAATTCAAAATTTTGTTTAACGAATTTTATTTTAAAATTTGCATGTCGTTATAAGACCGTTAACTGACTCCAGCGCCATCTGTTAATTCTATCCCAACTTGTAAAAACGTCAGTTGGCATATTGGTATCGAGTTGAGTGCATCTACCACGCATGTAGTGAACTTTGTCAAATCGCGTTTTTGTAATAATTATTTGTGTGAATAATTCGTTAAAATCGAAACGGAAAAAAATCTTACAGTTTACATAATAGTGTAAATAAGCTTAGATAAGTTGTATAGGTAAGAAAATTTCATTGGTTTGTAAGATATGTTTGGTTTTGTGGTTGACCGTCAGTCACCCGGAGTTCGAAATTTTGCAATTATGAAATTATATACAAACTGATTATAGTATGGCTTTTTTGTAGTTCTTTCAGCAATGTCTCGTAGAATACGTGATTTTCAAACTGAAGAAAACTAAGCGAGTTCGTTAATTCTATTGCGTGGTCGGAAAGCGAAGATGGTGGCGATTTTTCTGCTGATGACAGTGATGTATACCCCGTTTTTGAATTTAGTGCTGCTTTGGGTAATGAAGATTTAGAAGACCAAGTAGCAGATGTTCATAATATTGCTGATTTAGTTGTTGTTCGGAACGTGGCATATATTGCAGATGTCGATATCGGCAATCCAGTTACAGAAGAAAATAGTGACCCCAATCAGTGGACAAGTGAAAAGTGGACAAACCGATTGTTTTACCATATGTGTGATATGGTTATGATCAATGCATCACCAATCAAACTGAGCCCAAGATGGTATTGCACGGATTTGTGTTAGAAGTTGCCCATTGTCTGACAAAATCTGGTACTGATATGAGAATTGGAAAAGGTCGACGAACAAATCTGGAAGTAGAAATATCTGCAAAACGTCAACGCCCCATGTCTGGTCCTCTACCACCACGTGACATTCGCCAAGATAACGTTGGGCATTTACCAGAGTTTGTGAAGAAGGGAAAGCCACGATGTTAGAATCCCAATTGTACATCTCGTACAAAAGTACGATGTCAAAAATGTAAGGTACATTTGTGTTTTACACCAGAAAAAAACTGCTTTGTTGTATTTCACCAGAACTAAAACCAATAATAGTGTATATATTTCTGGGGTGTAGCCTGTGTATTCCTTGTCTTACAATAAAAGAAAAATTGACAAGCAGCAGCACTCAAAAACATTGACCAACATCGAAATAAAAATGTTTTTGTTTAAAAACGCATCCTGTTTATTTTTGAAGTTCGGGTGCCTAGTGGTTCCGCTAGGAACCAACCAGGTATTTTCTACCTAGCTCAGGTAAATTTCACTTAAAACCAAAGTCGTAGGACAAAACTTGTTCAGAATCGTAAGTTTTATAACATAAATTTTTTTGAACTCGAAAAAAAAATCTGGCTATTAATATTTTTGCAAAAACGAAAAAAAACCTGAGATCGGTAAAAAAGTTCCAAAAATTTTAAAAATGAAAATCAAAGTGAAGAGCTCTCAGAATTTAAATCCTATATTAAAGAAAAAATTGCCCAAACGCATTCTTGTATAAATAAAAGCTCTTCGTTCATGACGAATGTTAAAGCTGAAATAAGAACGAAAAATGAGGAACCTATATGGAGTAGACAATATCCATATCCCTTGTCAGTAAATTCGTTTGTTAATAAAGAAATCCACAAAATGTTGGATGAAAAAAGTATAAGGCCGAGTAAAAAGCCTTATAATTCACCCATATGCAGTACCAAAAAAGCGTACAAATGGCTAACCAAAATTAAGACTGGTCATCGATTATAAAAAAATAAATGAGCATACCATATCTGATCGTTTTCCAATCCCGAATACCAATATAATCTTATCTAATATAGGTAAGGCAAAATATTTTTCAAGTATTGAGCTTGAATCAGGTTTTCATCAAATCTTAATATCAGAAAATTACATTGAAAAAAACAGCTTTTTCTGTTAATAACGGAAAATATGAGAAAAACTGTCATGTTTATATTGACGATGTAATTAATTTCTCAGAAAGTCTCGAACAACATATGAAAGACTTAAAATTCATAATAGATATGTTAAGCAAGGCTCATAAGAAAATTTCTCTGAAAAATCAAAATTTTTCAGAATGCAAATAGAAGTTTTGGGATACATCATAGCCCAAAATACAATTGAAACAGATCCGCATAAAATTTAATTGATGCTTGGCTATCCAAAAATTTAGGGAATTGAGAGGGTTTGCCTTTAACAAGATAAAGAAACATTTAGCAACTGAAATGGAATTAATGCAACCTGACTATTCTCAGAAATTCGTGTTGACTACCGGTGCGTTTAACGTTGCAATAGGCGCAGTTTTCTCACAATAACATTTTTTTTCCCGAACTCTTAATGAAACAGAAAGAAATTATGCTACTAATGAAAAAGAATTATACGCCATAGTATGGGCATTAAAAAATCTTCGAAATTACCTGAATGGAGTAACAAACCTTGATGATATACATACATACTGACCATCAACCATTAACTTTCGCATTGTCCTTACGAAACCCGAATTGTAAAATGAGGAATTTACTCCAAAATTCGTGTACCAACCAGCAAAAACCAATATTGTAGCAGACGCATTATCGCGTCTAGAATTAAATAATATGACCATTGAATCAGAGCATTCACAATGTAAGGAATCAGAACATTCTGCTCAAACTAGCGATAATATTTGTATACAGGAAACAAAAAAACCCTTAAACCAATTTAAACAACAAATTATACTTTGCAAAATTAGGTTCACTATCTATGAACTTATCAGAAATTTTGGAAAAACGCGACATTTAATTGAATATGACACTAAAAAAAATTTTCTCACTATTTTGAAAGAACATATAGAACCAAAATTAGTAACTGCCATTCATTGCACAGTAGAAGATCTAATTTTGTATATACCAAACTTTTTTCAATGGACATCCCTAATAGGAAAGACCAAGCAGGAATAATAGAGCAAACTCACAATAGAGCACATCGAAATAATGTTGAAAACATAAAACAAATAGAAATACTTTATTATTGGCCAGAGATGCGAAAACAATTAGAACAATATGTGAAAAAATGTATAATTTGTAATAGAAATAAATACGATAGACATCCAAAGAAAATTCCAATAGGCAAGGCACCTATTTCGGAAAAAGAAGGGGAACAATTGAATCTTGACATTTTTTATGCTCAAAAATTAAAACTTATTACATGTGTAGATGCTTACTCAAAGTTTATAATATTAAAACATATTGAAGATAAATCAAACATATGTAGAAGAAAAGGTTTTGGACGTACTCCAAACCTTCCCAGATGTAAAACAAATAACTTTGGACAATGAGCCAAGTTTCACAACACCCCAATTTATATAATTAATGCAAATATTAAATGTCGATATATATTTTTGTGATCCACGTCTCAGTACAAGTAATGGACAAATTGAAAGGGTTCTTTCTACAATAATAGAAATCGCTAGATGTATAAAAGAGGAATACAATATAGAAAGTGATTTGGAAACCTTTTTTAGAGCAAGTCAGCAGTATAATTTGACAATCCATTCAGTAACAAATCCCAAATCGATAGATATTTTTCATAATAAAGTAAACCATGCAAAATTATCACTCTAAAACAAACATAAGAAAAAATGCTAGCGACTCATAACAAAACTAGAATAGAAAAGCAATTTCATCCAGGCGAAATTGTTTATGAAAAAATTATAGGGGAAAGAAACAAGCTTACACCTAGATATAAACGAAATCCAGTCAAAGAAAATTTAGAATTTCATAAAAGATACTCTTGATATTGGTGTAATTATTTAAATAGTGATTTGCAAGTGGTTTTTTATCTGCAAAAATTTATTGATTTTCGTTATGCTATACACTCATTTTTTATTAATTTGGTTTTATAAAAATTTATATCATATGCATTTATTTCCTCCGCCATTTATGTATATTGATCGATGATAGCGCAAGCTATATTGTCCTGTATCTGATTGATTTTGTCTTTATGAAATTTTAATTTTTTAATTTGTCTGTGGAAAATTATGTATAATTCAATATCATTTTGTGTTTTTTGTACGTGATCATAAAAGTTTTTTATTTGCTCTCCGTCCTTATAGATGCTATATTTGATTAATTTAATGCTGTCGTGGTTATTTATAATTATTTGTTTATTACTGTTTCTATTATTTCTCATTGGTTTGTATTGAAATTTTTTATGTCAATTTCCATATTATCAAGCATTTGTAGTATTGCTATTGGTTGTATGACATGTAAAATTGTAATTATTTCGTTCACTATTTCCGTTTTTAACATGTTGATCATGGTATATCCGTTTTCATCAATAAGTGGTATGCCCCATAAATTCTCGTTATCATCAGTAAAATAATAAGTATTAGCCTCTGCAATTTTAAGAGGTATTTTAAAGTTTGTCTCATGAATGTTATCTAATTAAAGTTTTCGAAACTTAGGTTGTTCTTTGTGTCGTACATTGACATATTTTTTTACGAAGCCTTCTTTTCTATTTTCAGTATAATCTTCCCATTTTGCATTCAGTTCTAATTCGTTGTTTTATTAATCTTTTATCTAGTTTACTATAATTTATAAGGAGTATATTTTATGGTGGAATGCCAAGTAAGGTTGTTAAACTAAATTAATTAATAAATTTCTTCCTTGATGGGCAGTTTTTCTTCAGAATGACGTGGACCGCGGAACGAACAACACGTGCTGCGGAGAACAAAATCCATACTAGCCCTTGTGAAAAACAAAGCAATAAACATTCGAATATCAATTCATTATTTCGGTAACACAAAAAAGACTTAAGGCCAACTTAAAGTGGTCCCTTTTTATAATGTGCGAGCGCAATGCGCTGGATATTTTAGTTGATAAGGTACAAAAATCTACAAATTTGAACTTAAATAAAAAAATAAAAAATAACAATGTGACAGAGAACACCATGTCAAAAAATAGCAAACACAATTACTACGCTATACTACATACCGATCTAGAATAGTGTAATAAAGCATTTGCAAAATTTGAGCAATATGTGCATTCCAACAAACTAAGCAACGTATGTGAGAACATTCCAAACAACAACAACATCCCAGGTGCAGCGGAGACTTCTGCTCCAATAATCACGTCTAACACAAACATTAAAAGTGATCCGAAAACAAATGCAAATGTAAATAACAAATTCAATAACAAAAATGTTCCCCCCATAAACACGTTCGACTGTGATTTAAAAAAAATAATAGAAATAATCAAAGATGGTCTAAAAATAACTGAGTTTAAAATTAAAGAATATAAGTCTAAGAAATTGGCAATTTTTCTTACACATCTCGACGACTATAAAAGAGTGCGCGGATATTTACAAAAAGCCAAAGTTAAATTCTATACTTACACACCCAAATGTTGGAAAACGAGAACGTATTTATTGAAGGGGCTGATTGCTAATACCGACACGGAAGAAATTTTCAATGAACTGTGCAATTACCAAAACGATAATCTCTAAATTATCAAAGTGAACCAATTCACTACCAAAAGCTCTACACAGCGGGGTATAGATCTTCCTATTTACATGGTTCAAATCAGTGCGGAAAGCAAAGTGAACGAATTACTAGCAATTAAAACCATGCAATACCACTGCATCAAATGGGAACCCATGCGTAAACCTGAAATACCACAATGTAGGAACTGTCAAAGCTTCTTTCATAGTGCAGCCAATTGTAACCTACCACCAAGATGTGTCAAATGCAGCGGTGTGCATAAAAGCGCAAACTGTTCTATCTCAGGCGGAACTTCTACGGCAAGGGAAAATGTGTACTGTGTCCTTTTGTAAAAAATTTGGTCATCCGGCATCTTACAAAGGCTGCGAGCGCTACAAAGAATTTCAACAAAAGCTTAGGCTGAAAAAACAAAACCTGGCTTCTGTCAAGACAAACAATTTTCAAATGTTTACTAATTCTAATTTCAGCTATGGAAACGTAACTAAAGAAGCACCTCGATTTCTCAGTGCCAGTTATAATTAAAACCTTCAAAACTCAGTACTAGAAGAATTGAAAGTTACAATGCTAGCTATAAGTACGCAAATAGCCGCTTTCAGAAGCAACTCGAAATACAAACTGCGAGAGTTGACGCAATATGCAACATAGTAGACTCGGTATGAATTCAGAACAACCACCATCAATTATCCAATCACAATTAAACATTATTTCCCTTAATGTAAACTCGCTTATTAACATAAATAGAAGAAAAGAATTAGGTAAATTCTTAACAGACCTGATATAGTTTTATTAAGCGAAACCAAGCTCAATACAAAACACAATCTAAAATTTATTGGGTATAATTTAATTCGAATAGACAGACCGAGAGAAACAAACCGCGGCGGAACAGCGATTTTAATAAAGGAATATATAAAGTTTACAAAAGTTTTCAATCACAAAATCGAGGCTCTAACTCATTTAGAATTTTGCGTGATTAAAATACATATGCATTGAAATAATATAATGTATATAATTGCAGCTTACTACCCTTCAGGAAACAACAACAATGTATTCAAATCAGAATTTAATGAAGTTTTTGAAGTTCTGAACCTTCAAAGCACAAGTCATTACTACATATTAGCAGGTGACCTAAACAGCAATCACACAGAGTGGGGTAACCTACAAAACAACTCCAAAGGCAAAGCTTTAAAAGACTGGCTATCTTCAAATAAATTAAAATATAGATGTAACATGTACGCCTCCGTTTTCCCGTCTTACGAAAGAACCAGTTCCTTTCTAGATATTTGCCTAGCTGATCACAGGTTAGAAATTCAAAAAGCAAATAACTCAATCAATTGCCTAAAATGTATTGACTATGATAGTGATCACTGCGCCATACAAATCATCCCAGCTAAAAGAAATGTCTCAAACTACTTCGAGTTGATTGGCACCGCAATCAATAGATCATTAGATTATAAAAAAACCAACTGGAAAAAGTTTAAAAACTACCTGAATATTCAACTTAAAAATGGAACACCGATTCCAAGTGATAGAAATCTGAACAATTTAGAGATTGACCATCACTTGCTTAAGCTACAACAAATTATTTTAGCATCAGTAGAAAAACACGTACCAAAAACAAAAAGAAGTAGCACTACTCAAACTCTTGTTAACTTACCTTTTAGAAGAGAAATCCCAAATTCTCACAATCATTAAAAAACACAATCGTTTGCAAACATGTATTTCCCCTACCGCTCTACAGTTAGAAAAAGCAAAGCTAAAATTAATCAAAAAGCTGATCAATAATAATATAAAGGTGCATTTTAATAATCAACTTGAACATAGACTGGCCTCACTTACGACAAACGATCCTTCAAAATTTTTAGTCCTCAAAAGAAACTTTTTAAAAGGCGATAAAAACACAATTAGCCACATAAATGTCCCTATCCATTTAACCCATATAATACACGAGGCGGGCCTAGACGGTAATCTATTAGAAAAAGACTCCAGAACAGGCAACTATGTCATTAAAAATAGCAATGACATTCTAGCGGTAGTCGGAGCTCACTTTGAAGCAGTCCATTCTTCAAAACAGATCCAAAACGATAATATAGTCCACTTAGAGGTACAGGAATCCTTCAATGAGTTTTTAGAAACGAAAACTTTATTAGACAGTATTCGAGCGACCAAAACAACGTTTGATGCTACCAAAAAGCCAATCAACTAACCGCAAATCAAACAGAGAATTTCTTCGCTCTTCCCAGCGACCTCTCAAACATATTTTTAAATCTAAAAGGGAAACTTTCATCAGGCTTAGACCAAATACCCAACATCGTTCTCAAAAATATTTCTAGGGAGCTAATTTTAGAGTATTGTACTTTGTTCCATAACATGTTAAATAATGCCTATTTCCCGTCGCATTGGAAGACAGCTAAGCTGATAGTAATACCTAAAAAAGATAAAGACAAGAACAATCTGGAAAATCTCAGGCCAATAAGTTTGCTGCCAAACATTAGCAAAGTCTTTGAGAGTGTCATTAACATAAATATAAATAAAGTATCTGAAAATAACGATTTACTGAGCCCTAAGCAAATCGGTTTCAAATATAGGCACACAACAATACATGCAATTAATCTTCTGGTTTCAGAAATAAATTGGAGCTGGAATAGGAAACATGTTACAGGAGCATGCTTTATTGATCTTGAAAAGGCTTTTGACTAGGGGTGGATCGAAGGACTAGTAACTAAACTCATTGGCTATAAATTTCCCAGCCACTTGACCATGCTCATTTATGACAGGATATCGAACAAAAAATTTGCAGTGTACTTAAACAACGTGATAAGTAGCCGACAATACGAAATAAAAAGTGGCTTGCAACAAGGTTCAGTAAATGCTCCTATTCTTTTTAACCTCTTTATTCTAGATTTGCTCTGTAAAATAGACAACAATATTGCATATGCCGACGATATTGTAATTTACCACCCAGACAAAACAATACACAATATTAATAGTAATCTGCAACTAAAATACAACACTGTTGAGAGGTACGCAAAAGATTGGCATCTCAAAATAAACACTAGTAAATGCTAAAGCATCCTGTTTCGGCCTTCTATTAGCAAATGCAATACAAACATCAAAAAGGACTGGAAAGAGTTCAATATAATGTCTAACGAAACAAATCACTCTATTCGTCATTCGGGTGAAATTAAGTACCTTGGTGTCCTCCTAGATAAGTTCTTATATTACAATCACCACATCAACTGTCAAATTGCGAAAGCCTATGCAGGTCTATAAAAAATGTTTTCCTCAAAACTGTTGAAGAGCAGAATTAAAATAATCGTGTACCAGGCACTTGTAAGACCAATACTTACGTATGGATGCTCGATTTGGTACAATATATCCCTCCATATATGGAAAACTAAGAAAGTTCGAGAGAAAAATTTTGCGAGCATGCACCTTATTATATAGATCACCTAGCAGTAATTATATTAAATATGTGCCAAACTCAAAACTTTATAATTCCGCAAAAGTTCCCAGAATTGATTGCCATATCATAAACTTAAATAGAAGACATATCAGACGTTGCCTATACAAGGACAATAACATTTTGATGAGAGCCATTTATTATGAAAGCGATAAATACTTTGCGCTAGCCATTAAGAATGGATTTGCTCCCCCAGAATCATTTCTATATCTTGATAAAAAGGGGTTTATACAAATCGAAGCCCACATACCAATCTTTTACCATATATTTCGAAGAGCTAACAATAAAACAGTAATCTCAACCATAGAAAATAAACGATTTCACACCTACATTTCAACTAGAGACAAAGTTGAAAACACCCTTTACAAAAAACACTGTTGGTGTTTGGCAAATGACCTCGAACAATAACTCATACCAAATACTGGTGTGAGTGCCTTAATTAAGCTCCTTTTAACCTTTTATTTTAAACAGTCACTTATGCATTGTTTTTGTTGCCTTTTTCCCTGCAAACGAAATATTATAACAATTCTTTACATAAGACATACATATACATTTCCCTAATTAATAAAATGGTAATTAATATTATATAATAAGGTACTTGAGAGCTCGTCTAGAGACATTGTACGCTATTTATTTTTATCCCTCCTATTGTTTATTGTAGTAGCTATGTAATCTTATTAGTTTCAAACAAATAAACGAATTAAAAAAAAGGAAGTTTTTCTTCTAAGTTAAGTGCCCTGATCTTTTCTGTGATTGCATTTTTGAGATGTTCTACATCTGAATTACCTGTATGGCTATTTGGTATAGTGAAATATATGTAAATACTCTGTTCTATACAGAATTGCTTAATTTTCGTATTGTTAAATTCGTTATCAAAAACAAATTTATTTATTTTTCCAGTAATGCATAAATACAGACGTAATTTTTCTACTAGGGTTACACTATTTCAGTCTTCTATGTAGTAACTCACTGCATGCTAAGAGAATTTATCTAAAAATAGATTGAAAGCATGTTTTGAATTAATATATGTGTCAACATGTACAATTTTGTGCGAAATTTATTTTTGATTGTCTTACGGTCATACTAAGCTGCACTACATGTGTCACAATTATTGACAACTTTATGTATAGTAAAAAATTAATTAAATTAAATTCTGATAGTTCGCTGTGATGCCAACATGTCCAGATTCTTTTGTATGATAAAGTGAAATTTTCTTAATTGCATGGTCTTCGTTTTCCATATCCTTTGCAAAGTAATTCAATTAATTTAAGTTGGACCTTATTGTAAAGGGAGTCACTTCACTAAGATAGGTTAAACATATCCTTTGTTTTTTGTTCAAACCAAAATTATTGGTGATTTGAATCTATTAGATAACAATTGTTTCCAAAATTGGAATATGGTCAGTAGAGTTTTTCTCTTGTGAGTGAACAGTGACCATTGTTGAAAACATATTATTTTGTTTGTTCAGAGCATTTATTGCATTTGTGTAATTTTTCATTCTGCCAAAAAAAAGTTGCAATTATTATTTTTTCCAATAACGTAATCGATTCCAGCGTCATATTCGCCTAGTTGTATCAACCAACGCTCCAATCGGGGATTTCTATTTTTATCCATTGTATTATGTACATATGTGGTTACAGGCACTTAAGTGGTTAATGATCCCTTTGAAGATCAAATTTCCTACCAAACAAATACGGTCTAAAATATTGTGTCGCCCAAACGATGGCTAAAAACTTCTCTTCAATGGCGGAATAGTTTTTATGTTCATTAAGCGTTCTAGAAGCTTCAAACGAGGGTGCCCATCTTGAGATAGTACAGCACCTAATTTTAGCTTGAACCGCTTGCTAAAATTTGGGTTGTGAAGAACTGGATATTTTGTGATAAGTTTTTTCAGTTTATCAAACGATGATATATAAGGTAAGTGTACCTATTTACGGACTATTAAGGCATTACCACATTTAATGTAACATTTTAGCCCAGTAAAACGCAGTTGAACATTAATATTGCTTTCTATGAGTCCAGAGACCTTTTAATGTCTTTGACGATTTATGAAATTAAAATTTTTTTCCAAAATTTTAAATTTTTTCTCATTCCGTGCATATAAATATAATATTTTGCACCACAGAACGAAATTTATAATTAAAAACATTTTTATTTAAAACAGCAAAACAAAATTTTTAATAAAAAACATCTAAAAATCCATTGGCATTTAAGAAGAAAAAAGTAATAGAAAATTGAAGAAGCTTTGAATGTTTATTTACATACATATATGTACATACATATGGAAACTAATTGAAAATAAGTATTGGTAATTGTTTTAAAATAAGTTTTTATTATTTTAATGGAGGTCTTTTATTGAGAATATTCCTATTTTATTTATTGCCTGAGGAGGGTAAATTTTTTTAATAATTTTATCGGCTTCATAATCGAGAACGTCGTCTTTTTCTGGCCAACGCCAATTGAATCCGCTAATGGTCATGGTTTTTATTTTAAATTGTAATGGATCTCCGCTAATTACTTTTAATATCTCCGCCAAATGATGAATCCATTTAACAATATTATTTTCTTATTCTATCGACAACACTGGAAGGGGTCCTGGAAACGGCTTTTTCGTATACATCTTTTTGACCTTGTCCAATATGTCTGTCTGGGAATTTCATATGTTTTTGATGCTCGGTAACATGACCCTTTTGTACAGATTCTATGGCTAAGTTTAAGGAAGTTTGTGAATATTTCGGCATGTTGTACGATAAACTGCGTCGTGTTCTACTTTGATGTTGCTAAAAATATGGGATGCCTGTTAAAATAAATTAAGGCAAAACTACCTATTAACATTTTCATACTGCGGCCTGTATAACGAATTGGGACCATAGGAAAAATTCTTGAGCCTATTTCCGTTCTATGTAATTTCTCTTCAGCAACTACTAAAAATTGTCTTTTTTTAAATAAATGTATGTAGGGAAAGACTTTTCCTTTTCGGACGTTGTTCACTTTATTTAAATACCGGTTCTTATATTAAGTACAATAAACACTTATATACTACAATACTACAATACCGACAGTTTGGCGACTGTGTTGCGCACTCGTTAACAGACTAATAGCTTCTATATTTTATGATGGATATCCGTATTCTTCCTTCGTTAGTTTCGTGCTAGCTTCGTTCATTCCTTCGTTATGTCGTTCCTTCGTTCACCTACTTAGCGTTGCCACCTGCCGATACCCCATTCCCACAATCGGCCGTCCTGACAATTTATTCGACTCTGAATAACTAGCGCCACGGTTTCATGTTCTCGGCTATAGTTATGGTTCTAACCGGACCCTCTTGGTTGCCAACCTTCTTCACCTCGTATCTACCGTGGTTTAGCTTAACGGCTACCCTGCATGGCCCCAAAAATGTTGGCATGAGTTTCATTGCGGTTCCGAACTGTGTCTTTTTGATGGCTACTAACTCGCCCACATTATAGCTAACTTCTTGTTTCCTGTTCTTGTTGAATGTTCTACAGTTTTCGTTTTGTATTTTCCTTATGTATATTGTCTTGAGCACTCTGTCGTACTAAATCTCGTTCATTATCTAGCTCCTCTATCGCTATGTCATTTAAAATTTGTCGCAAATCTGGGTAGTCATTTACCCGCATGTCTAATCCGGTGAGTATTTTAAAGGGTGATGTTTTCGTGCTGCGGGGCGAAGTGTTATTTAAGACTTGCTGTACCTTAGCCACATGGTTATACCACTGGGTGGGGTTGCCTTGACACTTCTTGGAGAGAATTGGAATGACCGTTTTGTGGATGCGCTCCTCTTGTCCGTTGCCGCGAGGTACCCCTGTGGCAATGAGCAAGTGTTGAATGTTTTCCCTATTGCAATAATCTCGGAATACGCGTTTAGGGTTGCCAAATATCGAAGCCTGTCTTTCTAACCTATCCATCACTTCATCTACCCCAGTAGACTTTGTTGGATATAACAATGTAAACTTCGAAAACCCGTCCACTATAAATAAGATGTGATTGTATTTTTTGCGCGTTTCGGTTAATGGTCCGACATGATCAATGTGGTAGGTCCCCAACGGCTCACAGGCCTTATCTATCGGAGACAAGAACCCTTCCTTTTTGCCTCTTTTCGCGTCTATAACTAAGCATTCCACGCATCCCTTCACCACCTTCGCTACCTTTTCGGCCAAGTTAAGTATATAATAGAAATGATTTTGATTGTGCGCAATCTTTATTATTTCGGTCTCCATACCGGACGGCACTACCAGCAATTCTTTTATTGGGTCAAAATAAACTATCCCGTTCTTCAAAAAAAAATTTTCGTAATCTCCTGTTTCTAAAATTTTTCTCACTGCCCTAATCCAAGTGTCTTGCTCTTGCGCCTCTCTCAGCCTATACGTTAGTGCATCTTCGGCCAGTAAACAGTATACGCGACTCAGAGCGTCTACGTGCCTCATGCGTGATCCAGCTCTATGTTCGACCACGTAGTCGTATTCCTGCAAATGCATAGCCCACCGCATTACCCTATCTGACACGTCTCTTTTCTTCACTGTCATGGCGAAGGCATTGCAATCGCTTACTATTTTAAACTTTCTGTCTTTCAGGTAGATACGCCATTTCTGCAGTGCCTTGACCACCGCTAAAACCTCTAGCTCGAATGCGCTATACTTTTCTTCAGCAATTGTAGTTTTGCGGCTCATATATTCAATGGGGTGAAACCCACGATCTTCTGAATCCTTTTGCAACAACACTGCTCCGAAGCCATGCTTAGAAGCGTCCGCATGTACTTCCGTTTCCGCTGACGGGTCAAAAAGCTTTAATGCCGGCGCATTTGTCATTGCTTTTTTCAACTCTTCCATAGCTAACAACTGATCTACCCCCATTTGAAAATGTTCGTCCATCCTAAGCAAATCTGATAGTGGTTTTGCAATAACTGAGTAGTCCCGAATAAAACGCCTAAAAAACGACGTCAATCCTAAAAACCTCTGTATTTCCTTTTTACTTGTCGGTATGGGAAAGTCTCGAACGGCTTTTGTTTTCTCTGCTGACGGTAGAATTTTACTGTTTTCCAGAATAAACCCCAAGAGATAAATTTGTTTCTTGACAAACTGACATTTCTCCCACTTGATCCGCAACCCGTGCTGACCAGCCCTTTTAATCACTTTTCGCAGTTTTTCCAAAGACTCGTTCTCATCCTTGGCGGGAATGACGATGTCGTCCATATAAATTATGATGGTATCATCCTTTAGCATATCCTGAAAGACTGCTCGGATAAATCTACAAAACACTGCAGGAGAGTTCGTTATGCCAAATGGAACAAAACAAAATTCGAATTGACCGCTATTCGTGACGAAAGACGTATACTTTCTCGAGTTAGGTTCGATTGGTACGTGATAAAATCCGTTTTTTAAGTCCAGTGTTGTAAAAACTCTCGCGCCCTGTAACTTGTCTAACACCTCGTCAACTATGGTCATAGGGAAGTTGTCCCTCACTATCTTCTCGTTAACTTTGCGAAAGTCACAACAAAATCTCCTCGTCCCGTCTTTTTTCTTCGTCAGCACCACCGGTGATGCATACTCAGACGTGCTGCATTGTATTATGCCGTCTTCAAGCATTGCTTGCACTTGTTTATCGATGTAAAGTCGGTCGTCATATGACACTCGACGTGGACGCTGATACACGGGTTTATCGTCAGACAAAATAAGTTTCATCTGCACCGGTACTCTTGACGGCTTTCCGGGCACATAAGCAGCAACCAACCTCTCTAGCAATATTCCCTTTTAAGTGCGATATATCGATACCCCTCAACTCTCTCTCCGGTTCTTCTATTTCAGCTACGCACAATGCTTTGAACTCTCTTATCAGATAACTTTCGCATTCTGGATCGACCTGTTCGTTAGAAACCTCGCCCTGGGTTACCCCTGGTAATCCCGCTGCTCCTCGGCTCGATAACTTCGTATCGACCACCGCCTTTACACTGCTCCCAGCAGTTTGCATATTTCTCGCAATCTTACATTTCGGCACCGCCCCCGTGCACCCGTTGCCCAGCTCTGGCCCTGATCTCCAGAGCTACCACCCTGGGACACTGGTTCTGTCGCTTTAGCCTTCCCATCGGTGTCATCACTACTCAATATGACTCGCTTGCTCGGTTTCCTGAACGTTACTTTCCCTTGCTCAAAAACTAATTCCACATCCCTGAGAACATCGCATCCTATTATCGCCACGTACGGCAGATCGCGTTCCCTTACTACGTGGAAAGTAATTTTTAAGACGACCTCGTCGATTTCGATCTCAAAGCTACCCAATGTCGTGAGTTGCCCCTTGCCAATGCCATACAATTGTCGCCGCTCCTTACTAAGCTCTACGTCTATCATCATGAGGGTATCGTATCTTATAATGCATGAGTCGCATCCTGTATCTACAAGCGCACTAAAAGTGTAATTATACATTTCCACATCAATAAATATTAAGCCACTTCTCCTTTTTTCCTTCTCATGTTTACCCAACACGTTTAGTCGCTCGGTTTTTAAACCTTTGTCCGCTTGACAATCTTTGGCTATGTGGCCTCTCTGTCTACATTTAAAGCACGTTACGTTGCTGGACCCTGACGCCGGACACTCCCTAGCCAAGTGACCTTCTTTGCCGCATTTCAAGCAACTCTTCTTTTGTGGCACTCTGTCACTAAAACTTTTCGCTGACCCTGATTGGGGCATGGACACTCTATTTGATGACGATGGTCCACCCCTTATTTTCTCGTACACTAGGATTTGTTCCTTTAGATCCTTCAGGCTTCTCGCCTGGTATAACCCTGACTTACTTGCACGCGTATCTGGTACTCCCTCTACAAAATAATCTATGATACTCGCTTCGTCGAGATTGATCGGTTTTCCTATTTCTATAAGCGCGTACAAATATTCATGTAGGCTTTCTTTAGCCTCCTTTCGTCTGTTCCTCAAAATGCGGTGAACTTCAGAAGCGCATAACTTTTCACCAAACTCTTCCACCAGGGAACGTTTCAAACTATTCCAATTTTTGCAACCTACTAAACCCCTAGCGAACAACCTAGCAGCGCCTTTAAGCAATTGCTTAGCGTACACATACTTCTGTAAGTCGTTCCAACCCACCGTGTCGGCCACATCTTCGAACTCTTCCACCCAGTGATTCACTCCACGGGCGCGCTGTCACCATTAAATGACGCCACAGTATCCTCTATATCCCGCAGCGTAAACATTGCTCTTTGCCTATCTACCTGATCGGTCGGGGCATCGCCGTAAACTGAATTTGTCGATTCATCGTTACCTAACTCATCCTCGCCTCCTTCTTCCCCTTCCGAAAGCATATGTTGCAGCAATCGCATCTGCAGTTCTTTTTTCCTACCCACTATACTCAGATTCAGTTCCCTAAGCTTTTCTTTCAACATCTCTACTGTCATTTCCCTTATCGTGTCGGTATCCATCTTACACTTTGTAATCACAACACCAAACTTAACCTATGGTATTGACAACGTTGTCCAAGAGATTGAAACTTAACTATAATTTTCTTAACTTACAGTGCATATGATTATTTGAGTGCTAAATTTCACTTACTATAATTTGTATATCAAAAATGTAAATTACAGTTAAAAGAAATTGAAAATTTAACCAAACTACTTAAAATCGTTTTTCGATACCTCCGCACCGCTACTTCTCTGGTTTATTGCTGGGTCACTGCTACTCTGCAGTCGCTGCCTTCACTGCCGCCGCTGCTGACTGTTCTCTGTCGATAACGCTGCTGTCCAAACTAGCAAGCGAGACACGCTTGCTTTCGCTACTTTATCGACGCTCTGCTTTACGTCGTATATCGGTACGTATGTATGTACATAAAAGACCATATGCGTACGTACATTTGCTGCTACTTGTCTCAATATACCGACCCGTTGTTCAAATTGCTGCTCTGGGCGATATATGTTGATATGTACCCACACGAACAAGGAGTGCGCCTCTACTCTGCTGTTTGTCGCGCTGCTCTGCTCGCTCTATGTTGGTATAAGTATCTACTCTCACGAAGATGAAGAGCACGCGAATATTTTCGGACCAACTGAACCGCTGCCCCGCGCGTTACTCTACGCGCTGTATATATGAAAATTTTAAAAGTCCCGCTGTGTCATGCGCCGCTCTGCGCTGTATATGGCGACATGTGTACATATGTACACCCAAGTACGTGAAGAGTACGCCAATACTTTCGGACTAGCCGAACCGCTGTTTCACACGCTGTTATACGCGCTGTATATATGAAAAATTGAAAAGTATGCACATACGCTGCTTTTACCGTTTAACTACGGCTATTAGGACGCTAGTTTACCGGTCCAACGGTATAATGTTCGTTGGAGCACCCGCAAATTCGTAGGTTATGTTGCCCTTCGCATATCACGTTTTGCCCACTTTTGTGTCTTTTCAAAACAATTCACTGTTTTTGTCTTTGCGCACATTCAAATGTTTTTTATTTTTCCACAGCTTATTCCGCATGCGTATATTTGCGCGCACCCCGGGTTGTCTGCTCTGTCTTTTGGCAAAGTCACTTTATTCGCCCGCACGCACATACACACAAGTCTTTCGCCTTTTGCCTTTTACTACCGCACATCCCGGACGAGCCCCAAATTGTAGGGAAAGACTTTTCCTTTTCGGACGTTGTTCACTTTATTTAAATACCGGTTCTTATATTAAGTACAATAAACACTTAAATACTACAATACTACAATACCGACAGTTTGGCGACTGTGTTGCGCACTCGTTAACAGACTAATAGCTTCTATATTTTATGATGGATATCCGTATTCTTCGTTCGTTAGTTTCGTGCTAGCTTCGTTCATTCCTTCGTTATGTCGTTCCTTCGTTCACCTACTTAGCGTTGCCACCTGTCGATACCCCATTCCCACATGTATTTATGTAATATTTTATATGCCGATAATGCATTTATTTATACAAAATATGTATAACTGTGTCAAATTTTTAATATTTACATAATACACTTTTTGTACATTCTATCCTAATTTGCTTAACACGCAAATAGGAACACTTCAAAAATATATTGCACCTATTTTCGTGCTATTTTAGAATTACGATTTTAAATGAATATTTTATTATATACTGGTTTAAATAAATAAATTTACACAAGAAATACTTACAATTTTCAATATTTGAAAATAAAAATATATATATACTTACCAATTTACAACGCTCTTAGAAATTTTACGAACACTATACACTAACACATGTGGTTTGGACAATATTTCATCGTTAACTAATACTTGAATGCAAATTTTGATTAAACATATGATTTTTGGACGCTGCCAAGTAGAAAAATTGGAAGTTAAGACAATTCTGAAATATTTCATAAATTTTTTATTTACAAAAATGGTAACATATTTTTAATTTTCTATTTAAAATTTTTTTAACCAAAATAGTACACTTACCTTAACTAGCGTCATTTACATTGATCCTATATCCTTTTCTTAAAGAATAAACCATTGTGTAAGCAACTTTAGCGTAATTACGAATAAATTTTAGATAATATCCTGTTACCTCCAAAAATTATTTAATTTGTTTTTGAGTGGTAGGCAGTTTAAGTTTTTGTATTGCCTCCACCTTTTTCTCATTAGGAGTTGTACCTTGTGCAGTCAGAGTATGACCAAGGAATTGAGTTCGTTTGGCCATAAAGTTACATTTATCGACTTGAATCTTCAGCCCTGGTTTCAATAAAGTATTGAATATAATTTGTATACTGTTTAGCTGCTCCTCTAAGGAAGTGCTGAAAATTAATATGTCGCTTAGATAGACTACACAAATTTTATTAATATGTTCTTTGAGAACTGAGTTCATCAGCCTTTGAAATGTGCTTAGAGCATTTTTAAGACCACACCGCATTCTAACAAATGCGAAATGGCAGTGAGGGGTACTGAATGCGATTTTCTTACGATTTTCCGGTTTTACCATAATTTAATGAAATCCTATAGCAAGATTTAGTGTGGTGAAATACTAGGCCCTTCCCAGTTTTTCAAGAAATGAATCAATGCTAGGAATTTAAAACAGTATTTGCATAGAGTTTCCGATAATTATAATCAATGACAGTTCCCCATTTTTTTCTGCGCAAAATTATCAAACCTTTTTGGTACGATCCATAGGGGACTATTGTAAGGGGACGATGATTCTGTAATTATGCCCTCCCAAGCATATTCTTTTTTTGGCGGAATATTTCTTAATCAAGAATTATAGGATATCTATAAATATTTTAATATATTGGGTTATTTATTGTTGTATGTAACTATTTAATGCTGTTCATTATGAGCGAATGTCAGCTTCTTTATAAAATCATATCTTGTTATTAACTAATTGATGACCTTTCTTCATAATTCAAATGTGAAAGATCTAAACATTCAATAACTGAATTTTTTGTGTGTGATAAATAGCAGATATTTACATCAAAGGGTATTGTTCGAAAAAAATGTTCTTCCACCTATTTCCAAATAATCGCCATCATTATTGATAGTCGCTTTGAAGGTTTTCGTAAATGCACCACTTTCCAAGATATTGTTCCAAGAGATGGAAACTCTTCCCAAAAAAGTGGAAAAGGTGTAGTTATTTTATCTGTAATTTTATCTTTTTCATTTATTGTATAATAGTAAACTGGGCTTTCGAGATTTTTTAACGAAAATTTATTAAGGGTACTGTGGCCTATAACACTTATGGTGGACCCCGAGTCTATAAGACATCTAATTTTTTGATTGTCTATAGTTAAAGATTGATCCTCAATATTTTAAATCTCCATATGTTCAATCGGATCAATAGTCATATATGACACTTTCGATTGTGCAGAATTTTTTAAATTATACTGTTTTGTGTTATTTGACTTATTGTCGGATGTTATATTACAATTGTTGTCCGACCTCTAATTATTTTTATTGAATTTGTAGTTATTGTTTATAGAGTTTGAATTGTTCTACTTTTGGTTACTGTTGTAATTATAATTGTTATTTTGCCTCTTATTATTTGAATTATACAGTTTAAATTTAAAAAGTGACTCAAAGTCACTACGTGGTACGAATAGGGTTAAACGACCGTTCGCGCACAGTTAAACTTAGTTTAACTTATCATCTCTTTACTGACTACTTCGTTTTGGTTGCAACAAATTTAATTGAGCACAAGGAAACTGCATCTTACGGTGGTTATCGTCTCTGTTCAGGTTAAAATAAAATAGGGTATAATTATACCAGTGGTACCACAATGGACTTTAAATCTAGTCTAAGAGAGCCCCATTCTTGCGGCTACCACCTAACCTAACCTAACCTAACAAGGAAACTAAGTTTCAATTTAAACTCAGTTTAACTAAACTTTGTTTAAACTGAGTTTAAACCAGCACTGAAAAACTGGCCCTTATTGCATTATTAAGTTCTTGAAGTTTAAGTTGCTGCTGTTCAATCCGTCCGTCCGTCTGTCCGTGGTTACAATAACTTGAGTAAAAATTTAGATATCTCAATGAAATTTGGTACATAGATTGCTCTTTGGACAGGGAAGGTTGGTATTGAAAATGCTCAAGATCGGTCAATAACCACGCCCACCTCCCATGTAATAGAAGTTTTTGAAAAATTCTCTGTATCTCAATAACGGTGTAAGGTATCGTAACAAAATTTTCCTGAATATCGCTGTCATTATCGTTAAAATTTTTTGAAATCGGAACATAACCTCGCCCACCTCCCATATAACGGAAATTTCGAAAAATGCAAAAATTTCGTTTTTATCTATTGGAACATATTAATTAAGATTTGATATTTAGAGCCTTAGGATGGTCTTAACCGGCGCTTTTAGTTCCGATTAAGCGCTTAACCGGAGATGGTGCAACCCTGGTGATAGTTAATTAAGAAACTAGATTTTTATGAAATTTTGAAAAAACGTCTGTAGGTATCTCAATAACGATGTAAGGTATCGTCACAAAATTTAGTGAACATATTGTCCTTGATATCACTAGCATCACCGTCGATAATTTTTGAAATCGGACCATAACCATGCGCAACTTTCATATAACGGAAATTTTGAAAAATGCACCGCCCATGCAAACACACATCGCGAGGGTATATAAAAATCGGTTACGCCCGAATTTAGCTTTTCTTACTTGTTTTTCTTTAATTTTACTTTGTTGTTTAATATAGCAAATTTTTTCTTTGTGTTTAACTGAGCCACAATAATTACAGAATTTGAGTTCCTGATAGAAAAAGAAAGGCTTTTTAATAATAAAGTTTTTAACACCGAAAGTTTACAAATTGTTATGTATAATATTTTTTTAAATATTTTATTTAAATGTCCGAATTGTATATAATTGCTGTAATAGATACCGAAAAAACGGAGTTTTTGTATTTTTCAAAAACTTCCGTTATATTGGAGGTGGGCGTGGTTATTTACCGATCTTGACCATTTTCAATAGCAACCTACCCTGTCTTAAGAGCAATCTATATACCGAATTTCATTGAGATATATAAATTTTTACTCAAGTTATTGTAACCACGGATAGACGGACGGACAGACAGTCAGGGCTAAATCGATTCCTGTTTTCATTCTGATTTTTCATTCTGATCATTTTAGTATATATATGTATATCTATGCCACACAAATTTGATGTGAACAGAAAAATGGATACCGAACAAATTGAACAATTTCAATTTGTGATCAGTCGGCAAGAAGCTGTAATTGAGCAGCAGCAACTTAAACCTCAAGAACTTAATAATGCAATAGGGCCAGTTTTTTTAAACTCAGTCTAAACAAAGTTTAGTTAAACTCAGTTTAAATTGAAACTTATGGGTCGAATATGGAAAGCAACCAAACTTCAGTTGCGTTGTCTACGTTTTTTTTGCGGAAGGCAGTTTAAAGAAGTCTCACGGTAATGACTTCAACTTAGGAATGGCACAACCTACGATGTCAGTAGTTCTAAAAGAAGTGATTCAATTAATTGAGGATAGAATATGTAAAGATTGGATAGTTGCAAAACTTACGGAAGAAGAAAAAGATAAAGACAAAAACTACTTTTATGCAAAAACAAAGTTTCCTGGTGTGGTCGGTTGCATTGATGGAACACGTGTGCAAATCATGGAGCCGACGGAAGATGTTCGCAACCTATATATGAACCGGAAAGGCTACTTTAACCGCGAGGGTGCTGACTGGAAATGGTCACTACAGAGATTATCCTGTCCGTTGTCAGGATGGTGTTCATCTAAAATCAGAGATCAGTGCCGTGTTGCTTATGCTTCTTAATAGCTCTGTAACGGGGAAATGGTTTTTGATCGTGGTCTCGAGGTAAGGACTGTGGAGTCCCTAACACCTCTTACCCAAGCCAAGGCGTGTAAGGAAACTGTGCCGACGGATGAGTGACTAGCGGGTAACAAAATATGGCTGTCCGCGAACGGTTCCCCTCCGATGCCTAGGCAAGGTCGGTTGCATTAGTGCCTTACCCCGGTATGCCGGCTCTGCTGGGGCGGACTACCACTTCCGTGCTTACTCGTGGGACTCAAATGGACGACAAAAATACAAACAAAACAAATAACAATAACAAACAAACACACAGGGAAGTCAAGGAAGACTTCCTAAGCGCAGAAGGGGACGCACTCCTGGCTTCTAGTCAGAAATCACACTCTGCGGCTCTACAAGCGAATGCTAAGCCTAGCAATCCTGATTTGCCAACTACTTCAAAGGCTGCCTTGAGTGCTCATGGGAGCACTCCGAAGTCAGTTAAAGCTCGGCAACGCCTGGAAGGGTTTGAAGGTCACGCTTATTCCTGCCGCGGAGATCCCTAGAAGACCCAGAGCCCGCATTTGGCTGCAGAAGATGGCCATGGAGAGCGAGAAACTGATGCGTCTCCTACAGCGACAAAATCCAACCATACCGATCACAGACTGGGCAGTCATTTGTGCAGAAAAGCCCCTTGAGGGTGCGCAGAGTTCGTCGCTCCCTTTGTGGCTCAACGACGAGTGCATTGAGCCACTAAGGAAGGTCGACAACAAGCTGTTCTTCGGAGTGAGAACAGCAAAACTGAAGATCTTCCGATCGAACGAAATTATCCCGGAGGCAAATGTCAAAGATCCCAACCAGCTGTTGGGTGACATGAGCCTGAAGAGGGAAACCACCGATGACGCTACTCGAAGTGCTGACAAGGTGTTAGCAGGCAACAGAAGTTCAGCAGAAGTCAACGAGGTTTGTTCAGGCCAATCTTAGGCATTCTAAGGCCGCCTCGGACAACCTAATGGTTTTCCTTAGGCAGGGACACATCGACGTCGCCTTGATTCAGAAATCTTGGATAAGGGACCTTGAGGTTAAAGGGCTAAGGGACGCCCACTATAACCTTTTCTACAGCGGGCTATCAGTTAAACCCCGAGCTTGTATACTGGTCAAAAAACATATTAAAACTTTTCTATGTTCCAATTTCAGCTCTCCGGATGTGGCTGTCATCAACTTGGAGTTGATGAACACAAACAGCTGCTATATATCATCGGCATACATGGCGCACGACAGGTCGTGCCCGCCACCGGAGTTGATTGTCTTACAAAGGATGGCAGGTGCCAATCCAATATTACTCGGGTGCGATGCTAACGCAAGGCACACGTTGTGGGGCAGCTCCGAAATTAACGACAGAGGTGAGTCGCTGATTCAATTTATTATTAGTTCTAAGTTTAGAATTTTCAATGGAAGTAGCACCCCCACATTCATCTTCCCTAGTACTCCTGATTTTATGGGCTGGGAAGAGGTTTTAGATTTAATTTTGCTAACCGTCTATCGGCTATCGTATACTTTTTGAGTTAATCATTGAGGCCTACTCCCTTTAGGAATCCTCGGAAGACAAACTGGGCCTTTTCCAAAAAATCATCACCAAAAAGGTGAACAAAATACCAGTTGAAAATGTTTCCACAAGTGTAGAGCTAGACACTAGAGCGGACAGCTTAGAAAAAGCCTTCGAAAAGGCCTTTTCGAAAGCCTGTCCGCTAAGATATGGTAAGAAGCCTCGTACACCTTGGTGGAATGAGGAACTCACAGAGCTGGACAAGGAAAAACTAAAATTTGCTATCTTTACCTTTTCACCCTTTAAATCGCCGAGAATGGACGGAATACTTCCAATATGCTTCAGAAAGCCTCAGAGGTGGTCGTCCCGGTCCTGTTGGCAATTTTCAGAGGGTGCCTATTACTGAACCACGTCCCCCTAAACTGTAAAAGAAGAAAGGTAATTTTCATTCCTAAAGCAGAGAAACGAGGTCACGACAACGTTAAGGATTTCAGGCCAATTAGCCTGATGTTCTTTGTACTTAAGACTTTTGAAAGACTTCTAGACCCATACATTAGAGATAACACCTCCTTTTTATCACACTCACAACATGCGTACCTGAAAGGGAAGTCAACGGAGACAGCCCTGCACGAGGTGGTGCGCATAATTGAGAGTTCACTGTACTATAAACAATATCTATGACTTCCCTTATAGATATCGAAGGTGCCTTCAATAATGTCAGCATAGATTCAATACAGGAGGCACTGGTCGTAGCAGGAATTGATCACTGCGTCCGCTCATGGATAGTGTCGCTGCTAAGGAGCGGTGAAGGGCACCACCCAGGGAGGAGTTCTCTTGCCGCTACTGTGGCTCATGGTTTTAAACCAACTACTGACAAAGTTAGATTCCAGCGAAATTGTGGAGCGGGCTTTCCAGGAGGTGGACTCCTGGGCCATAAACTGTTCGCTTAGGGTGAACCCTGAGAAAACGGACCTGATGCTCTTCACAAACAAAACAAAACTACCTTACTTCACTAAACCTAAGCTCCGAGGGACGAAACTTGATCTGTCAAATAGGGTGAAATACCTTGGAGTCATTCTGGACCCAAAGCTTAATTTGAGACTGAACATCGAGGAGCGTCTAAGGAAGGCCTCGGTGGCTCTCTACGCCACACAAAGAATGTTTGGCAATAAATGGGGACTAAAACCAAAGATTGTCCACTGGATGTACACAGCTATAGTCCGACCCATACTCTCATACGGGGCGCTGGTATGGTGGCCAGCTCTCACCAAAGATTATGTCGTCAAGAAACTGGGAAAAAATTAAAAGGTCAGCAGCTACTGATGTAACGGGTGCAATGAGTTCTTGCCCATCGAATGTCTTGAACGTACTACTCGACTTAATACCAATAGATCTTTTTATCGAAAAATCAGCTGCTAACAGTGCCATTAGGTTACATGCATTGGGGTTCTGGAAAGAAAGGCCGACGGGGCATAGCACCATTCAATGGTAGAATCCCTGAGATTAAGGCGCTGCTCACTGATAACATCCTGCCGAAATCTTACGTTAGCCGCACAATCCAGACTAGATTCCCTAGCCGTAGAGACTGGACTCGCGGAAAAGTCAGATTACAGGATGGTCTGGCAGTCTACACGGACGGATCAAAGATGGAGTGCGGCCCTCTCTTCTACCTCGGTCGGTTTTCAACTCGTAGATGAATGTTGGAGAGAGATGGCTTCAATCTCCAGCGAATACGAAATTACCCTGATATGGGTCCTGGGGCATAGGGGCATTTATGGAAACGAAACTGCGGATGAACTAGCGAGGTGTGGTTCTGCACTGGATAGGTCTTACGCAGTGAATATGGGCGTCTCGCTTAGAGAAATAAAGGGCAGAATCGCCGATACCTACCACCGAAAAGCTAAGCACAGGTGGAGTAATACAGGGTCGTACAGGATTACCCGGCAGGTTAGGGTGTCTTATGATCCACTTAAAACAAGGGCTCTTTTATAAATGAGCAAAGAAAGCATATACAAACTTACAGCTGTTTGTACAGGGCACTGGTCTGTAGGAGTACATGCTGAAAGGATAGGCATACCCTTCAACCGGTTCTGCCGCAGCTGTGAAGACCCAGGCTCAAAGAAAACGGTTGAACATTTTATGTGCGAGTATTCGGCTCTTGCTAGAATAAGGTTAAAGACCCTTGGCAAACCATTCCTGCAGAGTTTTTTAGAGTGCAGCCGCCTCTCTTTTTATGATATACTGCGATTCATAAAAACCGCCAAATGGCTGTAGGTTGCACGAGATGTGGAATCAAAATGGCATACTTGCTAATTGCTTGCCACCAGGGTGGCAATCCACTTAAACCAACCAACCAACGTTATTTATTACTTAAAATTTTCGTTGGCATAACGATAATCTTACACAGGTGTGCGATTGTCAAATGCGAATAAGGTACGTTGATGCCAGGCATCCTGGCTCTACTCATGATGCCTTTATCTGGAACAACAGCACGTTGAATTATATGGTTACTGCAGATTTCGGTCAAAATACGTGGATTTTGGGTGATTCTGCATTTCCTTTGAAACCACAACTTTTACCTCCTTATCGATATGCAGAGCCTCAATCGCCAGAAAGGAATTATAATACAGTACATGCCAAAGCCCGGAATGTGATTGAGCGAACGAACGGTGTCCTGAAGTCAGTATTTAGATGCCTTTCTTCTGAACGAAGCTTGCACTATAAACCCGATAAAGCTGTATCTATCATAAATGCATGCTGCGCCTTATACAATATTGGTATACACCAGGGTTGTAAAAGAATGCAATCATATGCGATTTAAATCAGTTGAAGTCACAATCAATTACTTTCATTTTTGAATGCAGTCATTGACTAACGTTTTGACTAAAGACTAAAAAATGAAGTCTGAAGTCTTTTTCTGAATTCTGACTCATTAGTCATTTGGTGAAGTCACTTCATGACTTCATTTTTCAGTGCAGTCTCTATTATGTTTGTAGCAATTGTATTATTATTTTATTTCAAAAGCTCCTGAATTATTTAGCAAATTACAAACAAATAGGAACTTATAGGGAATTATTTATATTTAGTAGCAACAACTGTTCGAAGCTGTCATCTGATAGACGTCCTCGACATGGTGTATTAAGTATTGAGGCAAATGAAAAGAGTCTTTCCACGGCGGCTGAGGTAGGCAGGGGTGCGTTGTATTTAATGTACGCCCTTTTAACAGTAGGATAGCGGTGGAGCATGATTATCGCCGAAGACTTATCAACCATGTAGGCTACAAATTCGTCTTGAATAGACGAGTGCGATACATCAACCTGTTGGGATGACTCTTCTGAAAAAGATATTACAAATGTTGGCTAATAATGTTAATTACAATTATGTACTACAAAATTTGTAATACCTATAAAGGAAAAGTCAAAAAATTTACTACCGCTTTCCTCACATTTGTCATCTGGTCCCATGTCGTTGGAATTGAATTCGTTTACCACGATACTTTTGGCCAAGTCGTTGATCTCGGCTACTTTTTCATTTGTAAATGATGGATTAAAAGATCGAATCCATTTTAATTTAACTTCAGGACATAGAACTGAGGCAACAATGGCATCATTTACTTCTTCTAAGCAAAAATATTTCTAGAATCTTTTTTCCAAAGCTTCTTCCAAAAGACTCACTGCTGCATGTACATAGATACTTCATTGCATGGGTTCCTCGCATTTTGCGGTATTTTGTCCTTATTGTCGCCAGCGTAGGTAGAATGAAACCATACACCATACCATTATCTCTTTGTAGAAACTGTATAGCATCTGCGATCGGTTGCAGCAATTGCAAATATTCTTACATGTTTTTCACACAAAATGTTCAGTTTTTCTTTGTGTGAAATCAAAGCCTTAATGGAATCATGCATAATGCAAGTCGCTTATTACAGCAAATGTAATTAAAAAAAGATGTGAGTGTTTGAACTCAAGGTAGATGTGTAAACTGTTAAATTTGCAGTATTTAGAAATATTAACCCCTATATAATACTTTACAATCTCGTTAATAATGGTTGTATCTTTAAAGGCATCATGGGCATTCAAGGGTTAAGTCAATCATACATATTTATCTTGTTTAATTTTTAAAATTTAATTTTTTTTTTTTTTTAAGTTGCAATAGTTAAAATAGGCTTATGATAGCTAAAATAAGAAACGTACACCTTTGATTCAATACTGGTAAGTAGTCTGGAAAAAACGGCCAGCAGGCATAGCTTTAAGGTCGTTTTTAAACCACAATCTATCACACACAGCGCATGCGTATCCAAAGTCGTTGTCGTTCATTTTTAATTTAAATTGTTTATGGGCATTAACATGGTTAAGATAATGCTCATATTGCAATTCAATGTTTTGGTAATTTGGTTGTTGTTGCTGTTGTAAATGTTGTTGTTGCTGTTGTTGTTGCTGCTGTAAATGTCCACGTAGCCTATTAATTTCTTTTTGGCGTTGACGTTCTCGGTAGGCACGTTTATATCCAGCGTTTCTGGATCTTCTTAATGATTGCGATGTTCTCTACAATAATAATTAATATTAGTATTTGACCTGTAATTTATTTAGAAACATGAATATTACCTGCATTTCGGTTATATACCTCCAGTTTAAACGTTTAATTTATTGTTTTAAAGAACACCAATCAGCTGAGTTGTAGAAACACAAAGCGATCAGCTGTTCAAAAGTAGTACCAACGCAAAGCGAATAAGGGAATTTCAATCAAAATTTAGAGAACACGCTGGGCTCTAATTCACTCAGCAAAGAACGTACATAATGTACGTTCTTTGCACACAGTTTGTAAAAATTTGCGCCTAATTGCATGCAACTCAAAGGTACAGGGTGCTCCCGATTAAATATAATTCATTTTGCTTTTTGTGTCAATACCAAAGAACGTAGATAATACCCAAGACAGACATGGGAGCTTATCTGCATTAACAGTCTTTATTGGCATTAACTCGTGCATTATTCTCTTCACTGCATTTCTATCTGGCAAAGCTGTCAAGTGGACAGGTGTATGTTCGGACAAATCAAACAGGTTTTTTGTTCCATCAAACCAAGAATGATAGAATACAAGATTGCGCAATCCCGTTGCGGATGAAATATCTTGAGTAATAATAAACAAAGAATAGGGGGAGAATAGTGGGAATAGAATAATGAGCAATTTGCAATTTTTCAAGGAGAAATGAATTTTTTTGGTGCTTAAGTATAAAACTATGAATAATAGAAAGAATGCATCAAACAAAAATTTATTGAGTGGTACCGCTTCTGTTTCCGCGAAATTAAAATTAAAATCTCCACCCAAGATAAGTGAATGCCACTGAAAATTGTTTCCTAATTCCCGTGCACCAGCAAACCGATTAAACTGTGTCAATCTAAATTTAGAGAACACCCTATGCTTTAAGCCGCATAGTTTATAAAAATTATGCGCCTAATTGCATGCAACACAAATATAATTGATTTTGCTTTCTGGGTCAATATAATACTAACACATACGTCAGACGGCACACGCATTTTCACACAGAGTCGTTCTTGACCAATCAAAAACGTCTTACTTTTTTTTATATGGAGTTTTTATGGTAGTATTAGCGTAAGAGATTTGCCCTACCGCGGCTATAGATGTTTACACATCAAAAATATTTTTTTTACAAGAAAGGTAGGAGGGTAGAAATTAAAATTAAATACATATGTATTACTACTTTATTACTTATTCATATAATACAGGTAAAATGCAGGTTGCTGACCACAGCCCAACTATACCTGATTTCAAATGACTGAAAATGACTGCAAATGACTTCATTGAGAGACTTTATTCAAATGGCTTCAATGAACTTCAAAAAGAGACTTCATTCAAATGATTGCAATCAAATGACTAACAAAAAAAGACGTCAAAAATTAATAATTAGTCACCAAATTTAGTCTGAATAGTGACTTCATTTTTTTAGTCTTAGACGAAGAATACAAAATTGATTCCAATCATTTGCCACGAAAATCAAGTGACTAATTATTCGCAAATGAATGCATTCTTTTACATCTCTGGTATACACTACAAAGCCGATTTTGAAGAAATGCCTGCAGTAACTTGGGAGAAGCTGCGGTTTTAAATTTAAATGAAAATGTAGACAATAATTTGGCTTCAGATATAAGGCATAGAATAATGGAGTGTTTGAACGAATGAAATAATATATTCTTTAAATCACATAATTCATTTTATTTTATTATATTTGACCATTTTCGCTCCTGAAATTATAAAGGTTTAAAAATTACAAACGATTTAATAATAAATTATGCCCTTCTTTAAATTTGTCCTTTATATTTGGTTTAATCACGTACACAGCAACCACAAGAATGTAGTTGCATGCATAAACACTAACTAGCAACTTCAGTTGGCAGCTGTCAGTTGACAGTCGCCATCTGTAATTTCATTTCGGCAACTGACAACGCAACTGAAGTTTGGTTGCTATCGATAATCGACCCATTAGTTTCCTTGCGCTCAATGTAATTTGTTGCAAACAAAACGAAGTAGTCAGCAAAGAGATGATAAGTTAAACTAAGTTTAACTGTGCGCGAACGGCCGTTTAAAGTTGACTAAAAAACTGGCACTAAGAGCTCAAGCACATCATGTGCAAAATTAAGGTGCTACAACCGCTGCAATGCAAGAGTAGTGCAACAGCAACACTTATCTCTAAATAATATAGATAAAATACAACCTTTCCGTCATTTGAAACAGTTTGAAGGGACAAGTCATTTAATGATGTTCGTGAAATCCGTGGAAAGGTCATTAAGCTTATGTACAGACGACCCATGCGTACAGGAGTTTGGACTCTAAATAATAATTCAATAAAAATATGCGGTGATGCAGCTAAGTGTCGACATGAATTGAGGGAAAACGCTATATTGGACGAAATAAAAAAGAAATTGAAGGAGCATCTTCATCCAAAGAAGACTTATGGAGAATTTATAATAAGTGCAGATATATAAAAGAAAGTAATTTAAGATAACTTTTAAGTATATTAAACAGAGGTAAATACGAAATACTGAAATTAAAACTTTTTGATGACGAAAAAAATAGATGTTTGAACCACATAATAAAAAACCGGTCTTAATTTACCTACCTACTACTTAGATAAAATATATCCATCTACTAAGGTACTTATGACCGAAAGAACTACACTTAACGAAATAAAAGAAAAATATACAAACATCAAACTTTTGGATGAAAATAATACGACCATCGTAAGACCACAAGTAAGCCTCAGTATAATTCAAATAATAAGAGGCAAAATAACAATTATAATTACAACAGTAACCAAAAGTAGAACAATTCAAACTCTATAAACAACAATTACAAATTAAATAAAAATAATTATAGGTCGGACAACAATTATAATATAACATCCGACAATAAGTCAAATAACACAATAAACACAGTATAATTTAAAAAATTCTGCACAATCGAAAGTGTCATATATGTATGACTATTGATCCGACTGAACATATGGAGATCCAAAATATTGAGGATCAATTTAAAAAATTTACGAAACAAATGAGCGCCAAATGTTTCAAGAGCCTCGGTATCAAGACCACCACATTAACTATAGACAATCAAAAAATTAGATGTCTTATAGACTCGGGGTCCACCATAAGTGTTATAGGCCACAATACCCTTAATAAATTTTCGTTAAAAAATTTCGAAATCCCAGTATACTATTATACAATAAATGAAAAAGATAAAATAACTACAACTTTTCCACTTTTTTGGAAAGAGTTTCCATCTCTTGGAACAAAATCTTTGAAAGTGGTGCATTTACGAAAAAGAAAGTCATCACGCGATAATTGGTAAAAATATTTCGAAAACCTTCAAAGCGACTATCAATAATAATGGCGATTATTTGGAAAGAGGTGGAAGAACATATTTTTCGAACAATACCCTTTTGATGTAAATATCTGCTATTTATCACACACAAAAAAGTCAGTTATTGAATGTATACATAGATCTTTCACATTTGAATTATAAAGAAAAGTCATCAATACAGCATTAAATAGTTACATGCAACAATAAATAATCCAATATATTAAAATATTTATAGATATCCTATAATTCATGATTAAGAAATATTCCGCCAAAAAAAGAATATGCTTAAGAGGGCATAATTACGGAATCATCGTCCCCTTACAATAGTCCCCTATGGATCGTACCAAAAAGGTTTGATCATTTTGCGCAGAAAAAAATGGGGAACTGTCATTGATTATAATTATCGGAAACTCAATGCAAATACTGTTTTAATTTCCTAGCATTGATTCAATTCTTGAAAAACTGGGAAGGGCCTAGTATTTCACCACAATAAATCTTGCTATAGGATTTAATTAAATTATGGTAAAACCGGAAAATCGTAAGAAAATCGCATTCAGTACCCCTCACTGCCATTTCGCATTTGTTAGAATGCGGTGTGGTCTTAAAAATGCTCTAAGCACATTTCAAAGGCTGATGAACTCAGTTCTCAAAGAACATATTAATAAAATTTGTGTAGTCTATCTAAGCGACATATTAATTTTCAGCACTTCCTTAGAGGAGCAGCTAAACAGTATACAAATTATATTCAATACTTTATTGAAAGCAGGGCTGAAGATTCAAGTCGATAAATGTAACTTTATGGCCAAACGAACTCAATTCCTTGGTCATACTCTGACTGCACAAGGTACAACTCCTAATGATAAAAAGGTGGAGGCAATACAAAAACTTAAACTGCCTACCACTCAAAACAAAGTTAATAATTTTTGGGGGTAACAGGATATTATCTAAAATTTATTCGTAATTACGCTAAAGTTGCTTACACAATGGTTTATTCTTTAAGAAAAGGAAATAGGATCAATGTAAATGACGCTAGTTAAGGTAAGTGTACTCATTTCCGTACCAGCACCTTATTCCGTACTATTTTGGTTTACAAATTTTTAAATAGAAAATTAAAAATATGTTACCATTTTTGCAAATAAAAAATTTATGAAAAATTTCAGAATTGTCTAAACTTTCTCCTTTTTTTCTACTTGGCAGCGTCCAGAAATCATATGTTTAATCAAAATTTGCATTCAAGTATTAGTTAACGATGAAATATTGTCCAAACCACATGTGTTAGTGTATAGTGTTCGTAAAATTTCTAAGAGCGTTGTAAATTGGAAAGTATATATATATTTTTATCTTCAAATATTGAAAATTGTAAGTATTTTTTGTGTAAATTTATTTATTAAAACCAGTATATAATAAAATATTCATTTAAAATCTTAATTCTAAAATAGCACGAAAATAGGTGCAATATATTTTTGAAGTGTTCCTATTTGCGTGTTAAGCAAATTAGGATAGAATGTACAAAAAGTGTATTATGTAAATATTAAAAATTTGACACAGTTATACATATTTTGTATAAATAAATGCATTATCGGCATATAAAATATTACATAAATACGTGTGGGAAAGGGGTATCGACAGGTGGCAACGCTAAGTAGGTGAACGAAGGAACGACATAACGAAGGAATGAACGAAGCTAGCCCGAAACTAACGAACGAAGAATACGGATATCCATCATAAAATATAGAAGCTATTAGTCTGTTAACGAGTGCGCAACACAGTCGCCAAACTGTCGACTGATATTCACCGCGAACGGTTGTGTTTACAGTGCAGTGAGTGGCTTTCTTGTGTTACTTTTCTTTTGAACTTAATTCGCAAGTACAAAGACTTCATTTTTTTTTTCACGAGCACGTGTTATCTATTAAACTTATTGGTTTGTGAATTTAAGTCAAAATGCCCCCCGGGGGAACCCCTTATGGGGATAACAGGTTCGCCCTGCTAGGATCTAGCCCAAAGTTAAAAAGAAAAAAGACCCCAAATAGTTTAATCAATATTTTCCCCACTCTACCCACACAAAAAAAAGATAATCCGCGGTATCTAGTGTTATCCAGCTTGAACACACAAAAACCAATAACAAAGTTCTCATGCTTTGCTGTGCATAAAGCCCTCAAAAGCATAAGCACTGATATCAACTATATTTCTGAACTGCGAGATGGTAAATTGTTATTGTTTGTCAAAAACGACAATGTTGCCCAAAAATTCATACACACTAAAACCCTACATGGAATATGCGATGTAAAAATAGAACTGCATAACAACTTAAATTACACTAAAGGAACAATTTTTGCGCCGTGCCTTAACGAAGTTCCAGACAGTGAAATTATTGATAACTTGAAAGAACAGGGTATCGTCTCTATTTTCAAGTTCCCCAAATACGTCAATAAAGTACCTGTTCCAAGTGGAGTTGTATTGCTTACGTTTGATTTGTATAACCTACCTGAAAGAATTGATATCTCTTGGTACTCCACAAAGGTAAGGCCTTACTATCCAAATCCAATGAGATGCAAAAACTGCCAGCTCCTCGGCCACACCTTAAAACGCTGCAATAAAGCCCCTGTGTGCGACTCATGTGCCCTTCCTCCTCATCCTTCTACAGTATGCTCTCGTTCCGTTTGCGCTAACTGCTCAGGTAATCACCCTGCTTCAAGCAAAACATGTCCCAAATTCATGCAAATAAAAGAAATTATCACCATAAAAACACAAAAAAAATGCTCTATGCGTGAAGCAGTTCGACTACATCAAATGCAAATTCCCCCCACTTTCAACGAAGCCTCCACTTCGTTTGCTAATATAACTAGAAACATTACCAATAATAATAAAGAAAACAACAATACTACCCAAACAGCTCTTGCTGAAAAAACATCCTCCAACAACAACACCATTACTACCAACAATAATACTCCAATCGCAATACACAACAACAATAGCAATAACAGCAATAACTATGAACCAAAAGAAAATGAAGCACAACAAATGTGCAGAACCCAACAAATGCAGTTATACCAACAAACTTTTTGAACGCCACAGAGTTTTTAACCACAACAACAAACATATCAGTCGATGACTCTTCAGCGCACGCAATGATTTCATCATTGCTTTCGCATCTTGCTCCCTCTTCAGTAGGCCCCTCCCCACTACCGCTTTTACCTACAGATCAAGAAATGAAAGAGTAATCGATGAACACTTTACAATGGAATATGAATGGTCTTTTTAATAATTACCCAGACTTAAACCTTCTAATTAATGAATTTAATCCCGGAATTATATCATTACAAGAGACTCATCTACCGTCTAACAAAAAGGCCCATGTGCCCAACAAATACTATGGCTATTTTCACTACAATGCACATAACACCTCCTGTAGGCAAATCCCGATAAATTCAAATATTTCCACACTAGCAATCGAAATAGACATGGGTTTTAAAATTACTTTAATTAACTGCTATATTCCACCCCAACAAAACTTCTGTATTCGTGACCTCTCCAATATTCTTAATCCTGTTTCTACCCCAATTATTATCATGGGCGATTTGAATGCTTGGAGCCCACTTTGGGGTTCCACAACTACCAACAGAAGAGGCGAAATTATAGAAGACATAGTACTTGCATACGACCTCGTCGTCCTTAACGATGGTTCACCAACACATTTTTCGACACATAAAACTTTTACCAATCCCGACATTATCCTTGCTTCTGCCTCAATAGCCCCCAAACTCTCCTCCTACACAACTGATGATCTCCACAATAGTGATCATTTTCCCATCATTACATCCCTCCTTACGCAGAAGTCTTATCATGTCAAGCCCAGGACAAAGTTCTTAACAGATAAAGCGGATTGGCCAATGTTTCGCTCCCTTTCAACAAAACTATCCAACAATAAACCTCCCCGCGAAAACATAAACGCTGAAGCTTCCGTCATAAAGACTATTATTCGATCTGCTGCCCATGCATCTGTCCCCCAATCTGGCACGAGAAATTTTGTAGCAAGAACGCCTTATTGGTCAAACCTGCTAACCACTCTGAGAACCAATAAGAAACGTCTGTGGGCTAAGTTTAAGCATAACAGAACGGACACTAACCTTGTCGAATACAAAAAAGCCAACGCTGCATTTAGAAAGACATTGAAATCGGCTAAGAGACAATCGTTAGAAAAAATTACAACTAAAATAAACCCATCCTCAAACCCAAAACAAATATGGTCGGATTTAAAAGCCCTCACTGGTTATGCTCAAACACTTTACATATCGCACATTCAAACAGATCAAGGACCGGTCTTCACTCCACAGCATATCGCAAACAAATTCGCAGAAACTTGGTCATCATTCTCCTATAGCTCTAATTTCTCCCCCCGTTTTAATTCCCTTAAACAACAATCCATTGCTGAAAACTACACCAACCATTCACCATCCCCAGAAGCGTTCCTTATCGAAGACAGTATCACAACACTAGAATTCGATACTATAATCTCTTCATTAAAAGGAAAAACTCCGGGCGCTGATAAAATATCCTACCCTATTAATATTCCCCACCCCTTAAAAGCAAGACTCATTAACCTCTACAACCACATAATAAATTCTGGCACATACCCCCAACAATGGAAAGTAGCTACAATCATACCCATTCCCAAGCCCAACAAACCCACTTCCCGCATAGAAAATTACAGACCCATATCCCTTCTCCCCTGCATATCGAAAGTCCTAGAAAAAATAATTTCTGCTCGCATCATGTGGTATGCCAAAGCCAATAAGCTTATTAGCCCACACCAATTCGGTTTTCAAAGAGGGTTGGGTGTAATAGACCCAATATTATACTTCGAGAATTTTGCTTCTGCAGCCTTGGCAAAACGAAATCATACTTCAATCCTAAGCATAGATTTTGAAAAGGCATTTGATAGGATTGGCGCACACATAGTGCTTGAGGAACTGAAAAGCTGGAAAATTGGTACCAAAATTTTCAACATTGTAAAGTCATTTCTATTAAATCGAAAGTTTATCGCTCGCGCCAACAATTGTCAGTCTGAAGTATATGATCTGCACAATGGGATACCTCAAGGCTCGCCTCTTTCCGTAGCCCTTTTCACAATAGCTTTTAATAAAGTCAATTCTATAATAACTTCAAATCCCCTTGTAGAACATATTGCTTACGCAGACGACGTATTAATCTTTACGCAAATAAAAGAGCTAACTGAAGTAAACTCTATGTTTTTAAAAATTCTTAACGACATAAACAAATGGTCTGAAGGCTCTGGTGCCAATATTTCAGTAAGAAAATGCTCCACCTTCCATATTTGAAGGAAACATAAGTGTATTTTCCCTTCCCTTTCCTTCCTTAATATTCCAATCCCTCACTCCAAAACTCTAAGGATACTGGGTTTAGTATTTGATAATAAACTAACATATAGAGAACATTGTAAATCAGTTAGGATAAGCTTATTTTCTAGACTTAATATTATTAAGTATCTATCTTCCAAATACTGTCATTGCCACACAAACACACTGGTTAAAGTTACGAAATCGCTACTGTTATCAAAAATAGATTTTGGACTTTCAATTTACGGCCACACTTCCAAAACACATATTACGCTTCTGAACGCACCCTATCATGCAGCAGCCAGGAGAAGTATTCGCGCATTCCCAACATCACCAATAAAAACAATCTTAATGGAAGCCGGACTTCCCGATGTTAATCAAAGGACTACAGTTGTTACTATGAAACTTATACCAAAATTACTCCAGTCCAGAAACGAGTTAGTGCACGCACAGGTTAACTTAGCCTGGAACACCTCCAACATTAACGGCAAGCCTTCCACCATTATGCGCTGTGTAGCCATCGCTAAACGGCTCTTCATCATTGCCACCCCAGCATTGGTTGAAAGATCGATATTTCCCTCCTGCTCTGTTCTTAATACGTTGTTTATCGATATCTCACAGCAACACCTCAAACGTAGTACCAGCAACAACGAATACCAACAACTATATAACCAAGCACTAGCACCCTTCACCAAAGATTGGGAGTTCGTATATACAGACGGCTCTAAATCAGACACCAGTACCAAGGATTATATGATACGAAACTCTCTCAACCGCTATTAAAATAGGGGGACTGATCTCGTTTTTCATGCTGGCAACAAAACCGAATGAGTCCCCCTATTATCAGCTGACAAGTCAAATAGCGAGATGCCAGAGTCAAAATGTGTAAATTATCAATAAAATCAGTGCGCTTTCTAAGATAGTGCAGAATAAGATATTAAGTATTTGTTGTTTGCAAAAAAAAGTGTTACAATCTCAATATAAAGACCAACGTGTAAAATTTTGAACTTTTCACAAAAATGTTGCATTTTATTTAGAAAAAGCATCTTTAAAATTGCTAATAAAAATATTTTTCAAAGAAAACTGCTTATACAAGTATATAACTTTTTTTAATACTTTTTAACTACATACTGTATATACATACATACATACATACATTCGATTGAATTGATATGTTTGATTATGTTAAAATTGATATTTTTTATTTCAGTTAAAATTGTTGGTATACTTTAAAGTTTTCATGCAGAACTCATAAATTTATAATTTTTTTCATTAATACCCGTATTTTACTTGTTACTTCATTGTATTTGTATTATTTACTTCTGCATACCGCAATGGTCGTATTAAATTCATAAAATCTCCAAAAAATGCAATGGTAATTACCACATTTGGTTTCTTTCATAGTGGCATCATTGGAAAATGCTATAAAAAATGTACACATTGAGAGCACTCTCACGAGAACGAGAGTTTTGTATCATATAATCTTTGCCAGTACTACGTTTGCTGTGACAAACAAACTAGGTGCCACCATTGCTGTCTACTCGTTACCATCGTACTGCTCAGTATTTACAGCTGAAGCGGCTGCCTTGCTCGAAGCGGTACGTTTTGCCTCCCACAATAAAAATAAAACCGTAATTTGTTGCGATAGCAAATCCGCCATTGAAGCTGTATTCAACCAATCAGATGACACACCTATAATAATAAAGATACGCAACATCCTATACCAATGCATAAGCCATATTAAAATCATGTGGGTACCTGCGCACATAGGAATACAGGGCAATGAAATTGCTGATCGAAGGGCTAAAGAAGCCTGCAGGCAACCACTACATATGCATAACTGTTTTACAAAGAGAGATATATATATGTATAATTATATAAAAAAATATACTAATGACAAGTTCTAAAGTGAATGGAGCAATTATAATCACCACTATAAAGTCTTTAACCCCAATGGGGCGAAGGTCTATTATCCTGCGTACTCTCATTGCAGTAATGTAAGAATGTTTGTGCGGCTCAGAATTGGACATACTTTTGCCACACACGTACACTTCCTAAACGGCACAAATAAACCGGAATGCTCCTTTTGCGGCTCTACTGACTTTAATGTAATCCACATCCTTGACTCCTGTCCGGAACTACAGCAAACTCGATCTGCGATATTTGGGAATGGTAAACCATCGGATCAACTTAAACTCACCCATGACAGCAACATTAATCTAATAGCTAAATTTATTTCATTATGTAAACTAAAAATTTGATTCTGCACCAATGTACATATATACATATATACATATATATATTTAGCATACTATTCTAAATTAACTATACACAACCAAGCATATGATACCCAGTTCCTTAGTACATCCACTATGTACAAAATTGTCATTCCTATTTTATATATTAAACTTAGTAATGTTATCCTAGCTATTAGTTTTTATTTTTATTTTTAATTAAAGCCGAAGGCCCTGGCAGCCAGTGCTTTATTACATAAGTGACTTAATTATTTATAATTATTTCTCTTTCAAATAAATAAATAAAAATATTACATAAATACATTTATTTAAAAAAAGACAATTTTTAGTAGTTGCTGAAGAGAAATTACATAGAACGGCTCAAGAATTTTTCCTATGGTCCCAATTCGTTATATACGCCGCAATATGAAAATGTTAATAGGTAGTTTTGTCTTAATTTATTTTAACAAGCGTCCCATATTTTTAGCAACATCAAAGTACATAGAACACGACGCAGTTTATCGTACAACATGCCGAAATATTCACAAACTTCCTTTGAAGTTTTTGGGACAACATTCAAGTGATACTTTTTTTTAATTTCTTAAATAATATTTTTATCACAATAATTTGCAACTTTTATTGATTTCTTATTTTAATTGACTTCTGCCGTTTGTCTTCTTCGCACAAAAGAAAATGTGAGGGAACTTTGTTCTATATAATATGAATGTACTTTGTATCCGGGTTATGCACTAAAAAAGAAATGCAATATACGTTCCACTATCACTATATCTTCAGTGATAGTTAATAAACGAATTAAACTATCACTGAAGATAAGTAAAATAAAAATGTAACAATCACTAAATATTTAGTGATAGTTAAATCTTTTTTCATTGACACTGAACACTAAACATTTAGTGATAGTGAAATAAAAAATGCATTATCACTAAATATTCAGTGATAGTGAAAACCTTTAGTGATAATTGATATTTTTCAATAATATAACACTGTTTCTCGAGGAGTAAGAGTAAGACTGATTGTATGAGGGAATTTATTCAAAATAAGCCATGTTTTTGAGTAGACATATGGCAAAATTTGTCAAGTGTACCCGCTCAAAAATTTGATGTCACCGATTTCAATGTAACTTTGTATAAATGTTGTGTTATTTCTTCACAACATTTTTGCAAACTGGAGAGAGTTAATTGTGGAAGGTTGCAGATTTACAGTGGCTCAAACTTTTGTGCATGTAAAAGTTTGACAATTCATACGTTTTAGCTTAAGTTCAAACTTAATAATGTTTGTTACGATTCTTATATGATTTTTTCCGCTCTTTACGATAAAAATATTTTAAAGAAGAAAAAAAAAATTTTAGTGCTCAAAACCAGGTTTTCAAATTTTGTTTCGCATTTTTCGCAAAAATCGACCACTTCGATTTTTTTTTAAACCGGATTAATAGAAAGCTTGACTTTTTTCCTAAAAAATGACGTATAAATCATTATGGAGCGAAAACAATTAGATACTAAATTAAAGCTTTGAAGAGCGCTGTCACCATGGGCTATGTAAGGAAATCGGCTTCCCGCTGAAATACTTACAATTATGTAAGTGCGTCATTGAAAAATTCATTTTTCAGAAAAACAAAGTCGATATTATCGAATGAACAATTTTTAGTCTGAACAATACTTTATTTTATATACAGATTTCGGTACAAAATTATTTCGACACAGTTAAGCATAAGAAATAAGAAATACATAATATGAGTACCTACACATAAAAATCATACTATGTGACGAGTTTGTTTTGTTTACTTTTTTTTTTGGATAAGTATTATAATCTTGAGCAGACGAATATCGTTTCAGATGAATTGTCGTATCGGAAACAGGAATGAAACAATGATATTTTTTAGTTCCTGCAATCGTTTTGGCTGATTTAAAACGTTTTTCCAGCGTTTTCGCAGATTTTAAATGATTTTCTTTTGGGCTAAAAAAAATTGTCGTTTCTGGCAAGTTGAGTTTTGCCCACGCATAAAGTGATTTACAGCAACTACGATAAGTGTTTGTGTGTGTAGTGACAGTGCGAAAACAAAATTTTTTAAGCAGGCACTCTTGTATTAGCTGCTGATTAGCGGTGCATCAGCGAACAACAATGTTGTGCAAAGCAACGACAAAGAGCAATATAAAATTCCAATGCCTTGGAAGTGAAAAACAAGGACAGTGGCGGTCCTGTAGAAATCAAAATCTAGCGAGGGCCCAAGTTGTGAGAGCGAACACGCAGCATAATTCAAATGACAACACCGACTACTCCTGTGCCGCTGACCACTTGCCGCTTCATAACTACGCGGTAACAGCGCTCTTCAAAGCTTTAATTTAGTATCTAATTGTTTTCGCTCCATAATTATTTATACATCATTGTTTAGGAAAAAAGTCAAGCTTTCTATTTATACGGTTTAAAAAAAAATCGAAGTGGTCGATTTTTGCGAAAAATGCGAAACAAAATTTGAAAACCTGGTTTTGAGCACTAAAAATATTTTTTCTACTTGAAAATATTTTTATCGTAAAGAGCGGAAAAAATCATATAAGAATCGTAACAAACATGATTAAGTTTGAACTTAAGCTAAAACGTATGAATTGTCAAACTTTTACATGCACAAAAGTTTGAGCCACTGTAAATCTGCAACCTTCCACAATTAACTCTCTCCAGTTTGCAAAAATGTTGTGAACAAATACAACATTTATACAAAGTTATATTGAAATCGGTGACATCAAATTTTGAGCGGGTATCTACACTTGACAAATTTTGCCCCATATATGTACGTATGTATGTATGTACACATGTATGTATATAAAAAAAAAATTTATAATAGGAAAGCAATGCAAAGCATCAATGCTATATCGCCATTCAAGAACAAAATGACTTCAGTTGCTATACTTCAACGATCGAAATGTCTTTTTGAGATATAAGAAAAGTTTTTCATGAATGTTTGCCTCTTTAAGATATTAGCATAATTTTTCATGGCAACATTTTTTTAAAAGTTCATCCTTTAAAAAATGTCATAAACATTTGCGTTATAAAAAAAAATAACACCAAGACTTTGTTATGTAATTATACTTTTACCGTACATAAGTTGCTGATGTTCTAGCGGCAGTGTAATGTCACCCGGGTGTGCATGCTAGTCGAACCAGGTCTAAGCTCTTCGGCTGGGGTGGGTTCTTATGTGAAACATTGCCACTGCATACATACATAACCATTTATTTCATGCACTTGATTTTTCTTACATAAAAAATCATAAAACCTTACGAAACTGCAAAACGCACTTCAGACTAATTCAAAACATCATAGAAAACTTTATGTAATAGACGGAGAAACAGAGATAATTTCCCGCTGGGTCGGACAAACGCAGCGAAATGTTAGGCGACAACGAAACGTGATAAAAATGAAACACTTTACAGGAGACACAGATGTAATTGTCTCCTTCTCACTCCCTTCCCTTCCATATGTGATAGAACATGTTGGTCTCTCCCAACCCACCTATTTGAATTAAGTCAACATCTGGCTCACATACTCCAATTACTTTACACTTTATTCATGTTCTTAAAATTCATTTTCGTTACATGAAACCATTTATTAGTTGAAATGAGAGGAATATATCACCTCTGTTCACATTCATTGTTATATAACTGTTATATTCATTAAACGATATGAAAGTTATGTTAAACTATTTACGATAAAAAAAAATAATACTAAAGAAAATTACGATATACCTCTTCAGAGATATACAATTTACGTTAATTTAAAGAAGTTCAGATATTCGAAATTCGTTTTATTTTTACGTTATCTAATTAACGAAATCAATATAAAACCCTAATGAGAAACAAACACCCAGAAACCAAAGAAGCAAAAATATAAATTTATGGAAATGATATACACTGTATGTTCAAAGTAAGAGGTACATACCTTCACCGTCTCGATCCCACGTTGTTTGCGCAAACAGCTAGGTACCTTGATGTTGAAAGCAGATGTATGATGGCTTCAATAATGAATGTATGTGTACCAAATATTATGTATACTTTTAAATTTATATTATTGCTTGTACATTACGAACGCTTCAAATTTCAAGACATGCATGTAATATAGAGAAATATTTAAATGCAAGATACTCTAATTTTTACGATATTAGTTCACTGCTTGATTTGACTTTATATTTTGGATTTTATCTAAACTTTAACTTAGCAACAAATTTAAGATAATTCTTATTCCTTTTGTTAAATTTGGTATTGAACTGGTCGCCAAAATCGCCGCACAACAGGAACTGCTGGTATTTCAATGTAAGTCTGGTGAAAATTGATATTTCGATTTACGTCAAAGAAAATAGTAATTTTTCGGTCAGGCAGATGTAATGCAGAGATTACCGTAACTGCCCCGGGCCTCTGATTGGAAGTATAACATCCAATGATTTCTAAGGATAAATGTCAAGAATTTGGCTACAGTTTAGACTTAGCGAAGAAAATCGTCCACCGGAGCGCTTAAGCTACCGGAGCACCCTTCCCTGAAAATATAAAACTTGGTGTCTTAAATATGTTTTTAAACACCACAATGAAATATGGATTGCAATCAAACTTTTTTTTTTGATTATCTTAAATCAGGATTACTTAGATTTCGGCAGATAAAATTGAGAAATTACTCGAATTGAAATTATACCGCACAGTAACTTATCAGACGTCATTCGTCTTCCAGGGTTTTGAACAAAATGCCCGAGAATTTCACAACGTCAGACTAGCTTGCTTTAAGGAATTTTTATTGTTCAGTAGAAACGTAATAGATTTAAAATAACTGAAGAGAGTTTAAAATATATACTAATAGAACTGTAGAATTGAGTACAGAAGTGGCTAAGACATTAGGCATTAAAAATATTCAGTGCAAAAAAAAAAACTCGTAGAATATTCGAAGAGCACACATCACAACTTCAAACAATTATCAAAAATTAACGCGAAGTGTGAGCCGCTTTAAATGTGCATTTTATTATACTCGGCTATACAACTGCTTACCCAAATATTTTCTGAACGCTCTTAATAAAATCTTTAAAATTTGGTAAATTGTCATAAATTTTGTATAATATTTAAAACTATAATTTATATGAATTGTTTTAAAAAAGAACTATATTTATATTTTTATCAAATTGAAAAAAATTTGTTATGAAAAATTGCTAATATCTTTAAAAAACAAACATTCAACCGTTTTTGCCCGCCAGTGTACATAGAAAATGCAGGTAAAAAATGTTAATACAAAAAATAACTGCATTTGGGTGAATGACTTTAGATACTTTGACTTGAATATTTTAAGCATATAATTAGTAAATATGTGATAAATGAATAACATATTATCGACGAATGCTGCGGTGGGCAAACTGTGGCCCAAAGGCTTCGTTTAATTACAGTGGCCATACACTAAAAAGCATTTTTTCAACAAATTATTTGATAAGTAATATCGGACATAAAATATAAATTCGCATGTATTTAGTTAAAGATCATTTTTCACTAAAAGTTTATTGATAGTGCAATTTTTTCTTAACTAACACTAAAAGTTTAGTGATAGTGAAATTTTTTTTTCATTCTCACTAAATGTTTAGTGGTAGTGCAAAAATGCCCAACCCTGCTTTGTACTATGCCATACATACATATCTTTGTTTCCAGTAATTCCCTCTTACAAGGCTCATAAAAAAATATCTTCCGGCACTTATAATCTAAGAAATTTACTTATAAATGTATGTTTTGCTAAGCGCCAATTGCATATAGGGAGGATTTAATAAGCATGGAAATCTAACCAATCACCAAAAACAAACTCTCACTAAAAAATAAAATTTATGTGAAAAAGTGTTGAACTAACAACACTTGTCAACAACAAGCTGTTATGTAAGAGCCCAGCATCAACAGAATACATAACTGAAAAAAGTAAGCTAGTTTGTAGAAAGTTCCGGGGCAAGAAACGAAAGAAGTGAAAGTGAAACGATTCGCTTGACTCGAACCGCACACTTTTGTTCATCTCAAGGCAAGTTCAAAAATAATGAGGTTTATGCAATCTGTTGTCGATCTTCAACTAGCGAAGAGAATTTCAGAATTTATAATTTTTGTATAGACACTGCAAGTGTGGGAAGGAAAAGAGGTTTAAGAACTTTGATGCCAATTTTATTTTGTCATCAGCGTATTGTCAAGTTGAAGATTTTTTTATTCATCATATGGGTGTTTCCATGAAATGGTCCACCGTGACTTAAAAAATCAAAACGCTCGCAGAATTTTTTTAGACACAGAAAATGGAAGAAAACTATTGATATTTTACTATGCAAAAAAAATGTCAGCTCATTATAATTTTAAAATAAAAAAAATTGTATGCAAAACTTATGATTCTTTTATTCACTTTAAAAGCTGTAGAATGTATTACTTTTAATCGCTGCTGACGAAAGAAATATATATGTAATATCGCAATTTGGTATATAAGTAATTGATACAACTACAAATGAATATAAAAATGAGAGAAAAGATCAAACTGTACATCGATAACGGTAATTTTTTTTGTTCTATTTCGGCAACATTCGTATGTCACGTGCGTAATGCAATAGGACCACATGGTGCCATTATTCGCGCATTATCAGTTTAAGTGTTTTTTTTATTTAGTTTGTAAAGCAAGTTTAGTATTTGCTAAAAAAATTTATTAATACAAATAGCGTTCTACAAAAATTAATTTTTTTTCTTAACTTTTGAAATTTGTCACGTGCGTAATGGTAAGTACGAAAAATTTAATGCTCTTAATTAAAGTCCATTTGATAAATATTATTTTACTTTTACAATACATATTACACCTAGATGTCACGTAATGCTAAAAATCAAAATCGGTGGAGGGAGAGGCTTAAGCAAGATGAAAATAAGCTTAAGGAACATAAAGAAAAACAAGCTGAAAGAATGCGTGAATATCGGAAGAGAAAGGCATGCGAGGCCAAAAATAATTCAAAAATATTGAAAGAAAAAAGAAATAGAGATCGCGTTCGACAACAAAAGTGTAGAGCAATGAAAAAAAATTCAAATACCCAATTCAAAAGTGGTTACAAGTGTAAGCAAACACTAGCCAAAGCTATAAAGAAGGTAGAGAGGGCGTTACCAATGAACGCAATAAAGAGAGATGAAGTTCTACAAGCTTTATATAAAAAGTATCCCAAGCTCTCGAATAATGAAACTGAGACACCAGTATGTTCAAATGATAATATGCCGGAAAACATTAAAGCAGTCCACGAGTTTTATATCCGAGATGACATAAGTGTTCAAGCTGCCGGCCGGAAGGATACTTTAATCTGCAATAAGCTAGTAGTTGCAAAGCGTTTTATGATTGTATCTGTATCAGAAGCTTATCAACTGTACAGAAGCGAGGTCACTTCAGAATATCTTTGTAAATCCCAATTTTTTCACCATCGACCCAAAAACGTTAAATTAATGGATAAACTTCCGCATAATATGTGTGTATGTAAATATCATGCGAACTTCGCATTTTTGCTAGAGAGATGTCATAAAGCTATGCCTCAGTTTCCATCTCATTTTGAATCTTTTTTGAAATGAACATGCTGCAATGTATTGAACGAAAAGTGCATGATTAGTGACTGTGATAAATGTATACGGGATCTAAAACATGATTTGGTGCCTATATATTTTCTATCCAAAATGGAAGAAAATGTTTATTGGAGCTATTGGAGGAAAGTTAATGATCGCTTAACATTAAGCTATACCATAGCGCCATTATCGGATTTGTTACATGAACTGGAAATTCAGCTGCCAGCTTTTAAACTTCATTATTTTATAAAGCGCGCTCAGCAAAGATATTTTAAGGACAAAAAAAATAATTTACGTGATGATGAATTAATTTTGCAAATCGATTTTGCAGAAAACTATCGATTGATCAATCAGAATGAGGTCCAAGAAGCTCACTTTAGCTACCAACAAGTTACTATTTTCACTTGCGTTGCATGGATGCGAGATCAAACTGAATCTTTCGCTGTCATTAGTGACAAACTTACCCACAACAAATTTGACGTCTATTGTTTCCTTACAAAAATTGTGCACAAAATTCAAAGTCAATTCGAAGAAATTTCTACGGTTTTTATATTCTCTGATGGCAGCACCAGTCAATTCAAAAATAAGTACATATATTCTCACCAGCATTCCTTCGTTTGTTAGCGAATTTGGCTTAAAGCATTTAGAGTGGAACTTCTTTGCGACTTCGCATGGCAAAGGCGCAGTCGATGGAAGTGGTGAAGCGGAAAGTTTGGCAAGCGGTTAAGGCAAATAATATTATTTTACCGGATGCCTTTGCATTTTATGAATGTGCTGGCAAAATCATCGAAGGAGTTCGTCTGTTATATATCTCATTAAAAGAGATTGAAGACTTTTCTCCACCATTAATTGAAAAATGGGAAATTGTCCGCGGCATTCCAGAAATACAAAAAATGCATTGCTTTTCCTACCAAGATAACGAATATATAAATGTTGCTCGAACAGGATACTCACTTAAGGAAAAAATTAGTTAGAATAATTTTATAGTATTCTTATTTTGATTTTTTATTTTTCATTTTTGAATAAAAGTTTAAGTTTTTTGTCAAAATTTCTGAAAATATATGTAAAATTACTAAAATATGTATGAAGGTAAAAAGTGTCACGTATGTAATGTCACGTGAGTAATAAATTTTTTTTTTGTCTTAGCCAAACCATGCTCAGTTGTTTTAGAAGCACGCATGAATTATGAAGCTCCATTATTAATCTTTATAAAAAAAAATTTTCCTGGATAAAAATCTCCTACAATTCGCTTACTTTCGCATTTTTTCTTACGGCTCTGAAAGCGATTTCCATTTTTGTCACGTGCGTAAGTCAACTTTGATTGTCTGGAACTTGGGTACCCATTGCTCAATTTTCCAATAATAATACTTTTTGGAAAGAACTCATCACATGCAATGCAGCGATCCTAAAATATATGACTTTTTCCCATTATATTTCTATTTTTACAACATTCAAACGCAATTAAACGTGTACAAATGTCGCGTGCGTAACCATGGAAACACCCATATGTACATATATGTAATCCATAAGTAGTTATATAACAGAACCACTGCCGAAAATTTTGTAAGGAAAATACGAAAATAGTAAGAAAAATCAAAAGAAGTCACTTAGATCAGTGTCAAAAAAATGTTTTTACAAACTTCGTTTTATGTGGAAATGCACAAATATTTCGATTCCAAAAAACTTTTAATTAATACAAAACGTACCGTTGACATCGCCACGCCATTGCTATAAAGCCAAAAGTTAGTATTGAAGTGAAGATCAAAGAATTACGTTGTATATTTAGAATATAATTTTTTATTTGGAAATCCCGGGTAAAATAGTGACATAATTCAGCTAGTTTATGACAGTTTGTATGAGGGGAAAAGTATTGCAGATAAATCAAAAACATTTTCCTGAGCAGACAAACTATTTAAAACATAATTAATCGTGCCGAAAAGGACGAAAGCTTGGATTTGCACAACTCACCAGGGAGGCCTAAAAAACTATCTGCCGGAAGTTAATGCCGATTAATCAAAAAAGTTTATAATAATACCCAAATATCAACAAGAGCTATTGCAAAAGAGATCAAATTGGAGTCTTTTGTTGTATAAGTGCCTTACCTCGGTATGCCGGCTTTGCTGGGGCGGACTATCCCATTCGTGCCTACTCGTGGGAATCATATGGAAACCAAAAACATAACTAACAACAACAACACACAAAAACACAGGGAGGTCAAGCAAGACTTCCTAAGCGCAGAAGAGGACGCACTCCTGGATTCCAGTCAGGAATCATACTCTGCGGCTCTACCAGTAAATGCTAAGCCTAGCAATCCTGATTTGTTACCTACCTCAAAGGCTGCGTTAAGTGCTCATGGATGTACTCCGAAGTCAATTAGAATAAGAACGAAGTCCTCTGGGGTGACTCTCAAGGCAGGTACAAGCGGTCTGTCTACAAAAATGCAGCTGCCGGTACGGTGCATCCCAAGGATGACGAAGACGGCCGCAAGTATAAGGAGTAGGGGAAAAGTACAAGAAGCACCTTAACTCAAAACCACGGACAAAAACGGAAGCCGTTAAATGAGGGAGGTCGTACGACGAATCCACAAAAGAACCAGCAGGGAAAGGGCAGACACGAAAGACTCCGCCCTGCAAGAACCACCGACGAAGCAGCGATACTGTGAGGTGGCCAGAGATCGTCTCAAGGTCGCGCTGCTTGACAAGGTCACAGGGAGCGGAAAGCCCGTTCAAGAGAAGTGGGTTGAGATCGAAACAAAACTCTCTGAGCGGATGCCTGTTTGAAAATCCGGACAACCCTGTTCCAGGATTCGACTACAGTGAGTCTCTCAGGGGTTGACGGATTTTTAAATACAGGGATGAGTTCTCTAGGGAGTTTCTCGGCAAGTGCGTAGCCGAGCTCGGCAACGCCTGGAAGGGTTTGAAGGTCAAGCTTATCCCGGACGCGAAGATCCCTAGAAGATCCAGGGCCCGCATTTGGCTGCCGAAGATGGCCATGGAGAGCGAGAAGCTGGTGCGTCTCCTACGCCGCAAAATCCCAGCATACCAATGACAGACTGGGCAGTCATTTGTGCAGATAAGCCTCTTGAGGGTGCGCAGAGCTCATTGTACCTTCTGAGGCTCAATGACGAGTGCATTGAGCCACTACGGAAGTTCGACAACAAGCTGTTTTCGGAGTGAGAACAGCAAAACTGAAGATCTTCCGTTCCAACGAAATTATGCCGGAAGCAAATGTCGAAAACGCCAACCAGTTGTTGGGTGACATCAGCCTGAAGAGGGACACCACCGAGGACGCTACTCGAAGTGCTGACAAGGTGTTAGCAGGCAACAGAAGTTCAGCAGAAGTCAACGAGGTTTGTTCAGGCCAATCTTAGGCATTCTAAGGCCGCCTCGGACAACCTAATGGTCTTCCTCAGGCAGGGAAGTCATTTTGAGGTTAAAGGAGTCAGGCACGCCCACTATAACCTTTTCTACAGCTGCCTCTCCGGAAAACCCCGAGCATGTATACTGTTCAAAAAACATATTAAAGATTTTCTATGTTCCAATTTCAGCTCTCCAGATGTGGCTGTCATCAACCTGGAGTTGATTAACGCAAACAGCTGTTTTATATCATCGGTGTACATAAGAGGGCTGCATGAGCACATTCATTTCTTCTGTTAGCCGATGACACGAATGTGAATGCGGTGCTCATTCAACTCAGGCACTCATGCGATCATAAATATGTGTACTTACAGAGAAAAAAGAGACCAATATGGGTACACTCTGCTTATGATTTAAGGGATTTACAAATTTTTCTCTTCGCTACGCTCATTTATAGTCATCGATCATTCATGCATTCACGGCCTGTCCGGAAATTGCACAAATGTGACGAATGTGGCGGACGTTGTGCAGGGAGACACCACCAGAGGCACATACATACATATGTAAGGCGCAGCTAGCGATGGCTGTTATTACGTGTGTACGTAACAACGCTTAGCAAAGGCTTTGTTTTCGCTTATGCTTATAATATATAATTTTGGCGCGTACACTATATAGCTCAGTGTTTGGCCGAGCTTCTCCTACCATTTGTGGTGTGCGTCTTTATATTATACCACAAATGGAGGGACCTACAATTTTGTGCCGACTCCGAACGGCAGATGTATTTAATGAGAAGCTTTTTCATGGCAGAAATACCCTCGGAGGTTTGCCATTGCCTGCCGAGGGGTGACCGCTATTAGAAAAAACTTTTTCTATTATTAAGATTTTGCTTGCCCTGACTGAGATTCGAACCTCGAACTCACCGGCATATCAAGTTATAGCACGCACCGCTACCAACTCGACCACAGCTTATGCTTACTACTCTGTTATTAAAGCTGATGGATAACTGATTAGAAAATTCTTTTAACTGATGTTATTTATACAATATTATTATTATTTAAGACCTAAATAATATTGATGTGAATAAAATATTAGTGGACATTTGACTTCATTAAATTATCCAAATAATCCTCAAAGAAAATTTTAAATTTGAATATTTAAATATTTTCTGAGTTGTTTTTTTGATATTATTACTTTTCCACAATTCAATATATGTACATACATAGGTATATGCAATAGTAGTTAAATGCTTTATTTTCGAGATATAGTAAGTAGAAAGCTCGCAAAATTAATTCATTTTAATGGTTTTTTGAAATAAATTCGAAAAGTCTTATGTATGAATATGTTTTATAATACCATTGAAACTATAGTGCACTTCCATTTTCAAAAATCAGAACCAGAAACTTTATAATTTTTGTTTCAAAGGTATACAGAATATGATATAGGAACACAATTTCAGGAATAGAATATATTTATGCATGTGTGTACATACATACATACATACAATGTGTTCACAAGCGCAGACGCACTCTCTATGCATACGTACAATACACATGTATGTATCTATATATGTATGTATATGTGTACATAAATACAAAAGGGATAATCACCAAGTTGAGCAAATGACCTGGCACTCATTAAGTAGGCTGGTTGGCGACGCGAGAGGTAGATCCCCAGTGATAATTGCAGGCGATTTTAATGCATGGGCCCGAGAATGGAGAAGCCGATATACAAACGCCAAGGGAAGGGCTCTGCTTACAGCATTATCAATGCTGGAAGTTACGCTTGTTAACACAGGCGGTAAACTTACCTTCCAAAGAGATGGAAGGGGATCTATTATCGATCTAACATTTGTAAGCAATACAATTTTTAAACGAACGTCGTGGCAAGTAAGCGAAGATTATACGCATAGCGACCATCAAGCTATTATATTTTCGATAAAACACGATGAAGGGGCACAAAATACCTCGAGTGTAAAATCAGCTGGCTGGAGGCTGCACACATTAGACGAAGAAGGGCTTAAGGTGACATAATCCTCCCAGAAGGAGCAATTAATATGGCACACCTTTTAATAGACGGTATTAAAGTAGCTTGCGACGCCTCCATGAGAAGAAAGTCCGTATCTTTCCGACGCCCACCGGTGTATTAGTGGAACGAAGAGATTGCGCACCTACGCCGACAATGTAACAGCGCAAGGCGAAACTACCAAAGAGCCAGAAATCGAAGCGCAAACTTTGCGGTGCTGCAAAGAGACTACAAATAAAAGCGCACGGCGCTGAAAAGCTATAAAAGCCAGTAAAACGAAATGTTTTCGAAGTCTATGTGACAGCGCAGATAAAGATCCCTGGGGTTCAGCATTTAAAGTAGTGACTGAAAAGCTACAAAAGTCGATACAACCGAAGATTTCATGCCCTAGAGTGTTGGAAAAAATAGTAGGCGCACTTTTCCCAGACCAACCACCATTTGAACGGGAAACATTTCCCCCTACAGAGTACGAAACGCCTCCAGTTACGGCAGAAGAACTTTTCAAACTTTTGATACCGAACCACATATTGAAGTTAACTGCAAATACCAACACCGAAGCGTTTGTACGGACGTACAATGAATGTCTTAAAGAAGGTATATTTCCCCCTATATGGAAGCGCCAGCGGTTAGTACTCCTACCAAAGGCTGGTAAACATCCAGGAGACCCGTCCGCATACCGCCCAATATGCATGCTTGACATAGCCGGAAAACTGTTCGAACGAATCCTTAGCGATAGGCTAATCTCAGAAATTGAAGCAGGGGAAAGCTCTCAGAAACGCAGTTCGGCTTTAGAAAAAAGCGATCAACAGTTGACGCGGCTATGCTTGTTAAGAAGCTGGCAGAAAAAGCGATAAGTGGAGTAAAATGGAAAGGCGGATCTAAGAAATATTGCTTGGTCATGACACTTGACGTTAAAAATGCGTTCAATTCCGCTAGCTGGAGGAAAATTATCCAATCTCTCCGTGGCTTTCAAGTATCAAGATATTTGCGAAAAATCATAAGTAACTACTTGGAAGAGTCCTAGTATATGATACAGACGAAGGCAGCCAAGAGTATAATATAACCGGAGGAGTTCCTCGAGGATCCGTTCTTGGACCATTGCTCTGGATGTATGACGGCCTTCTGCGCTTGCAAGTACCTAAAGGTTCAAAAATTGTTGGTTTTGCAAATGATATAGCGGTGTTTATTGTTGCCAAGCATATAAAAGACGTGCAGCGAGAGGCAAACCTCATGACTGCACGAATTCAGACATGGCTGGAAGAAAATGGCCTGCAGTTAGCCGAACAGAAAACTGAGGCAGTGTTAATTAGCAGCAGAAAAATCCTAGAGGTTATTAAAATTAAAGTCGGAGGACATGAAATTATTTCAAAAGGTCCCCTTAAATATCTAGGCATTATGTTTGACGTTCGACTTTAAAATAGTCATAAGTATCCAGTATTCTATTTAATTAATTATTGTTAGATTTAAGTTTGTATCACATATCACAAATTTTGCAATTGCCTCCTATTGATGTATTATAAAAGACTTAAAGTCTTACATGTATACCCTCATATCTTAAATAAATAATAATAATAATAAATTAGTATTTAAGACTCACGTACAATATGCAGTCGAGAAGGTAGCAGCAGCGCTAACGAAGCTTATGGTAAATAAAGGAGGACCTAAGCAGAAAAGTAGGCAACTGTATGCAAGCGTAATACGCTCAGTACTACTATACGGGGCACCAATCTGGTCGGCTGCGCTTGAAAAAGTTTCATACGCAAGAGAAATGAGATCACTTTTCGACTTTGCGCTATACGAGTGTGCAGTGCGTTTAGAACAACCTCAGAAGAAGCGGCGCTAGTAGTGGCTGGGCTCTGTCCAATCGAGATCTTGGTTAAAGAGGCTGTAGAAACCCCACTGAATATTGCTGAACGCGAAGTGGTGAGGCGAAACTATTTCCTTAGAGAAATGGTTAGATAGGCCACACGGTGAAGTAGATTTCCACCTAACCCAAATATTGACAGGGCACGGTTGTTTTGAGTCCTATTTATACAAGTATAAACATGATGATGACCCTTACTGCACCTTCTGTGCAAATCAGGTGGTTGAAGACGCCGAACACTGTTTTTTCGTCTGTCCGTGGTTTGCAATTGAAAGGATGACTTGAGCACGAAGTTGAGGAGATCGCTTTCGGTTGAAAACCTTGTAGATACTTTGCTCGAGTCTAAAGAAAATTGGTCCGTTGTTTGCAATATGGCGAACAAAATCATAACTAAACTGCGTAGAAATTCATAGAAAGGCAATAGGCCGCTCCCCCTCCGCGAAGTAATACTTAACGGTAGTTCCACGGAGCGAGGGAAACGGAGCAGGGGTGGGTTTTTAGTGCGATGAGTCGAAAGGCAAGTCCCACACTTCGGCTTGTGCCACCTCTAGACAAAAAAAAAAAAAATGTACATACATACATGCATATTTACGGATGTGAAGAAGCTAGCGAATATTTATAAAAGGGTTTTACTACCATACATTATACCCACACATAAATAGACATATGTTTTTTTTTTTTTACGAGGAGGAAGCGTCGAAAGCCTGTACCCCGTCAGTGTGGGACTTTAACCAGCACTAAACCTCCTACTGTCATGTACCGAACCCCCCGGTACTACCGTCAGGTATTCCGTCGGGAGGTGGTTTGAGCACTAAGCTCGATCGTACGTTCTAAGTCTATTGTAATCTGTCTTGGGCCGCAGCCTCGTCCCCTTTAAGCTATTTAATATAAATAAGGCATCGATGTACTTACATATTCATGCGACGAGTGATTCCATGTAGATAAACGTATAAGTTGAAAGTTACCAACGGGAAGATGACCAGGTTTGCGTCATAGTTCTTGACGGTTGGAACGCCCTGGGTTCTAATCCGCTCCAGATTCTTCAGTCCCTTGCTGCGTCTATGCCTGAAAAATACTTGTATATTACTGTATGGAATATAATATTTCCCCCGTTGGGAGCTTTGGCGGTTGGAACGCGCTGGGTTCCAATCCGCGTCGACGCCTGAGTGTGCGTGTTTCGGCAGAAAGACCTTGAGCAGTCGGAAAGTCCGAGATTCCGATCTGCTCGTTTATTGGGTCCATCGGACGTTGTGGATGCTCTACTTGGCGGTTAGAACGGCCTGGGTTCCAATCCGCTGTGATGCATTAATTCCTATGCTGCATTTATGTATGAAAAACACTTTTATATTATTAAATTATTTATTATTGGTATACTTTTTTTTTCCTCGTTGCGTAGTTTGACGGTTGAAACGGCCTAGGTTCCAATCCGCATCCACACCTGAGTTTGTGGTTCTGCAGAAGGCCTTAAGCAGTCGGAAAGGCCGAGATTCCAATTTGCTTGTACATTGGGCCGAACGGACGATTTGGATACACCACTTGGCGGTTGCAACGGCCTTGGTTCCAATCTGCTGTAATGCATTAGGACACACAAGACCTCTTACCACGTCTTATATGGTAGTGAATCTTCTGCGCTTCTTCTTTCCTCACTTCTTAAAACCTTCAACGTTGATGAAATAAAGCCGTTGGCCAAATTCCATTCGTCTTTGCCCATCAGCATGTAATTTACGATCGCTTGTGGTGAAAGGTTTTCTCGAACTGCTGATTGAAGTATGCTCCTCTCGTGGATAAAGCGCGGACACATTAGGAAAACATGTTCCGCGTTGTCTACTACTCTCATACCACAGAAATCACAGCAAGGGTCGACTTCGTGTTTGAATCTGTGTAGATACGACTTAAAGTATCCATGACCGCTTAGAAATTGGGTCGTGTAAAAATCTACTTCGCCGTGGCTTCTTTGAATCCAGCGCTCTATATTCGGTATACATCGGTGTGTCCATCGCCCGTTTGGCGCGCGATCCCATTTATTTTGCCACTCCGCTAGGCTTATGTCTTTGGCTTCCTTGCGTGCGGCTTCATTTGCTACCCTCGTCCTTGTGAATATATTTGCAGACTCTTTAGCTAGTATGTCTATTGGGTACATACCTGCAATTATCAGAGCTGCTTCATCGGACACAGTTTTGAATGCACTGCATACCCTGACTGCACACAGGCGATAAGTTGATTTTGTGCCCCGGAAGTAAGATGAGAGGCATACCGCCTCGAACCACACCCGAGCTCCGTACATTATTTGACTTCTAACTACTCCTGCCAGCAGCTTTTTGCTTCGCTGCTTTGGTGCTCTCGCGTTGAGCATAATTCTTGATAGAGAAGTCGTTGTGGTTGCTGCCTTGTCTCTAGCGTATTCAATGTGCATTTTAAACGTCAACCTTCTATCGATTATGATACCTAAATACTTTATCGCGGGCTTCGTGGATACAGGATAGCCGTTAACTCTGAAAGTTATATCCTACAGCTTTTTTCTGCTTGAGATAAGAACTGACTCTGTCTTCTGTTCTGCTAACGTTAGCCCCTGTTGGTCGAGCCATGTCTTTATTTTCTCCACTGTTGAAGGTGTTTGGCAGATATCACTACAGCGATGTCATCGGCGAAGCCGATTACCTTCACACTCTGTGGTAGCCGCAGCCGAAGAATGCCGTCGTACATGATATTCCACAGTAATGGGCCGAGGACTGACCCTTGTGGTACGCCGCCAGTAATATCCATCGTCTTCCTTCCTTGCTCTGTGTCATACCAGAGTATGCGATCGTGGAAGTAACTCCTCATTATCCGTCGCAGGTAGTATGATACTCCTTTGCGTTCCAATGTGTCTAAGATTTTTGCCCAGTTGGCCGAGTTGAAGGCGTTCTTCACGTCAAGTGTTACAATCAAACAGTACTCTTTGGCTCCCCCTAGCCATCGAGACCCACTGATTGCTTGTCTCGCGAGCTGTATTACTTCGGTAACAGCATGCACGGCAGATCTTCCCTTTCTAAAGCCGTATTGATCATTCGATACACCACCCAGTGCCTCAATCTCTACCTCCAACCTGTTGGAGATAATGCGCTCGAAGAGTTTACCCGTAGAGTCTAGCAGGCAAATCGGTCTGTAACTCGATGGGTTCTCCGTGGGTTGTTCAGGCTTGGGAAGTAGCACGAGCTTTTGTTGTTTCCAAATCGATGGAAAGAAACCTTCTGCAAAACATGCGTTGAAGACTGAGACGACATTTTGTGATCGATAGCTACTTTCAGGACTTTGTTTGGCACGCAATCTGGTCCAGGCGCTTTCTTTATGTCCATTCTTTTTGTGGCTTGTATGACTTCTTCTGCAGTTACTTTTTCAAATAAATGTAGATTTACATTATGCACCGGCGTGACAAGCCGTCTCTGTTTAGGGAACAAAGTATCTACTACTGTTTTGAGGAACAGTGGGCAAGTTGGAACTACAGCTTTGGTGGCTTTGAGCCTCTTCATTACAATCTTGTATGCGGTTCCCCATGGGTTTTCCGCGGCATCGACGCACAACACAACACTGACGCTTGCTATCTTTGATTGTTTTTTTGAACAAGTTACGTGCTGCCTTATATATTATTTGACTTTCTTTGAAGTTTATTCTTCCTCTTGCGCGATGGAAAGATCTCCTAGCCTGCAAGCAGCTCTTCCTCAGCGCTTGATGTGATCGTTCTCCAGTAAACGGCACTATGATTTTTGCGAGAGGAGCATCTTTTCATTGACGCATCGCAGCAGCTCGGATGTCTGTCATTAGTTTTTTTGCCATGGTTTCTGCTGGCCCCTGGTATTGTGACACGCGAAACGCTTCGGCGAATAAGTCATCATCGAAGGATGATAGCTTCCAGCCCCGGAAGCTTCCTGGCCGATTAACCCTTTGGAATTTTGCAATATCACATTTTAGATGGCAGATTATTGCGGCGTGATCGGTTTGGGTGTATCTGTCATTTACTACCCAATCTGCTTGTCTATACAAGCTCCTGCTCACGAAGGTGAGGTCGATAATTGACCCAAATCCATTTCGGTTAAAAGTGTGCTGAGTACCCGTGTTTAGCAAAGCTACGTCTAGGCATGCCAAGGCCTCTAAAAGGGCTTTTCCTTTTGGAGACGTTCTAGGGCAACCCCATTCTTTGGCCCAAGCATTAAAGTCGCCAGCTTTTACGACATTTTTTTTATCGCTGGAATCCCTACTGATGCTAAACACAATGCTTTCAAACGCAGCAATCGGCATGCTGGATGAAATGTAGCAGCTGTATATGTAAATATTTTCTACTTTTGCCTACACGAAGCCTGTTTCTGAGGAGACACATTGCATATTTTTTGGTTCGTTGCCGCACATCCATAGTGCAGCCTTGCCGTCAGCGGATCGGAGCCATGTGGCGCCGTCCTTTTGTTTGTAGGGCTCACTGATGATTGCAATATCTATCTTGTGATCCCTCACAGTTTGTGCAAGCAGGTCTTGGGCAGACTGGCAATGGTTTAAATTAAGCTGAAGTAATCTCATAGCTTTCTCATTTTTCGGATGGCTTCTTGATATATTGGGCATTTGGCGCCCCCGATGCTGTGTTCAAAGCCTTCCGTTCCTTTCTTGGCGCACAGCAGGCATTTGGGCGTACTTGTGCATCCTTTAGCAGTATGCCCTGCTTGTCCACACCTAAAGCAGATGCCTCTGCGGTCCTCGGTGCTAGCGCAGTTCTCCGCGATGTGCCCGACATCAAGGCATTTATAGCACCGCATAGGTTGTAGAATTTCTCTTATTCTGCATACCACCCATCTAATTCGAACCTTCCCCTTTTCGAGCAAGGTATGTGCCGTATCAGTTTGGAGAAGGAGCGTTGCGATTTGCGTGCCTCCATATGCCCTTCGCAGAGAGCGAACGTTGTTAGTCTTTACATCAAGGCCGCAGCTAAGTGAGTTCAGAGCTGAGCATATCTCTTCGCTGAAGGTAACTTCGTCTATATCTTGAATTGCCACGCGTACTTGCTCAGTTAGGACCTTTACCTCGGCTTTACCTGTCAGCAATTTTCCGACAGCCGCAGTTTTTTTTTGTAACTCTTGCTTTTTCTATATTCGAGTCTACCTTGGGCTGTTCCTTACTACGTATAATTTTTTTTTGTTTGTTGGTCATTCTCGCTCCGGGGAGAAAGGACACGTACGCGCTTTTTGGATGGTTGACTCGGCCTTTCCGTAGCCACACCGTCATCATTTGAACCTCTTAACCTTTTTCCCTGTTTGGGAGGTTCAACTTTGAGCTCCGTTTGCTTTTGTGTCTACCGACGTATTACTTGATGGAGTGCCGCTGCTCCTTATCATTTCGCAGAGTTTTCCTATGCTTGCTAAGACGTTTTTCATTTGTTGATTGACGTGTCTCTGCCCGTCCATCATCCGTTTTAGCTCCTAAATTTTTTTATACATCGCCAACGCTGCTTTTTTGCATTCGAGACCAGCGACGCTATCAGCATCGCCCGCTGCACCCTCACTTTCACACCTTTCGCTATTCGCGTCGCTAGTTTTCGTTGGCTAAGGCAATTTGCGACAGCGCATCCGGCCTCTGCTGGCGGTGCGTTTGCAGGATGTGCTTCATGTGCGTTTGCAGGATGTGCATCGTCCCCGTATCGAGCAGCGGCTGTCCATCCTGCAATTTTCCGAGCTTCCTGCGTGGAGGAAGCGAGGCGCTCTGGTGACCTCAGTGTCCTTGAGCTCCTCATAAAAGGAGACTCCGACTCCGAATTTAACGGCATAGTTCCTCCTTTTTTTTTTGCGCGGTCGGAACGCACCCAACCACCGCAAGGCGTCCTGCGCTAGTCCCCCTCGGTACGACTGTAGATTTTTTTTGTTTTTTGTATTAGCTCCCTGTTTAGAGAAGTCTATTCAAATTAGACAGTTATTTCTTTATTTATTACTTTTAAATTGGTATATTTTTATTTCCTTTGCTTTTTTAATTTAATGTATATTTTGATTTATGATGTTCGTTTATATTTTATTTATTATTATTATTATTATTATTGTTATTTTATTTTATTTATTATTATTATTATTATTATTATTATTATTTAATTTAATTTTATTTATTTTAATTAGTTTTACTGTTTTGCTTTATTTGAATTATATTTATTTATAAGTTTATTGCCTTTTTATTTCGGATTACCGGATTTTATTATTTAATGTTAATTTGTTTAAATTATTAACCTCGCGTACCGCGTACCGTATTAGGTAACTTTTACCGAGCGGGCCAATCTGCACGTCACTTTCAGAAGTTTGACAGCTACCTACAGTGGCTTCGCAATCTACCTCCCTGTTTTGTATTGCATGCATGTACACACGCACTCACAACTATTGAAGTATGTGCGTATATGTATGTAGCTGTGTATGGACACTTGTTCGTCCCAGAAGGGCGACGAAAATAAATAATATATAACTTGTGTACTTATCTGTTGTGTTTATAGATTGTCCACCAGCGCAGACTTGCAGTTGATGAGCTTCAACACTTGGGTCCTTTTCATCGCCACTTTTTTTTCACAAATTCAAATAGACATATGTACGTATATAAATACGTATGTATATAGATATGTATGCACTTCAGCGTCAAAAACAGGTTACAATTGTATGCAATACTTACAATGTTTTTTAACACAAATCCTTTCCGTTAATTCTTTATAAAATAATATCGCATTCTTTAACTAGAACAAAATCAATTAAAATTTTAAAACTTGTACAGAGTGCACACATTTTCCAAATATCAAAGTTTTCCTTCCAAAATTTCTAACGTTTTAATGAGAAATTGAAAAATTGAGAGTCTTAAGAAATTCATTGTGAAAATTTTTTCTAAATCTGTTTTCTTTCCATTTACATTTGCGCCTACATATGAACATATTGATGTGCATTGAATTTATTATATGTATGTAAGTGTATGCATTTATTTTATAGTTACTTATGAATTTCAGTAAAATTTTATGTAGATTATGCATGTATGTACGTAATTATGAAGAGACATGCAATTATTGAACTTTTTGCTTTTATAATGTAGCCGCTATCATTTGCAAAAATTGGCGCCGTCATAAAATCTTTCAGTCGAATGTTGTCTCATACAGCCGGATGTGGTCTCATACATCCGAATGCGCATGACTAGTTGTACAACATATTTGGCTCTCTTTCTACAACGAATGCCTCTTTTTCTAAATGCGACTGAGCGCAGTATTCTCAGCAATCTGCACACTCATTCAGTCATCGCGCTTGCTGTGAGCAGAATGCGTTGAACGTTGCGCTTACGTGTGGATGTGTTAAAACGGCCAATGACTACATTCAGCTTGGACAGCTTGGAAACTAACGACAGAAGTGAGTCGCTATTTCAATTTAGTATTAGTTCTAAGTTTAGAATTTAAAAAAAAAATAGCACCCCCACATTCATCTTCCCTAGTAATCCTGATTTTATAGGCTGGGAGGAAGTTTTAGATTTAACATTGTTAACCGAGGGTATCCTAAAGGTCACAAAGTGGAAAGTATGCGATGGTGAAACCCTCTCGGACCACGGTCGTATACTTTTTGAGTTTAACATTGAGGCGGCAACGCCTACTCCCTTTGGGAACCCTCTGAAGACAAACTGGGACCTTTTCCAAAAAAATCAAGAAGGCTCGTACACCTTGATGGAACTCTCAGAGCTCCGGATGCAAGTGAGAAGGGCCTTCAATGACGGCTACAAAACTAAGGTCTTTGACCGTTACAAACTTATCTTTAAAGAGTTTAAGAAAGCTATCCGAGATGCCAAGGAGGCATCCTGGAGAGAATCCATTGAAAGTATCAAGAAATCTGCCAGACTGAGCAGAATTCTTACTAAAGCACACTCCCAGCCAACTTATATAAAAAGACAAGATAGGTCTTAGACAGAATCGGCTGGGGAGTCGTTCGATGTTGTACTTAGTACGCACTTTCCAGGGTACAGTGCCAGCGAATTAGAATCGATTTTTTTTTTATTTACTTTTTATTTATTTATTTGTAAAAAATAGTCTATGAATACATAATTTATTCTTACAGACTTACAACGAGTTGTACAAAACTAGAATATAACGTATTCAAAAAGTCGTTTTTGCAGACTGAGAAATCTATATCTCTACTGCTTGCTATGCCGAACCCTTCACGATTTATTGTCCGATATTTTTAACATCAATTTTTTCTCGTCTCTAATTTTACACTTCTTTTAGCGATATATGGAGATTTTTAGCGATAGGAAATACGCTCGAATATAACGGAAGCTTTTGAAAAATGCGAAAACTCCGTTTTTTCCGTATCTATTACAGCAAATTGAGTGAAATTTGGTATTTGAACGATTTTGAACTAAGAAATTATCTGTTATGAAATTTTGAAAAATGGGCATTGCCACGCCCACTTATGAAAAAGTTTCCGTATCTCAATAACGGTGTAAGGTATCGTCACAAATTTGGTGAACAAATTTTCCTCAATATCGCTGTTATCATCGTTAACAATTTTTGAAATCGGACCCACCTCCCCTATAACGGAAATTTTGAAAAATTCAAAAATTGCGTTTTTTCTTTATCTATAGGAACATATTAATTAAAAGTTGATATTTAGAGAGATAGTTAATTAAGAAACTTGATTTTTATGAAATTTTGAAATAACGATTTGGTGAACATATTGTCCTTGATATCACTAGCATGACCGACAAAAATTTTTGAAACCGTACCAAAACCACGCCCAACTTCCATATAACGGCAATTTGATAAATGCAAAAAACTTCGTTTTTCAGTATTTATTGGATGAAATTGAGTAAAGTTTAATACCAGCTGCGTTTTAAACAAAGAAACGGGGTTTTTAAGAAATTATGGGCACTGCCCTTACAAAAATACACGGCGAGGATATATAATACTCGGTTTCGCCCGAATTTAGCTTTCCTTACTTGTTTTAGTGTTATTGAGATACGGAAACTTTTTCATAAGTGGGAGTGGCGATTCCTCTTTTCACTCTGATCATTTTAGTATATATATATCTATATCTATCTCGATTATTTTTTGCTGTTACAAACAACCGTTATGCAAACAAAGTTATAATACCCTTGTGTACGATCGGGTATAAAAAAAAACGTTGCTAACTTTTTTATACCCGCGCACTTGTGTACAAGGGCATTATTTCTTCGTTCGCATAACGGTTGCTTGTAACAGCATAACAGAATCAAGATAGATGTAGAAATATATATACCAAAATGCTCAGAATGAAAAGAGAAGTCGATTTAGCGATGTCTGTCTGTCCGTGCGTCCATGCAGACTATAACTTAAGTAAAAATTGAGATATCTCAATTTAACTCGGTAGGTATATTGTCACTGACCCAGAGCAGGATGGTATTTAAAATGGATAAAATCGGACAATAACCACGCCCACCTCCCACATAACGGCAATTGTCGAAAATCCAAAAATAACTATATTTCAGTAGCTATGGAAGCTAATTTGCTCAAATTTGGTATGTAGTGTTGTATTTGACCAGGAAATCTGACTGTATAAAAAATGTGTACAGGGGGCGTGGTACCGCCCACTTATGAGTTCATACATATGTATATCTCTGGATACACCCCTGATTTTGTATATGAAAATTTGGTATACGTATTACACTACGCGCATTTAAGCGATATTTGGAAAATTATCAAAATCTGACCATAACCACGCCCACCTGCCATATAACGGTAATATTCGAAAACACTAAAATTCGGACATTTCAATAAAAGTTGAAGGGAAATATCTTGAGTTTAGTATTGGTGTTGTATTACAGCCAGAAATCTGACTATATGAAAATTTTGGAAAAGGGGCGTGTTACCGCCCACTTTTGAGATCATATGTATAAATTTCGCCCGTCTCCCATATAACAGTAATTTTCCAAAACTATGAAAATTGTATACTTCAGTAACTATTGGAATTAAGTCAACAAATCCATTTAAACGAACATTTTGGAAAAGGTACATGGTACCGCCCACTTTAGAGTTCATATGTATATCTCAGGAAATCCTTTATCGATTTTGCCCAAATTTTGTACAAATATTTCATTATTTCTAAATAAGCAGTATTTTTAAAATCACTAAAATTGGACCAGACGTAAGTTTTTGAAACCCGTAAAAATCGGATACATCTGTAACTAGTAAAGCTAATGTACTCAAATTTGGTAAGTGGTTTTGTATTAAATCAAGAAATCCGATTCGGTTTTGCCACTTCTTAACATGATTTTTATATATTTACTGCCTGCTTCTGTGTTGATAAATTATCAAACATTTTGAAGAAAATATTTAGTAAGAGTGTTGTGAAAATAAATATTAGCATGATGAGTGCGTGGCGAGGATATATGAAAATATTACTTCTTATTTGTTGTCCGATATTTATAGCATCAACTTTTTCTCGTCCCTAATTTTACACTTCTTTTAGCGAAGTATGGAGATTTTTAGCGATACAAAATTCGCTAGAATTGGCATTTTAGCTGTTTGAACTGTCAAAAAAGTTTACTAGTTTCATCCGGTTCATTTTGTTTATCGCTAAAATCTGCTAAAAATTATCTAAGATTGGAAAAATTGGCAATTTTCAGGGATTCTTTTTTTTGTCAGAATCGCGAAAATAACTAGAAACTGCAAAAATTCATTTAGCATATTCTCGTTAGAGAATACGGATGCACGATATTTTTTCGGAGTGGTTAAACAAAACAAAAACGTTGCTAACTTTTTTTTATATATTTACTGCCTGATTCTGTGTTGATAAATTATCAAACATTTACAAATATTCAAAAGTTTATAATATATAACAGTTTTCAAATTTATAATTAAACAAAAAAACAAACTTTTAAGTTTTGATTAGAATACAGAAAACTTGATAAACTTTCAATTTTAAATATTTGTATATGTTTGATAATTATCAAATTATTAAATTATAATTGATCAAAAACACAGAATCGCGCAGTTATCGTAAGGGAGCAAGAATTCACAAGTACGCATGTATAACATTTTTTAAACCCCTTAACAAATTTGTTTATTATACATATGTACGTTTGTATCTATATTACCTAAACACATTATTTAATATTTAATGTATTATGAAATTAAATCGTCGGGACTTTTTAGCTGCGAAGTCAGCTATTATATCATCTATTTCAAAATCAAATCGACGATGAGTACTCATTATGGCTAAGCGATTAAGTCGTACATGTCTCGTCGATTTTCACAAAAAAGTTTTGTAATCTTTTCAGGTTTAAAAAGCATCTTTCCGCTGTGCATGTTGTGACCAGCGTTGTCGTTTTACTTTTAGCAAAGAAAAAATTTCTTTCTCTTTATATTAATCTAAACCTTCAATTGCAGATGTTGGTTGGTTACAAGTTTCTTCTCGGCTCCACTTTTTTTTCCACAAGACCAAATCCAAATCGAAGGAATAAATAAACAAAATTTTTGTATTATTGATTTGTGTTGATGAATTTGTCTCGCAGTTGTATAGAAATATCCCTAACAAAAGATGTCACCCTGAAATAAGTTTCAGGATCTCTTGTATTTAGGCCTGTTCTGCTTTTTTAGATATACAGGGTGTTTTTTTTATAGGTTTGTTTTTCGAATAGAGATAAAACTGGCATTTTGTGGTCAAATCTGGCAACTCTAATGTCATTTATGTTCAGTTTGGTTTGCCAGCGTAACGCCGCTGACCAGCGTAACGCCTCTTAACTCCGCGCAATGCGAGCGCGAATGCCAAGAAATCTCTTTGCAATCTGTTTTCAACGAACTTAAGGCCTTAAGATCTGAAAATACTAAAATGTTCTCTTTGATCAACTCTTTGCTAAGTGAGAAAGTAGCCCTTAACAAAAAAGTTGAACACTTGCAATCAGAAATACAAGTCGTTCGTAGTGAGTTCCTTAAGCATGTTCACTCGAATACAATATCCGACCTTGTCAGCGAAGTCAATAACCTGCGTAAGGAAATTGATAGCCGTTTACCTGCGAGTAAGATAAACAACACTCACGCCAAGCAAGCTAATATTCATCAAGCGCTCAAGTCTCACGCTGAATCGTCAACATCGTATGCCGCTGCTGCTGCTTCGGCTTTCTCTCTACTCTCCGCTGTCTCTAATGCTGCCCGCTCTTTGCCCAATAACAAAGTTACTAATGGGCAGTTGGCTTTATCTCACATTAACCAGCCAGCTCAGGTAGATGCAGATGATGTCCCATTTCCTACCGTAGTGAGAAGGAAAAGCGCAAAACGAAACGCTTCTACTACTATTGTTGGATGCAAAACCAGCGACGAGCTTAATGTTATTGCCCAAACGAAATGGATTCATTTGTCATCTTTCAGCCCCAGCGTTACCGAAGCAAACATTATTGATTACGTCCACAGCCACACTAATATTGACAAAAATTATCTACTGTGTTACAAATTAGCGAAAAAATACGCAGAAACTAAGAGCCTAAAGAGAATATCGTTTAAATTAGGCGTTGCAGAGCAGTATTAAGAGAAAATTTTCGATCCTTATCTGTGGCAAGAGCAAGTAAGAGTCAGACCGTTCGTAAATTTTCCAAAAAGAGATGTGAATCCACCGCAAACATAGTGAGCGCAATCACTTCTAATGGATCATTGAATGCCACTGAGTTTTTGCTGTATTATCAGAATGCTGGAGGAATAAGAACTAAAATTTTACCACTGCTGCTTTTCTCGTCATCGTGTCTTTACGATGTTATTGTACTAACAGAAACGTGGCTCTCATCACATCATAACACTGCTGAAATGTTTGACTCTCGGCTTTACAATGTACATATATCGTAAAGAAAGATGCTCACTTACCACTGGATTATCTAAAGGTGGAGGCGTACTTGTTGCTGTTCGCTCTTCTTTGTCCAGTATCCAGATCAAACTCTCATCTGACGCCATCGCTAACCACAGTAGTTATGACATAGATCAAATTATTATTAAAATTTTAATTGATAAATCTCATGAAATTTATATATCTGCCAGTTATATCCCACCGCTAAGTCCAGTTGATTTATATATAGCGCATGTAAATAATTGTAGTGCAATTATTAGTAATCGCAGTGACAATCAAAATTTTATTGTCGTTGGAGATTTCAACCTACCTAATGTTAAATGGAGTTATGATGACGATCTTAACCAAATGATACCTTATCAAGTTTCGAGTGCTAGTGAATGTGAGGTCCTCGACACATTCGCGGAGTTTAATCTCAACCAAATTAACAATATCCGCAATGAAACTAATCGGTTACTTGACCTGGTCTTTGTAGATGATCAGTTGAAGTCTGATGTTAAGCCCCTCCCTTCACCCCCACTACCTAACTCAATGCACCATAAAGCATTGTGTGTAAGCTTTAACGTTATTAATTACATTAAGCCTACTTCTGGTAATTTTGCTGAATATAATTTTTTTGAAGCTAACTTCGATCTAATTCGGGATTTACTGGATTCTGTTGATTGGGAATCTACCTTAAACATGCCTCAACTGTCGCAGGATTATGCTCTCTTCAGAGCTAAGCTAATATTAGCAGTTGATAAGTTCGTTCCAAGGAAACCTGCAAGAAATACCTCTAAGCCAGTTTGGTTCCATGCTAGGATTATAAACATCAATAATAGGAAAACGAAAGCATATAAACGGTACCGCAAATCAAATGATGACCAGGGATCCTACCACCGGTTAAAAAATTAGTTTGATGTTTTAAATAAGTTTTTATATCAGAACTATATACTTAATATTGAGAACGAAATAAAGTTAGATAGTAAACGTTTTTGGCAATTTATAAAGAACAAAAAAAAAATACCGGAATTCCGGATATAATGCAATACTCAGGCGAACAACAAATTTGTAATTTATTCGCAAAATTTTTCCGCTCTGTGTACCTTTCCCCATCTGTGGCCACAATATCATGCAATGCAAAGTCGCATGCCAGGTTGAGCATCACAAGGCCAACATTTTCTGCTGAGGAGGTATGTATATCAAGCTCTTCTGTCATTGCCTAATGACCCAGTTCCGGGTGAGAATGGGTTCCCTCCCATTTTGTTGAAGAACTTCGCTTCAGCGCTTTCTCTTCCACTGTCATACATTTTAAACAAAACACTGTCCCAAGGAGAATTTTTACAGGAATGGAAAATATCATTTATTATCCCCATTCTAAAGTCGGGAAACAAGTCTGACGTTCAAAACTACCGTCCCATCTGCAAACTATCATGCATACCTAAATTTTTCGAAAAACTTGTATACGACAAACTGTTCTTTTTTTTGAAGGAGTACATATCACCATATCAGCATGGCTTTATAAAAGGTAGATCAACAACTACAAACTTGTCATTATTTTCTAATTTTGTCCTGAAACATCTTGAATGTGGAACGCAATGTGATGCGGTATTTACTGACTTTGCGAAAGCGTTTGATAGGGTTAACCACAGTGTTTTACTCGATAAATTAGATCAGATGGGACTCCATTCGAACTTTGTCAAATGGTTCACCTCTTATCTAACCAAAAGAACTCAGTTCGTTCACATTAATAACACTAAGTCAGATGTTATATATGCTACATCAGGAGTACCTCAAGGCAGTCACCTGGGCCCACTGCTATTTTCGATTTTTGTCAATGACATCCATGAATTCGTTATAGAATCGTCTTGTCTAATGTATGCAGATGATCTCAAAATCTTTCGCAGCATAGAATCGATATCAGACTGCGTTAAACTCCAGGAGGGTTTATCAAAGTTGCAGAATTGGTGTGAGACTAATTCATTACCTCTTAACGCCGCCAAATGCCAGGTTTTGTCATTCTGTAGGCGCACAGACATAATTAACTACCGATACACGATTGGTAACTCTGATCTGTCACGTATTTATTAAAAAACGATTTGGGTGTTACATTTAACAACAAGATGTGTTTTTCTAAGCACATTGACTTTATAATTGCCAAATCTAGGTCGATGCTTGGGTTTGTAATAAGAAAATCCAAGGAACTGCACGATCCGTTTGCCTTAAAAAATCCACACTTTGTAGTATAATCTGGGATCCTCACTATACCGGATATTCATTAAGAATCGAAAAAATTCAGAAACGTTTCACCACGTATGCTATTCAGCGCCTCAATTGGAATGGTAACATGCCCGAGTATCGAAGCAAGTGCCTCTTACTCGGGCTGTCATCATTACAAACGCGTAGGAAATTTTATTCTATAATATTTATAAGAGACATAGTGAGAGACCGAATCAACTGCCAATTTTCGCTGAAGCTAATCACTTTTAATTGCCCCACGCATGACCTTAGGTCCTCTTATACATTTCGTATTCCTCTTCGAAGGACCAACTACTCATTAAATGAACCGCTTAATCGCTGTCTTAGGCACTCGCATACGATAGGTAGCCAGTTGGACTTTTTTTTCGGAAAGTAAGCATAGTTTTAAGAATAAATTAACTGCACTACTTCATAGCCAATATAGCTTATAATTAAAACTAGTTATAATCACTAACATAGTTCTAGTAATCTATATGTGTACAACCAATTGATGAAAGAAATAAAAAAATAAATAAATTTCTGTATCTCAATAACGGTGTAAGGTATCGTCACAAAATTTGGTGAACATGTTTTCCTCAATATCGCTGTTATCATCGTTAAAAATTTTTCAAATCGGACGCACCTCCCATATAACGGAAATTTTGAAAAACGCATGCCTATGGGCAACCCCATTTCACCCACAATAGCAGATATCGTCATGGATGATTTACTTGACCATACAATTTTGGAATTAAAAAAACAACAAATTAACATTAAATGTATTGTTAAATACGTGGACGACATACTTGCGATAATTAAACGTAAGGACGTGGAAACGATTCTAAGAACATTAAACGCTTACCATACTAAATTAAATTTTACAATGGAAATTGAAGAAGATAACAACATCCCCTTTTTAGATGTCCGTATTTATAAAAGCACCAACAAATTACTTCTCAACTGGTATTCGAAACCATCGTCCTCTGGACGACTAATTAATTACTTGTCTTCACAACCACGAAAATACAAAATCATTACAGCCAAAAATTTTATACACAAAGTACTGACTATAAGCCACCAACAATTCCAAGACACTAACATAAAGAAAATAAACGACATACTAAAAGCAAACAACTATCCTGACCACCTGATACGCAACTTAATAGAAGACAAACTATCACAAATAAACAGTCAACAAAATACAACATTAAACCATATACCAACAAATGCAACCAATCAATATTTCAGCGTCACATACATTCCGAAACTAACCGAAAACATCAGCAATAACATAAACAAAGAACACAACGTCAAGTTAGCTTATAAGTCCAATCGCACATTATCGCGATTGTTAAAAAGTTAAAAGTCCAATCCCTATCCTACAACAAAGCAATGTAATATACGAGATCGCTTGTAAAGGTACAAACGACGAAAACTGCAACAAAGTATACATCGGGACAACAAAAAGAACACTAGGAACCCGCATAGCGGAACATGAAGCAGATATTAAAAAACAAAAACACAGTAAGGCACTCTCACATCATATCATAACAACCAGGTATACAGCTGATTTCACAGGCGCTAAAATTATAGACAAGAAAAGTACAGAAAAAGTAGAGGCATTACGAATCATGCAAAAGAGGGACAAGGCAATAAACAAGAAGGAAGACACGGATGACATTGCTGCTGCTTACATCGCTTGCTTATGATTTTGTTTATTTAGTTTGACGATGTTTACCAATCTTGTTGGTAGTTATTAACTTTTATTTTTAATGTGTAAGTTATAAAAATTATAATTTAAGATGTAAGTTAAACAAATTTTCTGTTTTTCGTTTTTTTTTTCAATTTTTGTTAAATGTTTGGTGTACTATTTATTTGTGTACATATGTTTTTATTTCATGTAATGCAAATGTTGGAAAATAAAAACAGGACGCCCCTGATGAAGAAGATTTAGCGAAACGTTGGGCCGTAAGGTAAAGTAAATTGTTTTTACTTGTACCTACAACATTAGATCATACCAGCCTACTTATGGAAATATACATAAAAAACTTGATTTTTAACTTGATTTTTATGAAATTTTGAAAAATAGGCGTTACCACGCCCACTTATAAACAAACGTCTGTAGGAATCTCAATAACGATGAAGCTATCGTCACAAAACTTGGTGAACATATTGTCCTTGATGTCACTAGCATCACCGTCAATAATTTTTAAAATCGGACCATAACCACGCCCAACTTCCATATAACGGAAATTTTTAAAAATGCAAAAAACTTCGTTTTTCAGTATTTATTGTAACAAATTGAGTAAAGTCTAATACCAGCAGCGATTTGAAACAAAGAAACGGGGTTTTTATGAAATTATGAGCACCGCCCATACAAAACTATATCGTGAGGGTATATAAAAATCGGTTTCACCCGAATTTAGCTTTTCTTACTTGTTTATGATTTATTTAGTGTGTAAATTATAAAAATAAGGGCAAGTGAAGAAATTATGGGCCGTACACATACAACTTTCCTCGCTTTACTTGACAATTCGAAATTTAACAACAAAGCATGAGGTGTAGAAGGTTTGCTTTGACAGTTTCTACGTAAGTGGTTTGTTTTCAATTGTTATTTGTGTCTATTCCAAATATTTTGTTTAATAAAATATTAAGAAATGAGTTTTACTTATACATTTAAGTGGTAGTTATGCTACTTATGTATGTTTCAAAGTCGCGAGTGTAATAAACTATATTGAGGCCGAGCATATTTCGACAACATAAATAAAAACCGATCAAAGAGGTGTTTTATTTGCTATTTATTAATATTTCTCTTCTTTTAAAAGTAATTATACACGCAAAAACTATGAGATACTAGTAAATTTTCTGAATCGTGTGTATATGCACACAGAAATAAAATGGAAATGCAAACAGTTGGTTGTCAAAGTGTACAAATGTTGAGAGTTCGCCATGATTTTGCTTCGTTTTGCTTTGCTTTACTTTTCTCGCCTTGTATTTAGCAGCACTCATATAACATCAGGTCTTCAACTTATCTGTCAAAGCGAAACTCTGAAGCAAAGCAAAGCGAAAGTCTTATGTGTACGGCCCTTTATTGATTCATTTAGCTTGAGAATGTAGAAGTTTTCGTTATACGTCAACTGGTAACAAATGTCTATCAACATTTAGTTTATTTTCTGTTTTTTATTTTAACATACATACATATACATATTTTAACAGTTTTCCACTTTTGAAATTTCTATGCTAATCAAACTGTTTAATTCCTCTTTCTAATAATTTCAAATCTGTTAGCATTCTTCAATAAACAGTATCCAAATTCGAAATGCACCTTTTCATTGTAATACGTTCTCTGATGTTCTTTGGTTCGATCCTTGGAAAGAGTGTTGAATAAAAATAAAAACATCTTATGAGGAGATGTAGCGATCTCCGAAATAGCAGTTACAAATTCTACCACATTTTTCCAAATAAAATCTTATATATAATAATATTAAAATAATGGGCCATATTCACAGTCAAGTTAAAGTCGACTCTAAAGTTTGTAGCATCTTTTTGACAAATGTATGTTCTTTTCGATAAAATATCTATCAAAAAAGCTAATGCTAACCTAAGAGTTGACTTCAACTTGACTATATACATATATGGCCCAATATTGCACGGTCGAGTGAAACAAGTGTTTGCGACGTCCGAAAACCGCTAGTCCGCGCTTTGTCGATTTGACAGCAGCTACCTATTCGATGACACAGTAATAGTATTTGCCGACTTCACACGCTTTCACACGTTTACAAAGATGCACGTGATGGTAAAAAATTCATTAAATCTTTCATATTTTACGGTTTTTAAAGTTGATAAATTTTTTACTGTTGGGACATGAGTTTGCGTTAATGAACAAACGTGCTAAATTTTGCATCGCGTACTTTTACATCGCACAATGGTTGCATACAAATATTGCAGGTCGTAGGCACCTAATCTACCGTTCGCGTCTTCCTCTTCTTTTTTGCAATTTCGTCTTTGCTCTCCCATTCTGAGGATATTATTGCGTCACTGATTTTTGCTCACAGCTCGATTATCGCAATCGATTGCAATCTTGTATTCTATCATTGTAGAGGTAGCAGCAGTAGCAATTGGGTTACGTTTTCGACTATTTTCATTTCAAGTGTTCAGCCGTAAATTTCTTATTTGTTTACAATATATCAAAACAAACCACACTAGCACGCGGACTGAATCAACTCTTTATGAAATTTTAGCTGTGCAAAGCCACAGCGAAAAGCACACAATTGTTGTATTTGCTTCCGTGATGAAATCTGTTCAATGCACATATCTGGTCTGAAAGCGATTACCCCATTTGTTGGAAATTCATATTAAACTACCCTTCGCTTGTGAACAAATAGCTGTGAGGTGAATTCAAGTAGGAGGTAGCGACCGTAAAACACGTATGTATGTACATATGTATATATGTATATATTGGTTGTTGCCAGCCAATCAGAATCATTTCAGCAAATCAAACAAACATCTGTTGTCTCAACACCGCCTAATAGAGTTCGCTGTCATCGTTTTTTTTCTAGTTTTTATCAGAATTTTTTCGAAACTTGCTCCCAAACTAAAGCAAAAGAATAGATACTATATACAGATAACTTGGATTATATTTAACCAAAGCACTTTGGCCGCTTTGAAAAGTTTCTCGGCATTTTATATTATATACATATATATAACTTAGGTAATATTCAACGAAAACATTCTGGCAGTTTGCAAAAGCTTCCTAGGTCTTAACGTCGATTAAGATGTTTGTTAACTATATTCTTTACACCAATTTTATATATCTAACAAATAAGGTTTCCTCGAGTCTTTGAACAGCGACCACTCTTCTAAAATTTGATGTAATGTCAAATCTAAGTTAAACAAACGATTTTTTCTGTACGAAACCGTTTTTTTCTATTTTATTAGCAAAGTTTTCCAGTCTCTTACATGGTTGAGATCTGCACATACCTGAAGAACAAAAATGTAACAATAATGAAACACATGCTATATTTCTTCCCTAACAATTATACAGGGTCTTTAGTGCAACTCACCAGAAAAAATCCGATTTAATGCTAAATGCAGCGATAAGCATCTTAAATGTAATTAAACTTTAAACCATTTTAAATTGAAATATTTCGTCGGACTTGCGGCTTTTTCTGGAATTTTTCTTAATTTTCAATATCTTTGCGCTTATGACTTGAATTTTGTATATTGCGGTATTTAAGCTCTGAAATTAAAAAAAAACATAATAGAGTACCTAACCTTGGGACACTCAACTCGTGAAATAGCAAACAAAGTTAAGGCAGCCACATGTCTGTCTTTTCGATCGCCAAAGACAATGATTTGCAGAGCCTGGTCAATAGAGGAGCCGAAAGACCAAAAAAAATTGGAGAACGCGAAGCAAGGCTTCTTATTGCGGACAAAATCACCACTCCAAAGGCTGGACTACCCCTTTTACAGCAAAAAGCAACCGTTTGGACGATTCGTTGAGCTTTAAAAAATGTAGGCTATAAGGCTAAGGAGAAGGTAAAGAAGCCTGCACACTCCAGCAAAAATGTGGCGGCAAGAAAAGCCTTCCGTCAAAGGTATGAGGGCTGGACTATTGATGACTGGAAACGGGTAATTGAATAACTTTTAGACTTTTTGGCAGAATAAAAAGTTGTGTAAACATTTTACAGGTCATATGGTCAGATGATACCAAAATTAACCGTTTTCAGTCAGACGGCAGCTCATGGTACTGATCCAAAACTTCTGGTCCACCTTAAGCCCATCATGTTAAGCAAACAATTAAGCATGGCGGTGGCAGTTTAATGATTTGGGGCTGTATTACGCCATATCTAGTGAAAATAGACGGTATAATGAATAAGGAATACTACCTTAAAATATTGCAGGACCATTTGCCCATCGCTGTCGAAATGCTTCGTATACCCGAGGTCCCAATCATTTTCCAACAGGATAATGATCCTAAACACACGACGAAAAGCGTAAAAAATTGGTTAAATTCACGAAGTTTTGCATCAATGGATTGGCCCGCACAAAGTCGGGATTTGAATCCAATTGAGAATTTGTGGAGCCACAAAAGCGACAGTTGTCAAACTATGCTAATCCACCAAAAGGAATGGATGAGTTGTGGGAGCGCGTGGAAGAAAAGTGGTACGCAATATCACCTGATTTTGTATGGAAATCGTATGAAAGTATGCCGCGGCGATTGGCAGAGTTAAAAAAATCGAATGGTTAGTGGACAAAACACTAAAATCGTATGAATAATTTATATTTTTAGCCCAGGTGCAAAATTGTAACAATGGAGTTGTTCTACTTTAATCGCTTTATTTCCGTTAAAATTTGATATTTCATTATATTTCTTTGTATCACATCTATGAAAACGTTTATGTCAAATAAAATGTTGTTTAAAAACAACATATGTATGTACATATGTAGAAAGCATTTCTGTTTCTATTTTGAAAAAAAAGCGTTATCATCCTTAATATATGTTCCAAAGGTTATCCTTTGGTGTCATTTCTTTGTTGGTTTGTGAGAAATATGTGTAGTATTCTTTAATTTAAAAATATAATATTACTAGAAGACCCGGTGAACTTCATATCACCTATTTTAACGACATTAGTACCCCTATTATGTATGGAGACTAGCAGGAGACTAGTAGCCGCTAGGCAACTATACCAATATTTCCATTACGCAAGGCAACCCGCTACTGGCTATCGGCTACTGAAAGTATGTAAATGTTTTCCTTTTAAAACGATCTTTATATTTTTCACTATTTCTTCAAATGTACTTGTCAAAAAAGAAAAATCAGCGATGTTGTCTGAGCTTTTCTGTATACTAAAATTAATCGCCATACATAATACGAAGAACGGGTTTAGTAGCCGCGGCTAGTAGACCTAGGCAACTATACACTAGTATCCTTACAAAATAGGGGAATTGCCATTTTCAAAGGTTATTTATACTCTTAAATATGGTAATAGAAAGTATAAAATAATTGAGGGAACCATAGATTTTTAGCGCGCTACACAAATTATACTTCATGAAAGACTCTTACATACACATTTTTAACTATTAATAATAATAATAATTTGGCGCTTACACTATTTAGCTTAGTGTTTGGCCGAGCTTCTCCTACCATTTGTGGTGTGCCTCTTTATATTATACCACAAAATGGAGGGACCTACAGTTTTGTGCCGACTCCGAACGGCAGATGTATTTTAGGAGAAGGTTTTTCATCGCACAAATACCCTCGGAGATTTTCCATTGCCTGCGGAGGGTGACCGCTTTTAGAAAAAACCTTTTCTATGATTAAGATTTTGCTTGCTCTGACAGAGAATCGAACCTCGAACTCAGAGGCTTATCGAGTTATAACACGCACCGCTACCAACTCGACCACAGAGGCCACAACTATTAGATATGCTTAATATTAATTACAGTTTTGAAAGGTGATTCATAAAGCTTTTCAACCACCACCAGTCTCTATAGTCTTAAAATGTTGAAAGAATAAGCTACACTAAGCACCTTTGTGTGTTTGTTATGAAAACATTGTTGTCTGTATTAAAAAAAAATTAAAATGGTTTTAAAATTATTACATAGCTATGCATTGCAAATCGCGCGAGTTAACGACGTTGGTGTATACACTACACACATTACCACTACATATATACATTATTGGTGTTTACAAACAAAAATACCGATAAACAATAAAGTGCCCTTTAACCTTACATGATAGTATAGTAACAAAAGGAATATGATAGTATACACAACCGAACATATTCTACACAACATGTACACATTTTAGAACAACAACTCTATCTTCAAACAAACAATATTCAATAACAACTTTATCACCAAACAAATAACAAACAATATTCAATAACAACTTTATCACCAAACAAATATTATTTAGAAGTAGTATAAACAGATGCAAGCATTGAAATGTAAAACAGTTCTGAAATAAACGAAGTTGAAGAAAGAGCATTCGCTCCAAAAATATAATTTTTTATTTCATTTCAACACCAGAACCAAATCTGGGGGCTCAACCGGTCTTTAAGCCATTTCTAAACCTAAATGTAAAAGGATCGAAAAAATAAATTACACGGGACATAAGACGTCCAACACTATATATTTGAAAAGAGTGTATAAATAATTAATAAGCAAAAAGTCTCTAAAAAGTGAAGTTAAAAAACTGGATACGTTACGGAAGCTCCGGTTAGCAAAGAAACGTAAAACCCACGACGTTCTCAGAAAACTAGAAGTATCAACGAAAATGGAACAACAACTGGCTCAATTACACGCCCCAATGGCCGCACTGCTTAACACCATTCAGCAGCGACAAACAGAGTTTACGGAGAGAATGGCTGTGTTAGAATTACAATTTGCTCCACAACCTATAACCCTACATGATGAGATCAGACTAAACATCGCCGACCCAAAGGATATCGATTTGGAATTATTCAAATCTCTACCAAAATTTGATGGAGACAAACCCTAATACAGATCATGGATATCACAGGTCTGGACCTTCATGGAAGCCGTAAAAAACTTCCAGACTCACCCGAAGTATTACAGCCCCCTGGGTATCGTCCGTACAAAAACTACGGGACCAGCCGCGGACATACAAACAAACCACAATACACAACTGAATTTTTATTCAATAGTCAACAGACTTCACTACACATTTGCGGATCAACGCCCTCTGTACGTCCTACTGGACGAAATGAAGAAACTCTCGCCAGGCAGGAAAACTCTTGTCTAAAGAAAATTGAGATGTCTAGTTTCGAAAGTAAAGGCATGAAAACATATGCTAATCAAGAGGCAGTAAGAACCTTCATTCTTGGATTAAACTCCAAATATACAAGCGGTACATTGTAAGAACCTTCATTCTTGAATAACACTCCAAATATACAAGCGGTACATTGTATAGCATAACCCGGAAAATTTTAAATTTAACCTTACATGATAGTATAGTAACAAAAGGAATATGATAGTGTACACAACCGAACATATTCTTTTGTTCCTCTGATAAGTGACAAAGCGATTATGACAATATTATACACAACATGTGAACACTTTAGAACACCAACTCTATCTTCAAACAAACAATATTCAATAACAACTTTATCACCAAACAAATATTATTTAGAAGTAGTATAAACAGATGCAAGCATTGAAATGTAAAACAGTTCTGAAATAAACGAAGTTGAAGAAAGAGCATTTGCTCCAAAAAATTGAATTTTTTATTTCATTTCTACACCAGAACCAACACTATCGGCAGGACAACCGAAGTTCATGTTCTAGTTGTTGCAACTATCTATAACGTTGTGCTGAATGTAAAACAATAACCGCAGATTGTATTTTGATTTTCTTCTGATTTTCCGACAGGGTGGAAGTTTGATGTATGTTTGAACGATTTTCCGTCATCCCTTGTCAAATTTGGTTTTGTGACATACCGGTTTCGGCGTTGTGCCATCTTCAGTGTCGTTTTCGTTTTTCGAACTCAGCCCTCGGCAGGCAATGCCAAACCTCCGAGGGTATTTCTGGCATGAAACAGCTTCTCATTAAATACATCTGCCGTTCGGAGTCGGCACAAAACTGCAGGTCCCTCCATTTGTGGTATAATATAAAGACGCACACCACAAAAGGTAGGAGAAGCTCGGCCAAACACTGAGCTATATAGTGTAAGCGCCAAAATTATATTATATTATATAAGTTGTTTGTGATTTGTTTAACGATGTCTCTATCGTTCGTCTTTTTGAGTAGCTTGCTAAACAGGACGTTAAACGTTTCCGTTATTGATATCGAGGGGTATAGATCTTTGATATCACATGATACTAATCTGGTCCCCATTTTATTTTAATTCCCTCTAGTTTTTCGATAAGTTCGGTCGTGTTCTTTATTACGTGCTTGTTCGGTAGTTCCAACGTTTCTGTGAAGGTCATCGTTAGGTGTTTTGATAGTTTATATCCCGGTGCCTATTTATGGTTTACTATCGTTCTCATTGGGATATCTTATTTGTCAACTTTCGGTAAAGCGATTAGTGGTGGAGCTGATGGGTTCATTGCTGTAAGTTTATGGTATTGGCTTGGTTTTATTATGAGTTTCGCTTTTCTAATAGCGCTTTTTATTTGGGTCTATTGTTATTTTTTTGCAGTCTGTTTCCTTTATGAACTGTACCGTTTTTTCAAATGTATTCTTCTTTGTTTATTATTATAATTGTATTGCCTTTATCTGCTCTAGTTGTAATGATATCGTTTGTTTTTGTTTGCGCTTTAAGTTTTCTTTAAATCTTCTGCTGTTAACTCCATTTTGTTTTATTGTTTTGATGTCCTTCTCAATTATTTCATTACACATGTGTCTCTCATGGTCCTGCTCGTCATTTGGTAGAAGTGAAATGGCAATTTGGACCTCTACGATGGTTTGTTCGATTTCCATCCTCTTGTTGTAATTTGATATTCTTTGCTAATAGTTCCATTTGTAAAATTTTTTTTCCAAGCTTTTCCAGTTTTTTCTGAATTTTTTCGTATACCCGCTTCATTACGTGCTCCGTGTGAGTTTTTATATGTTCGAATAGGTCCTTGAGAATGTTTATCGGTATACAGAAAAAATTGGAAAAATTAAAGGGGCCATACGGAGTAAAAGACAAGTCACAAGGTCATGACTTTCACACCAGGCTATCCATCAACGAGAAGGAAACAAAACTATACACAACATAACGAACAATAACTGGATAAGGATAACCGAACAAGCTATTGTAGATACGGAAGTAGGAATATCTTTGCTGCCAAGTGAGAAATTTAGAAAGGACAGCGTATTAACGAGAAAGGCGGACAAGGGCAATACAACGGTACCCATGAAGAGAGAGGAATATATACAGAAAACTAAAACACTGATAGGAAAAATGAAGTGCAGAGAAATTAGAGAAGACCCCACGGACAGGTACCAAATAGAGAAAAAAAAAGGGCCATAAAAGAAGCGAGCAATATTATAATCCCCCACACAGCACATTTATTAAGCCAAATGAATCCGGCAGCACCACCACTGATAGCGCTTCCAAAAATCTACAAACCGGACACTCCAATCAGACCCATAATTAACTATAAATCGGCTCCTGCTTGTAGACTGTCCAAACATCTGAAAATTCTGTTAATGATAACTTGGAGCTGCTCACCGAGCACATTGCAGCAAACACGACGGAACTCATTAACAAACTGGCAAACGTGGAAATTACAAAGCAAAGCAGGCTAGTATCAATTGATGTTAAGGTCTTAGACCCATCGATCCCACAAACAGAAACAATAGATATGGTCCGAAAAACACTATTCGAAAAAATGAAAGACCAGAAAACAACCCAAATAACAAACATATTACGAACTACACTGCGACAAAATTATTTTAAGTTTAATAATAAAATACACCGACAAACAAACGTACGGAATGCGAAACCAAACCTCGGCCATCCTCATGGAGGTATTTATGCAAGAACTGTAGGGACAGTATATGGAGGAACTACAAGCCGCGAGATGCAATGGAAAAGAAGGGAACAATAAATTACCTGGATCTGACGATACGGGTACCTCGTATATGTGTTTATGTTGGAGCTGCGATAGTAGCAGAGTAAATTATAAATGAGCATCGCGTATATGTGTTTATGTAGGAGCTTCGATAAGAGCTACGAGATGAGCTGCGATAATAGCAGAGAAAATAGTAAACGATCATCGCGTATATGTGTTCATGTTGGAGCATAGCTGAGAACAAAGTCTAACGATAAGAGCATAGGAAATCGTTGATCACAGTTTCTTCGCTCTAGTCGCTTTGATCAATACGAACACATAGAAGCTAATAAGTAAAATTTTGGCAAGACCTGCTATATAGAACCAAAAAAATGCAAACCACCACAATTGGAAAATTTTAATTTGCTTTAAAAAAAAATTATAATCTTCATGTTTTTTGTAATGCTCCAGCATGTTGTACGAGAGTGAAAAGTGACAATAAATCGCTCGTCATGCAAAAAAGGTCTGCTATGACAATTGTACCATTTTTTTTTTCCTAACTTTTCTCCAACTTTAAATAAAACATAATCACAGGTTTAAGTATTCATTCGCATATACTCGGAAAACTTGACTAATTATAAAACACGTAAAAAATATGCCATCCCTCAATAATTGGGTTTGCAGAAAATTTGCGGTCCTCTTTTAAATTAACAATATAAAGAAGCTGAAAACAAAAACATTTCTTCATCGGAAATGGCCACTTGTTTTTGGTTTAAATCACCTTCGAACTGATATCAACTCTTTTATCGCAGCTTCAACATAAACACCACATCGAAACGTTGTTCTACGCTATGCTCTAGTCGGTGCTCTAGGTAGGTCTCTTCGCTGTTATCGCAGCTCTAACATAAACACTAGTTTAAAGCGTAGATTTTTCGCTATGCTCTAGTCACTGCTATCATCGCTTTCTTCGCTCTTATCGCAGCTCCAAAATAAACGCACACTAATACATTACACATCAAATCATCCTCAAGAACACAAATACGCCGCTATAATTCAACTAACAAATAGGCTTGAACGAATACCACTATCGCGAGAGGCAACGGATATAAAAAGGAGCTCGTATATAAATTCAGAAAAATGTATGCAATTCAAAAACAAGCGACAGAGAGCTAGACGAAAAAACTTAGACAGTAATGACTTTATACATTAAAAATGACAAAAACTTGCAAATTTTTTCAGAAAGTATAATATCCACACAGCGTTCAAAACTGGTAACAATCTGGGAAGGATCTGGATGGGAAGGACCTGGATGGTCATGGTTCGTCGTTCCGACGACACGAATTATTTTTTTACTGTTATCGCCATTTTCCTTTTCTTGTTAAGTGCTAGTTTTTAGTACAGTTGGTGTTATGCTTTTGATGTATGCAGATGGTCATCTACATCCGTTTCTTGTAAGTAATTATTTTTTAAATGTGCGTAGTCGAAACGACGAAGGATGAACTTTGTTTCTGCCGTTGTAATACGAAATGAGTATCACCAAAAGTTTAACCAACGAAGAAATTGAAAAATTTTCTATAACGTCTGCTTTTATGAAAAATTACATTCTACACTTGTCCAATGTCATTTGAGAGGTAGACTTGAAGTATCAGTATTGTCTACGTCGCAGGGATGAAATATTGAAAATGTTATGGCTGTTAATAAAAATACCGAAGAAAGCAATCGCGAAAAAAATTTAAAAAAACTAAAAAATATGTCAAGCGACAAATGACAAAATGACAAAAAAAAGTCACTGTGAAGAGCTTAAAATAAAGAATTGTGAAATGAAAACTATGGTGCCTGAAAACTTGTTATTTTTTTAGTTTACAGCATAATTTTTAAGAAAAAATTCTTTTTATGAATTATATGTACTTTAAGTTATTTATTTTTTATGTTTCCTAAGTACTGTTTTGTACAAAGTTTTAATTTATAATTAAAACCCTAGAGAAAAACAACTAGATATTGTTGTATTTGGAGAAAATATATTCAAAGTAATATGAAAATAATAATTTTTGTAGGTTTCGGTTAATTACGTGCATTTATGGGCATTTAAGAAAAACCTAGAAATTTGGTCAAACTGTAACCATTTTCGGTTATTGTGGTAAATTTTTATTATTTTTGTTCATTTTAACTTTGGAACCTTAACCCTATATAGCATTTCGAGAACCAAAGTCAAAAATAATGACTAAATTGCCTCAAGTTTTCTAGAATCAAGTCTATTTATGAAACTATGAATTTAAAATGTTTATAATGTGTCGACTTTGAAAGGCCCTTCTTTAAAAAAAATGTACCAAAGTGCCTTGGCAAGTGCCATTAAAAGTTCGCGTATTTAATCAGGATTGTAAAATGGTACAATACTTGTTAGTTTCATACTAAAAAAAACGAGTAAAAAAATAAAAACCTCAAGTAACCCGATTTTTGCTAACCCATTTTACTCAGTTCAAATGTTTTTTATTCGCACACGGCAAAATTATGAGAGAGATGGATAGTGGACATGTTTGCCATAAGCGAGCGAGACAGATAGTGACGCAACTTCTGAGTTCTGGGACACTCTGTATAGGACAAAGGTACTACAACAAAAGGATACGAAAACCCACGGCAATACCTGATCCTAATTTTGCAAACCTTTTGGTAAACGCAAAATGTTCACCCCCAAACATAAAGAAACCCGTTAAGGTACTGCACGTAAAACAAAAAGGACGGCGCCTAAATGCTCTTTAAAACATGGAAATATATAAACAAACAAGTAAGAAAAGCTAAATTCGGACGAAACCGATTGTTATATACCCTCGCGATATATTTTTGCATGATTTCATAAATTTCCCGTTTCTTGGTTTAAAATCGCAGCTAGTATTAAACTTTATTCAATTTCTTCTAATAAATACTGAAATACTACTGTACCAATAACTGCTTGACCAAAAAACGAAATAAATACGGAACAACAGCCCTAAACTGAACAGAACGAAAATTGACACTGAAGATGGCACAACGCCGAAACCGGTTTGTCTCCAAACCAAACTTGACAAGGGATGACGGAAAATCATTCCAACAAATATCAACTTTAAGTTATAATTTTTAAGAAACAAAAACACAGTACGGCACTTATCATATCACAACAACCAGGCATACAGCCGAAATTATAGACAAGGAAAGAAGAGAAACAAGTGAGAGAAGCTGAATTCGGGCGAAACCGATGTATTTTTTGTATTGGAGGTGCCTATAATTTCATAAAAGCCCCGTTTCTTTGTTTCAAATCCCTGCTAGTAATAAACTTTACTCAATTTCTTCCAATAAATACTGACAAACAAAGTTTTTTTGCATTTTTCAAAATTTCCGTTATATGGAAGTTGAGATACTTAGAGACGTTTTTTTATACGTGGGCGTGGTAACGCCCATTTTTTAAAAATTCATAAAAATCACGTTTCCTAATTAACTATCTCTCTAAATATCAAATTTTAATTAATATGTTCTAATAGATAAAGAAGAAACGAAATTTTTGCATTTTTCAAAATTTCCGTTATATGGGAGGTGAGCGAGGTTATAATCCGATTTCAAAACTTTTTAACGATGATAACATTGATATTAAGGAAAGTTTGTTCACCAAATTTTGTGACGATACCTTACACCGTTATTGAGATACAAAAATGTTTTCCTAAGTGGGCGTGGGCAAATTTCTTAGTTCAAAATCGCTACAAATCCCGAATTTTACTTAATTTGTTGTAATAGATACCGAAAAATTTAGTTTTTGCGTTTTCCAAAACTTCCGTTATATGAGAGGTGGGCGTGGTTATGATCCGATTTCAAAAATGTTCTACTATAATAATTGCGATGTCAAGGAAAATATGACCACCAAATTTTGTGACGATAACTAATACTGTTATTGAGATACAGAAAATGTTTCATAAGTGGGCGTGCAAAGCCCATTTTTTAAAATTTCATAAATACCTAATATCTTAGTTCAAAATCGCTTCAAAAACCAAATTTCACCCAATTTGCTGTAATAGATACCGAAAAAACCGAGTTATTGCATTTTTCAAAAACTTCCGTTATATGGGAGGTGGGCGGGTTATTTTAGTATATACATATATGTCTATTTCTGTTGTTGCGGATGGATCGATGTGCTGTGTATTATGGCGTCCGTGGCTGTAGCTTTTCTGTAAATCTCGTATTCCAGTGTTTCCGTATTGTCATTCATCTTAATTGCTATGTCGAGGTTATTTATTCTTCTTTCCTTTTCCGTCTCCATTGTGAACTTTATGTTTTTGTATTGTTTATTAAGATATTCTAATATCTCATCCTCGTTGTTTTTAGTGAGTACGCATATAATGTCGCCCACATATCTCGCATATATCGTTACTCCTAGGCTGTCTCTAAGATGCTCCATGTATTGCTCCTCTAGATTATTTCCGTAAGTATTGCTGACGTTGGATTAGCCATTCCTAGGCCATTGATTTGTCTATATATATTATTGTTGGATTAAAAATAATTTTTCTGAAGTTTTGGTTTTTAAGGTGTTTGTGATTTGTTTGGCGATGTCCCTATCGTTCGTCTTTTTGAGTAGCTTGCTAAACAGGACATTTAACGTTTCGGTTATTGGTATCGAGGGGTATAGATCTTTGATATCAAACGATACTAATCTGGTCCCCCTTTTATTTCTATTCCCTCTAGTTTTTCGATAAGTTCGGTCGTGTTCTTTATTACGTGCTTGTTCGGTAGTTCCAACGTTTCTTTAAAGGACGTCGTTAAGTGTTTTGATAGTTTATATCCCGGTGCCTATTTATGGTTTACTATCGTTCTCATTGGGATATCTTATTTGTGAATTTTCAGTAAAGCGATTAGTGGTGGAGCTGATGGGTTCTTTGCTGTAACTTTATGGTATTGGCTTGGTTTTATTATGAGTTTCGCTTTTTTAATAGCGCTTTTTATTTGGACTTCGTACTCTTTGGTTAGGTCTACTGCTTTTTTTTTGCAGTCTGTTTCCTTTATGAACTGCACCGTTTTTCAAATGTATTCTTCTTTGTTTATTATTATAATTTTATTGCCTTTACCTGCTCTAGTTGTAATGATATCGTTTGTTTTTGTTTGCGCTTTAAGTACTCTTTAAATCTTCTGCTGTTATCTGTATCTTGTTTTGTTGTTTTGATGTCCTTCTCAATTATTTCGTTACAAATGTGTCTTTCATGGTCCTGCTCGTCATTTGGTAGAAGTGAAATGGCAATTTCGACGTCCACGATGGTTTGTTCGATTTCCTTCCTCTTGTTGTAATTTGGTATGTTGAATTTAAGACCTTTCTCCAATAGTGCAGCTTCTTCTTTGCTAATACTTACTTTTGTAAAAAAAAATTTTCCCAGCTTTTCCAGTTTTTCTGTATTTTTTCGTATACCCGCTTCATTACGTGCTCCGTGTTCGTTTTTATATGTTCGAATAGGTCCATGAGAATGTTTGTCGGTATACAGAAAAAACTGGAAAAAATAACGGGGCCATACGGAGTAAAAGACAAGTCACAAGGTCATGAATCCTGCAAATATATCCATCAACGAGGAGGAAACAAAACTATTGGAGAAAGGACTTAAACACAACATAAAGGACAATAACAGGATATGGATAGCGGAACAAGCTATTATAGATACGGAAGTAGGAATATCTTTGCTGCCAACTGAGGACCAAGATCACACAAGGCACACATGCAGAAACATTATAGAAAACCAAATTAAAAAAAAAATGAAAATGGAAGATGTATACGTATGCACGAAGAGTTTAAAACAGAAATTTCGAAAGAACTGCATAATAACGGGAAAGGCGGACAAAGGCAATACAACGGTACTCATGAAGAGAGAGGAATATATACAAAAAACTAAAACACTGATAGGGGAAATCAAGTGCAGAGAAATTAGAGAAGACCCCACGGACAGGTACCAAATAGAGAAAAAAGGACACTTAAACTGTAAAATAATGGTATTTATTCTTATGTTCTTGTTTCTCTTCCAGTTTTTTATTTTCTTTATCTTACATTCTTATTTTTCTTATGTATTATATATTACTTCATGTATAATAAAGTAAATTACTTCTGAATAACTTTGAACGACATCGGTTATATTGTTTAATTAATTCAATAAACCAATTAGAGTTAAAAAAAGGAAAAGGAGTGAATTTTATTTAAATTTTGATATGAAACATTGGTGCCGAAATCCGGGAAAGCGGTTGAAGAGTAAATTTTATCACTTTTCTCAAATCTCATAAAAAGTTAAATTAAAACTTTATATCGTCGTGTATCGGAAATAAAAATGGACTTATTTATCGCAAGTAAACGTGGTCGCGTAACGCACTTAAAAAACATTCAAACTAATTTTGATAAAAAAACAAAAGCAGGTAAATCTCGTGGACTTTCTCAAGCTATATTGATGAAATCGAGGTGATTCATAAGCAATTTAATGTGGATCATAAGCATATCTGTGATGTGCTACGAGAAAATTCTATAAAGTCGAATGACTTGCAATATATAACGGATGACGTTTGTTTCTCATTCTGTGACCTTTTCTTGTCGTTCAAGGGTAAACTTTTAGATGTACTGCATGAATTGAAAAATCCGCCAACGCCCAATTTTCATTCAAGCACCATTCAAATTCCAAGCAACTCGCGTAATTATAGCGCTTGCATAGAGGCGCGATTACCAAAAATTGACATTCCTCAGTTTTCAGGAGATAATCTTGAATGGATATCATACAGAGATATGTTCATCTCTTTAGTGCATAATAATCAGTCGCTCAGCAATGTTAAAATTTTCGTGCGCTAGCACCCCTCTAAATATTATTAACGAATATCCAGCATCAAATGCAAGTTACGAACTTGCATGGAGTGCGCTACAGGAACGCTACCACAATAAACGTAAAATTGTTGACACTCTGTTAAAAAAACTTTTTGCAATACCTAATTCAAATGGTTCACGTTGAAAGCATAAAGTTAGTTCCGGACGTAACCCGCAATTGTTTAGCACTGCTGCGCACTATGGATGTGAGTGCAGATAATTGGGACGTGGTTCTTATTCACATCACTACTAACAAGCTCGATGCGCAATCTCTTAAAGAATGGGTGCAATCTTTAAAGGCTGCGACTGAAGTTCCTTCAATAAAGAATTTTTTTGAATTCCTCGAGACAACATTCCGGACTTTCAAAACCATAAACGACAAATGTGCGTCTACATCAAGTTCATTATCTCCTGCTGCGAAGCCCAGCAAGCCGTACGTAAGTAGCCGCCAGCCGCTACTACGAAAATCACTTTTAACTACTCGAGCAGCGAAAAGCATCACATGCTTTACAAATGTTTTAAGTTTGCCTCACTACCCACTGCTGGTAAACGGGACTTAATACAAAAAAGGAAAATATGTCGTAACTGCCTTACGGTCGGTCATTTCGCCTCAGATCGTCGCTTATCTTCACGCTGTCATGTTTGCCAATAACCACATCACACAGTATTGCATAATGACTACGCACTAAATAATACTAATTCTACTAACGAACAGCCACAAAGCAATTGTACGGACAACAGCACAACTAAGATAAACTGTTATACTAGTTCTCTTGATGCACCTTCTGCTCCACAAGTTCTTCTTGCTACCATAAGAGAAATAATCAAAATAGCTAAAGGCAATTTCATCCTGCGTGCTCTACTTGATCAAGCTGCTCAAGCTTCGTTTACTACAGAAGATGTAGTTCAAACTCTCCAATTGCGCAAATATGATGCCAAGAATTAATGGCATTGGAGGGAAATCGCCACTCACAACACGTAAGTATGTCGAAATTAGTTTGACCTCAGCATACAACAATAAATACCAGCTCGAATGCACATCATTAGTGCTCTCTTCTCTTACGGCATATAAGCCTATGCCTATAAAGAGAGTAATCTTCCTAATTTATCGCTGCTTTCTCTTGCTGATCCGAAATTTCTTGAGAGCAGCAAAATTTACTTAATACTCGGAGGGGATATATACGGTGAAATAGTACTCCCACAACAAAAAAAAACACAATAAAAGTATTTTTTTGCAATAAAGCTGGTCGCTATACTGTAGCAGTACCATTTAAATCCCAACTGTTGGGGTATCCCATGCCGATGTTTCACCAAACAGACTACAATGCTGTTTGCCGACTGAAGCAAATGTAAGCACGGTTTCTAAAGCAATCCCTTCTCGCAAATGATAATCGTAGTTGTATGAGTGAATATGAAGATCTTGCTCATATGAAGAGAATAGGGATATATCCCCGTGACTTAAGTTCAAATGGATTCTTTTTGCCGCATCACGACGTATTAAAGGAGAGTAGTACAACTACCAAACTACGGGTTGTATTTGATGGCAGTTGTAAACGCCCGCCGTACTGCTCGTTAAATGAAGAACTTTCTCCTGGCCCGGCATTACAAAATGATTTGCTCGCTGTTATTTCGCGCTGGAGACGATTTAGGGTAGGGTTTCGAGCTGACTTGGAGAAAATGTTTCGCCAAATTCGCGTGTATGAAGACCAACAAAATTACCAGCAAATACTATGGCGTAATTCTACTGAAGAAGACATCGGCATTTCCCAGCTCTGCACGGTGACGTACGGTACATCATGCGCACCATACTTGTTAATACGAGTGTTGCAGCAACTAGCTGATGATTAGCAAGAAGCAATCGCAGTTATTCAAATTACTAGAAGCAGGTTGCTTCAACTTAAGAAATTGGACATCAAGCTCATTGGAGCTGATGAGACATGTAGAGCAGCGTTGCCCACGGCCTATGCGCACAATAGCGCACGGACAGTTGTACAGCAAGCCAGACACCTCACACCAACATGTCGCGACAAGTGTCTGTGAAAGCACATTGTGCTACTGTATTCAACGTCGTATGCAAGCAAAGCAGAATTTTGCGATCAGTTGACGCTAGAATTTCAAGCAAGCAACACCATTCACGTTTTACGCTTTAAAAACAGAACGCACTAAAAATGTTCCAACAAATTTGGGAAATATGTTATTTTTTTATTGAGAACAATGAAAAGCATGCAGAATGCTTAATTTGTTTTAAAAAAATAAAGCGTTGTAGCAAACATGATATAAAAAGACATTATGAACGTTGTCACAAAAATCTTGTAAATATCGAGGGAGACGCCCGAAAAAGTCTTCTTGATAATTACAAAAGAAAATTTTATTTACAATTAAATTCTCAGCCTATGGCAAACAAAAAAGTATGCCCACGTGAAAAGGCATCTTTTGTAGTTGCACTTGCATTAGCAAAGCAAGGTCTGCCTTCACTGATGGCGAGTTTTTCAGAAGCTTATGCGACAATGTTTTGCAATGCTTTGATGAAGGTAAAGAAATGCAGGAAATTTTGAAAACCATTCCATTATCCCACCAAACTATAGCACGTAGAACTGAGGTTATCAGTGCATATATACAGTCCTGTACCAAACAAAGATTGTTAAACTGTAGATATTATTCAATATGCTTAGATGAAAGCACAGATAGTAACAACATATGCCAATTAGTTATTTGTGCAAAAACTGTCAATGATAGATTTGAGACTTTTGAAGAAATTGTTACTACTGTTGCTTTCTTTGGTAACGTCACCGGGAAAACTCTATTTGATACTTTACAAGAGCATGTTTTCTCTAAAGCGAACACCAATAAATTGAGCGCAATATGTACAGATGGTGCGAAGGTCATGGTGGGCAAAAAAATTGGTTTGGTTGGGCAGTTATCTATGAATAACATTAAGGTTCCCGCATTTCATTGTTGCATTCACCAACAAGTGCTTTTTTCAAAAGAACTGGGTTGTGTACAAGCAATGCAAACAGCAATTAAAATCATAAATATAATCAAGGGGGGTCATAATGCGCTTAGCCATCGAAAATTTAAAACTTTCTTAGAAGAAATCGACGCTGAACATAAGGATTTACTTTTACACACCGAAGTTCGTTGGCTTAGTAGAGGCAAATGTATCCAAAGGCTTTTCGAACTAAGAACAGAGGTCAAAATATTTCTAGAAGATGATAATTCAGAGTTAGGAAAATCGTTGGTTTCATCATTGAATAATGAAGAATTTATAACGGATCTAGGTTTTCTGTGCGACATCACAAAAATACTTAATCAATTAAATCTGACATTGCAGGGCAACAATAAACTAATTTTCAATTTACATAAAACAATAACAACATTTCAAGAAATAATTAAGAATTTAACCCATCAAATCAACAATAACAATTTAATAAGTATGCCAAACCTATCATCACTTGCAGAGGAATTTTCAATCACAAATAAATTAGAATACTATAGCCAAATTATATCCCGCATTTTAGAAAATTACAACAAAAGATTTAAAGATCTAGCTCAAATACAACCAATTATAAACCTATATGATAATCCATTGACGTGTGATGTTGTTACCTTTGATCCGTTACTTCAAAAAGAAATCAGAGAAATGCGATCAGATTTTTCGTTACTTATTGACTCCGGTATTGATTTTTGGAAAACGATTGATGAAAAAAAGTATCCACTAGCGAAAGATGAAATTTTAAAAATATTTTCAATGTGCGGATCAACATATAGTTGCGAAGTAGCATTTTCCACTTTAAAGCATATTCAAAGCAAATATAGAAATCTACTATCAAACAATCACATTTCTGGTCTCATTAGAATTAAGCAATATAATAAAGAAATAAATATAGATAATTTAGTTGACCGTAATTTTTAAAAAGTACGTTTACTTATTTGTACGCACTGTTCCGTATTCGTGTTGTCTGCTTGTAGCTTTCCGAATGTACGCTAATAACCAACACAAGCATAACGTGCACACAGTCACGTTGGACAACACTGATGTCGAGAAAAGTCTATAAAGTTCGAGCTTACTGATAAAACCGTAGTTAAAGCACTAGGCTTAGAATGGGATACGGTTAGTGATACATTCTCATTTACAACTAATTTTTGAGGATGTGGTAAGATAACTAAATGTTTCGTGCTATCTGATTCCGCCAAGCTATATAATCCACTACGCTGGCTTGCACCAGTCACCATACGGGCGAAAATTCTATTTCAGAAACTGTGGCTAGCAGGTGTAGATTGGCATGAAGAACTGCCAGATGTTTTGAAATTGGAATGGACTAGGTATCGCAACGCGCTTCAGAACCTTGAAAGTATTCGCATACCTCGATGGATACGTAGCGACAAATACAGCACTCTAGAAGTTCATGGATTCTGTGACGCATCGCAGGTAGCATATGCCGCTGTTGTCTTCGTTAAGTTTGTTGATAGTAATGGCTATGTTAACATGTTACAGTCGAAAACAAAACTTGCACCTTTAAAGACAGTCACTTTACCGCGATTGGAATTATGCGGAGCATGTTTATTGGTGAAATTGGTTCATAAAATACGTATGCAGTTAGATAATGGCATATGCAATATTTTCTTCTCGATAGATAGTACAACCGTTTTATCGTGGATAAGAGGCTTATCGTCAAGATGGTCTGTCTTCGTAGTAGACATCTGCATCAATTAACTCATTCATGAATGCACAACTTTTTTGTACCGGTTTTTTCGGTCGCGTGAAGCCGCTAACCATTTTAAATGGTCCGTATGAATGCAGGCGGCGAAGTTGTGCGGCAGATGGTGGCTTTGCTATTGCCGAAGATGCAATTCGTTCGTTTCATAAGTAAATAGAAGCCATGGCGCCGACTCTATGAATGCGAGCACAATGAGACAAGAACGGCTAAACATTATATAATTCATCAAAATTCATAATAATTCACCATAATTCAAATGAACTCAAAAATGTAATTCCATTTAATCATTATGAAAAGAGACTTAATATATGTAAATTATTCAGGGTTTGGTGTAAACTTTTTTTTATATAATCGATGTACAGCAACATTGCTGGAAGAACTCGTTGCAAATTAGGCAAATACTGGCACTCCCTGGCATTTTATTCCTCCAGCCTCACCCAACTTTGGTGGACTTTGGGAGGCTGGAGTAAAGTCGACAAAACACCACCTTCGACGTGTAATGAAAGACCGAATTCTGACATACAGGAGCTAAGCACATTATTAGCACAAATAGAAATCTGTCTCAATTCAAGACCATTATGCCCGCTTTCCACAGACCCACTCGACAGTCACGCACTCACACCGTCACACTTTCTCATAGGCGAACGATCAGTTTGCATACCCGACGAGAATTTGCTCGAAACTAATGTCGATCGATTAAGTCGGTGGAAAGTGACTGAGCGGATGAAACAACAATTTTGGAAGCGTTGGACTTGTGAATATTTGAGTCGACTGCAGGCAAGGCCTAAGTGGTTAGAACTGAAACGAATCGCCAAAGTAGGAGATTTGGTTCTTATTTTTAATGAACGCTGTCCCCCCGGGCATTGCACGAGTTCGAAGAGTTTACCCAGGAGAGGATGGCTGTGGGCGCGTGTTGACTCTATATTTTAACGGTAAGGAACTCAAACGTCCAATTTCGAAAATAGCCTTTCTTCCTATTATATAATATAATTTTGGCGCTTACACTTTATAGCTCAGTGTTTGGCCGAGCTTCTCCTACCATTGGTGGTGTGCGTTTTTTATATCATACCACAAATGGAGGGACCTACAGTTTGGTGCCGACTTCGAACGGCAGATGTATTTAATGATAAGCTTTTTCATGGCAGAAATACCCTCGGAGGTTTGCCATTGCCTGCCGAGGGGTGACCGCTATTAGAAAAACCTTTTTCTATGATTAAGATTTTGCCTGCCCTGACTGAGAATCGAACCTCGAACTGATCGGTATATTGAGTTATAGCACGCGCCGCTACAAACTCGACCACAGCGGCCAATTTTCAACTTTCCCTCGCACGCATCTTCAAGTTCTGATCAACAGAGGACTGTGAGCAGGGGCATAGCCGAGTCAACCTGGCGACAAAACTAAAATTCCCCCTCCGGATCAGAACAGGTATGCATATAAGCGTGCTTCAGAACTATTGTTCTTCGTGGGGGAGAATGTTGGTTACTGCGCCAGCATTCTAAGCTACTTGCGTTAGTCTGTAAAATAATGGTATTTATTCTTATGTTCTTAATCCTCTTCCAGTTTTTTATTTTCTTTATCTTATATTCTTATTTTTCTTTTATATTATATATTACTTCTTGTATGTTAAAGTGAATTACTTCTGAATAACCTTGAACGACACCGGTCTTATTGTTTAATTAATCCAATAAACCAATTAAAGTTAAAAAAAGGAAAAGTAGTGAATTTTATTTAAATTTCGATATTAAACAACGATTATGCACCAATACCTGCTTGACCAACAAAACGAAATAAATACGGAACAACAGACCGAAACTGAACAGAACGAAAATTGACACTGAAGATGGCACAACGCCGAAACCGGTTTGTCTCCAAACCAAACTTGACAAGGGATGACGGAAAATCATTCTAACAAATATCAACCTTAAAATATAATTTTTTAAAAAACAAAAACACAGTACGGCACTTATCACAACAACCAGGCATACAGCTGATTTCACAGGCGCCAAAATTATAGACAAGGAAAGCAATGAAACAATTAAGAAAAGCTAAATTCGGGCAAAACTGATTTTTATATACTCTCGCGATGTATTTTTGTATTGGCGGTGCCCATAATTTCATAAAAACCTCGTTTCCTTGTTCAAATCGCTGCTAGTAATACATTTTACTCAATTTCTTCCAATAAATACTGAAAAACAAAGTTTTTGCACTTTTCAAAATTCCGTTATATGGAAGTTGAGATACTTACAGACGTTTTTTTCTAAGTGGGCGTGGCAACGCCCATTTTTCAAAATTTCATATATATACCTTAGTTCAAAATCGCTCCAAATACCAAATTTCACTCAATTTGCTTTAATGGATACCGAAAAAACGGAGTTTCTGCATTTTTCAAAAACATCCGTTATATGGGAGGTGGGCGTGGTAATTGGCCGATCTTAACCATTTTCAATACCGACCTACCCTGTCCAAAGAGCAATCTATGTGCCATTAAAGATTATGCAAATGAGGGACAAGACGATAAATAAGAAGGAAGACACGGATGACATTGGTGCTGCTTACATCGCTAGCTTATGATTTTTATACCCCAGCGTACTTGTGGTGCAATGGGGTACAGTGGTGCTTTTGGGTATGCGGTTACAGTTGCGCTGCTGTACTCAATCCCTACTCTTACGTCCACGTTCGTGCACCCTGGGCAACGTGAGCAACCCATGTGCGAGATACGGTAACCAACCCGTGTGGAGCCATGGGTCGCGGCTAATAGAGAGGGAGCTTTAGTGGAGCCAATCCGACATATTCGGTTTAAGGGTCCACTCAAGTCCGCAGCGTCAGTTCACCAGAAGGTGCGGCTGCAAGCGGGCGTCTGTCTTGGAGCAAGCGGCTCGCTATATAAATGAATTTAAAATTTCAACCCCCAGCAATGGGTTGTGCGCAGGGCTTGTTCATATTTAATAAAGGGGCTGAGAAAAAAAATTCTTCAAAATATGCCTTTTTTTGGCCTTCTAAATAGTACCTTAAAGACAAAAAAAAACGGAACACTTTATTTCAATTAAACAATTGTGATTTGAATGCAACTTTTTACTTCTATAACATCACGGTAGCATTTTTTTTTGCGAATCTTTGGTTGAAAATTTCCTGAATGTATTTGGAAATAGTGGTGTCAACGCAATCGATCCCCGTCCAAAAAGCCAAGAAATCTTGACTTTGTAATTAAACAATGGGCTTTGTGAAAATCATAAACATACAAGTACGTATGAATGTACATATGTATGTACACACATATTTACGTATGCATATGTATATGTTAATAAGAATGTAGCCGTACATTGTTATAAATAGGCGATTTCATGCACGTATTGTACTTAAATAAATTATTACTTATTACATGCGTTTATTTTTGAGCATGTCAATGTGTATATGCATGCGAGTACATACATATGTACATACATGCATGAATGGGTGACCCGCTGAGCATTTAAGCACAGTCTTTCTTCTCAACACGTATTCATTCATTCAAGCGAGGACTTACATATACCGTTAGCACAAACATTCGCATGTTGCATTCCTGTAAGCAATTGTTCACTTTGTCCCTACTCTCGGTGACTTTGCTTTTGGTTATAATGGCATACATACTCATACATAACCACCGCGTGTAGTTTCCATTTAACAACAGCAATACCTACACAATACACATGAGCTGAGAAGCTGAGCAGGACCAGTAGCCCCAAACACTATTTCAAAACAACAAAAAGCGGTTACAATAGAACACAATGACTGCTATTACAACGCAAAGTAAAAATGTACATAAGTGTCGTTTATATATTAATCAATAGTGTTGGATAAAAGCGCAGAGTGCGCTTGAATTTTACTCGTTTACACTTTCACACGTATAGATACATACATACATATACATATGTACACAGTGGCGCTTAATATAATTGTAGTGATTTTTTCTTTGTTATATTTTGATTGTTCATAAGAGCGCAGAATGCGCTTGAATTTACACATATACTATACTCCCAAACTTAAAGAAACTACAAATATGTATGTACATACATACATATAAATACATATGTCTATAGTGGCGGTTAAAATATTAGTAATGACTTTTACTTAAGAACTTAGACAATCAGCTATTCCTTTGTTAAATTTTTACTATTTATAATTCTCTAAGAAATCTACATAAGTCAACCTTTAAATCTATGTACAGTCTTCATAAAAATTTGTAAAATTTAAGAAATGGCCATCAATTCCTATATCAACGTTTGCATCACCTGTCGTCCTCGTAGAGAAACATACTGGTGACCATCGTGTTTGCGTAGATTACACAGTGCTACAAAAAATAATGAAGTCGATACCTGGGAAGTGATGTTATTTTCCTTGTAGGTCTTATCGAGTAGAACGAGAATCCAATTTAGGAATTTGTCAAACACCCCCAAAATCTCGACTTAACCTTAAAAAACCGATTTTTCGTGCTTTAGCGCACTTATTTGCCCATATATTAGCTAATTAACAACCGATTTTCATTCTGAGATATATACATAGACGTCTTAATAAAGCAGAATAAATTGACTTGTTTTTTCACAACAAACTTAAATTTTGCTACCCTTTTTCTTCTTTTTTTGACTTTGGCGATATTTTCACACACTATTTTATAAAAACATAAAATGAGTTTTGATTAGATTCAAAGAGTACGTTTAATACCGAGTTCGACGGATGTTTCTTTTAAAAAATCGGCCAAAAAGTGACTGAGTTATTTTACTTTTTATAAGAACGAAATTTTTGCAAAAATTTACAACGAACTTAATTTACTTACAACTATTATTAAATGAAATTATATGGATCAAAAGTGCTTTTTTGACCGTTTTTTCCTTAGGTCAGCATCGTCAGTTTCGCGTTGTACTGACCAGCAATATTCTGCCATCATATTTATTTTGTTTTTTCCTTCGAAACGTTTTTCGATCGTAGCCATTTCTTGGTGGAAGTTTTTGCCTTGTTCATCACTGAACTGGCCCAGATTATGTGGGAAGAAGTCCAAATGCGATTGCAAGAAATGAATTTTTATCGACATGTTGCAACCCATTTCACCATATGCACTTAAAAATTCGTTTACAACCGTGATGTAGTCGTCGCTTCTGTTGTTCCCAAGGAAATTATCACATAGCGCTACAAAACTCTTCCATGCACGTTTCTTAACACAGCTTAACTTGTTCATAAAGGTAACGTCGCTCAAAATTTTGCGAATTTGAGGTCCAATGAAAATACCTACATATATACACGTATTATAAAAAAAATAAAAAACAAGTAAGTATGAAAACAAATTAATAAATACCGGCTTTTATTTTAGCTTCACTTAATTTTGGGAAGGCAGTTTTAAGATGAAGAAAAGCTTCGCTATTAACATCCAATTTCTTCAAATTGTTTCATGTATCCCAGCTTTAAGTGTAGTGGTGGTAAGATAACATCCTCAGATTTTACCAATGGTAGGCTTAAAACGTTTTTCCTACCTATCTGATGTGACTCTCGATCATAGCGATTGGATGCCCGACTATCCCATTCACAAAGGTAGCAAGGATACTTTGTGTAGCCACCTTCCATGCCAAATAAAATTGTCAACACTCTTAAGTCAGCGATGACCGTCAAATTTTTTCCATCATTTTATACGTTTCTTTCTTGCTAACCCCATACACGATTGGAACTGATGGTAAGAGATTTTCATTGTGTAATAACTCAGCTTTTAAACCTAAGGGTGACATTACAGACTTCATTAAGGGAACAAGATCGTAATTTTTTTTTTTAGGGTACATACTTTTACACGATCCATCAATGAAAAGTCGATACTCAAATGCATTATAATTATAATTTAAAGCCGAAAATAATTTGGGTACATTTACACAATGTACTAGATCACAGTCATTGCCATCAGTTTTAAAAATTTCTCTAAGTATTAAAGTGCGGTCGCTTTTTCGATGTTATTTGAAAATATTTTTCCACTAAATTCCACTGCTTTAGTCGTGAACCGAGGACTTCAGATTCTCGTTTCGATAAATGCAAATCAGGCACGAGATCGGCGAAATCAGAATTTGAAACCAAATGCCTTTCCGTTGATTTTGATTTACAAGGAAGAAATTCTTCCTCTACTAAATATGTTTCACCAGCATCAACTGACTCACTTTTTGTAGGCACTTCAGCATTTAAGTATTTTGGTTTTGTAACCGTAACAACATTCGCATACTTTACGTTTTTCCGCGATTTAAAATTGTGACCTAAAACGTTTGTTTTGCAAAAATAGCAATCGTCTTGTTTATGATATGCCTGATGACGCCAAGTCACAGGCACAGAAAAGGGCAAAGTAATTGATTGTGGAACTTTAAATTTGTTTAATGTTGTGCAGCAATATTCTTTCTTAAACCGTTCTTAGAATGAAAATCGGTTGTTAATTAGCTAAGATATGGGCTAAGAAGTGCGCATAAGCACGAAAAATCGGTTCTTTAAGGTTAAGTAGAGATTTTGGGGGTTTTGACAAATTCCAAAATTGGATTCTCGTTCTACTCCATAAGACCTACAAGAAAAATAGCATCATTTCCCAGGTATTTTTGAGTGTCACACTGTGTTATAGCTGTCCAAATAGAATTAGAAAGAAAACCTCGTATCCGACGACAGTAATGAATGAAAGTTACCCTCAATTAGCAGGTAATAAATATTGTTCGATATTAAATTTACGCATGGGGTATTACCAAGTTGAGCTAGAAGAGAAATCTAAATATTCGACAGTATTTGTCACCACCGAAGGCTACCAAGAATTTGTTTATTTATTTCAGTCAAATTCAACAGAATGCGTTTTGGTTCGGTCAATGCTCCCGCCGTGTTGAAAACGGTAATGAACAAACTAATCGCAAAAATGAATCCGGGTGAAGGTTTACCACGTCTCGAAAATTGCTTCTCAATTTTACAAGAAAATGGTTAAACGCTACGATTCGTTAAGTCAAAATTTTAAGAAACGAAGATTTTCACGATATAAAGCAAGTGAAAACTGAATGTTCTTAATCAAGTTATATTAAATTGGGTTTGTCGGAAGCAACAATAACAAAATATCAGAATGTTATATTAAATTATTTGCATAATTACAAAGGGGTGGGACTTACTTTAGCGTTACATACAATTTTCTATAAATTATCAAAATTACAAAATGTCTGGCTTTAGCCCCATTGATATTTTATTCGATTTTAATCTACGCGATCTCGTGCATAACCAGTTAGTTGCTTCTATGCACGATGATGTCAACGAAACGAAAGAAAAGATTCCTATAGACGAAAAGCGTAAACTAGCTTCCGAAAATATCGATTGCGAGCGACAAAACTGGAAGACAGGTTTCGATGAAAAACATTTATCTCCTCGTATGTGAATATCGCGAAGATGAAGTGACCGCTACGTGAAAATCGTTGAAGTTAGAAACGAAATATCGCGGACGTTATCGTATCGCCAAGGTTTTGGAAAACGACCGGTAATTTTTCATCTGTATTCGAATACAGCAAGCTAAAGCCTTGTTTTCAAAACTGTCCTAAACTCGATGACGACGAAATCGAGTTCGATTGCCTGTCATAAAGGGCCGACTGTCAGTAAGCTGCAAACTACGAACCTTATTAATCTTGCATCAACAGGATGGCAGCACAACAGCCCGATGATAGTAGTCGGCAAAAATCGTCGTGGCATCAACTTATACAGTACGTGATTTGTAAAAATTTTACTAACTGATACATTTTTAAATAATTAAAATAAAAAGAACTTTTTTTGTATGTATGTATACTAGGCATGTCATGTTTCAGAGTTGTATTGAAATAAGGAAATTTAACATGAGTAACAAAAACAACAAGTTTACAACTGTTGTATTACGATAACCAATACGACAAATAACTCGGCTTGTGAACTCCCTAGAATTGGTTTTGGCCTTGCCATTATAAATAAGCTGGAGAATATCCTTCGGAGCAGAAAATGAGCCTTACTGTGAAAGCAATGTTAATAGAGGTGCTTGAATTGGATAAGGCAGAAAGTCTCAAAGAAATTGCAAGTTTTAACGAGCAGCTCGCAAGTGTCCAATAATAGAAAGGCATACAATTTACCAGAAGGTTTGGTAAGGTAAAATAAATTAATAGTTTTTGTAATGGGGCGATAAAGGCTATGTTCTACAGAGAGCATTTAACTTTTGTCGACAATAAAACCACCAAGTGTTGAGTCGGATCGGTGCTTCTCCACTTCAGATTTTAAATGCAACAAATTAGGTCCAAAGGCTTTTATTTCTTTAAGACTGCATTTTGATCAAAATAAGGAATAATTCTGCCTCGCTCGGATTGTCCCGGGATTTTGTTTTCTGATCTCGAAAATCCCGGGATCAATAAAATGCCCAAAATTGACATCCCTAATGTATACGCAAGGCTCTGCACATTTTCTGAAAAAGTAAATTTGAACGCAGAGATACTCCTTGCTTAACCCACAAGGCGTCAAATCAGTATTTCCAGCCGTATTTACACGTCAACAAACTACTATACTTATTCGACTGCGCTTGAACCACACACGACTTACACACGATCATTTGTATCGCGATTTAAGACCCCCCGGTTTCCCTTTTTGCGGCAGCACTCTATCAATAGATCATATCCTGGATAACTGTATGAAGCTAGACGTCTTTAAAAGAAAATGTTTTGGCTCAACTGCACCAAGCTCCCTTTTAAATATATATAGTATTGAATTTATTTCAAATTTTATAGATTTTCTTAAGTATTGCAACTTACTCAACCAAATATGAGAATTAATTTGTACAAGATTCGATAAACAAAAAATTTTGTACTAGGCCCTAGCACCTAGTACTCCTCTTCTATTTAAGTGTAATAATTGTATTCTTATACCTAAATTTAATAAAAAGCTGTTGTGTTTTCACTGTAATACTTTTTTCTTTTTAAATTTGTTTATATCTTATATAAAGTAATAATTTAGTGATAAAAGATTTGGAGATTCATATGTGCGCATTTAAAGCTAAGTATAATATCTGTTGAGCATTTTTGCATTGATTTTATTACACTTTAATTTAGTTTTTCAATTGCCGAGTCATTAGTTGATTTGCGTCATTGTTATTGCATCTTATTTGCTTTAAACCTTGTGTATTTGTTTAAGTTTGCACACATTTTCTTTGCTCTTCTTTGATTGTCATTCTTGAAACAGCTGTTTGCGTTTAGTTTTTTAGGTGTCTAATACTGTGCATCTAAAACTGTTCGTTACATTGATAGCTCTCAAACTTTAAATAATTATAAAACTTGCATTACTTTCCAAACTGCTTTCTTCTTTGTTGTATTAATACAATCATTGTTTTTATACCTTTTATGGAAATGGTATATTAACCTCGTCCGATCTTTGTAAGTACCAGAACGAGAAGAGTTAGACCCATCAAAAAGTATACCGATATGATCACAGTGACGAGCTGAATCGATTTAGATTTAATGAAACTTGGCAGTCAGATGTCTTTTTACATTTTATTAGACATTTGTCGGAACCGGCCAGATCGGACGACTATAACGAATGTAGAAGCCGATTGTTCAGATATCATATTTTGCTTCATAACTTCTTCATTCAAAAAGCTAGAGGTCTGAAATTTTGCAAAAAGTTCTATAAGACCAGTGAAAATATATCAAAGATACATAACATAGAGCTCCAATATAACTGATTGTTCAGATATTGCATAGTACGAAAACACCTCCATTTGAGCAGCTAAAGAATTGAAATTTTGCACAAAGAATATCTATAGTGAAAACTATTTTATCAGTGAAAATCATTAAAATCGGATAAATAAAACATATAGCTTCCATACAACTGATTGTTCGGATATTGCATTTTCGGCCCAAATTCCTTCATTTCATCAGCTAAAGTCTTGAAATTTTGCAAATATAATTGCTATTAGGACAACTGCTTTGGCTGTATCATACAACCGATTGTTCAGATATTGCAATTAGTACGAAAACCGCTCCATTTAAGCAGCTAAAGTTTTGAAATTTTGCACAAAGAATATGTATAGTGAGAGCTAATGTAGTAGTGAAAATCATTAAAATCGGATAAATATAACATATAGCTGCCATACAACCGATTGTTCAGATATTGCATTGTCGGCCAAAACTCCTTCATTTCATCAGCTAAAAACTTGAAATTTTCCACAAATATTAACCATTATTGGGACTAGTATAAAGCAATCAAAATCAATAATATCAAATAAATAAAACGTATGGTTCTCATACATTTCTTTCATTCATGAAAGGTATGAAACCTTCGGCATAGCCGAAGACAGCTGTTTTTACTTGTTTTTCATATTCGTTATTACATTATACTGTTAAATATGTCTTGCATTTTTGACAACTGCTGGTTGTGCGATGGGGTTGCTCATATGTATAAAATGTGCCGGATTAATTGGTATAGTCCTAGACTTAATAGATGAAGGAATAGGTATTAGTTGGTCTTGTTTAAAATGCAGATCAACTGAGGTTGAAGTTTTAAAATTTTTTAGAGAAACCAGAAATGGATTTCTCGAAATGGGCAAAGATCTTCGGGCAATTTATGATAAATTTAAACTTTATGAAAACGTGTTTAAGTCATTTAAGTGCCTAGATAATCAAGCTTTGCAACCTGTAAGAGAGATCAAATGCAAACGGACCCAAAGTCCACCCAAGGAAAGTATTCAGTACTTCAAAAGAATATTGTGCTCCAACCCCCAACAAATTTAGCTTTAATCTTTTGTCTCCTGTCCCTTTGCCTCAGGGCCCGTTTTCATCAACTTTGTCAAGGGCTATCTGCACTCGCGCTTCTTCCTCTAAGAAAAGAAATTCTGATCATGCTAACTTACAGTTATCTTCACCTGAAGTGGGTCCATCACCACCTCAATCGCTTCCAGCTTAGCAATTCGAAAATTTAACTTTAAATACGAACGTAACGTATCACCTTTTAAAATTGATGTGGCACCTGAAGTTTTTGACTCTTCGCTTAACAATTATTTTTGGCCAACCGGGGCGTTTGTTCGCGAGTTTGAATACAAGCCGCATAAAAATAAAAATAAAATAAATAACTTAGCTTCAATTCCTAATCGTGACACTGAGCCAAAAACCTAATTTTAAATTCTACTTTAAGTATTTTGTACCAAAACGTTAGAGGTTTAAATACCAAATTGAACGATTTATACTTAAAAGGCTTAGACTGTAACTATAAAGTAATTTGCTTTACTGAAACCTGGCTTAAACCACATGTTTTTAATTCAGAGATCCTTCATAATCAGTATAAAATTTATAGAAATGACCATAAGGACAGAATCGGTGGGGGTGTTCTTTTGGCAGTTCTTATTCTATACCATCCGAAGATGTTAATATCCAAACTTGACAAGGGATGACGAAAATTCGTTCCAAAACCAATCACTTCACACCCTGTCAGAAGCAACAACAACAACAACAAAATATCAGAATATGTTAATATCCCCCTCATCGAGTCAATCGAATTTAAAGCAATACGAGTTATGGTTGGAAATGGTTTCTTTTATTTAGCTGTTTGCTACATCCCTCCTAATTCCGACTTATTGGTATATTCTCAACATATTGTGTTACTTAGATCCTTAAGTTCAATGATTACTGCACATGACTCGATGATTGCACTTGGAGACTTCAATATGTCAGGCAAATCCTGGACTCTCATGGACGACTTTATCGTTCCAATGTCATCAAGGGATAGATAATATGTGTTCTTAGAAGAAGAGAGCTCAGCCCTCTCTAAATCAGATTAATTTAACTCCAAATAATTTTGGAACCATTCTGGATCTTGTTTTTGTTAATGATATTTATATATAATGTTGATAAATCCAATAGCTCAAACGCTCGTTTTATTTCCGCGAAAGCCTATTTCACGAAATTAGATCGAGAATTGTCAAAATTATCAAGGCCGACGTACATATGTACTAGGTGGTGCAAAAGTAATCCTCCTATCAGAAAATGCTATACATTTTGCGATTGGCCCCTAATGTCAGTTCTGTTTTGACATTTGTGTAGTAAACACATGTGAAATACACGTTAATAAACAATATTACGCTACACTGCTCCAGAACGCGGAATATTGCTGACAATTTTTTTGACCAATAATCGGTCGTTGACTTTGGCACAACGTGAATTTCGTCGCGGATTTCCTGGCCGTTCAACGCGTACTGGTGAAACACTGCGACGTTTAGCCGCTCGCCTCGAAGAGACTGGCACAACACGAGATGCTGCCAGGCGTGGCAGACCCCGGAGTAGCCGTTCTGCAGAGAATATTGCTGCTGTAGCCGAGGATGTCATGGAAGCGCGACGACGAGCCACGCAAATGGGTATCAGTCGACGGTCTTTACAGCGAATTTTGGTATAGGATTTGAAGATGTTTCCGTACATAGTCCAGATGGTGCATCAGCTGTTAGCTGCTGACCGCCAATCGCGTCTAACATACGCTCAAGCCATCCTTAATCACCACCAAGAGGAAGATGATTTTTCATCAAAAATAATCATGAGTGATGAGGCCCATTTCCATCTTAGCGGGTACGTAAATATGCAAAATTTACGCTTCTGGGCCACTGAAAATCCGCGTGTTACCCACGAAAAGCCATTACACCCGCTTAAAGTCACTGTATGGTGTGCTGTTTTCGCTGGAGGAGTTATCGAACCTTTTTTCTTCGAAGACGTCGCGGGCCAAACGGTTACTGTGAATGGTGAGCGCTACAGAGCAATGATTAACGAGTTCTTTTTGCCGCAACTTGATGAATTGGGATTGGAAATCATGTGGTTCCAACAGGACGGTGCAACGACACACACTGCACGTGCCACAACCGATATGCTGAAGGATGCATTTCCCGGGCGCCTAATCTCCCGTTTTGGCGATTTGCACTGGCCAGCAAGATCGCCTGATTTGACCGCTCCAGACTTCTTTTTGTGGGGCTTTTTGAAGTCGCGGCTTTATGTCAACAAGCCTCAGACTCTTGCAGCTCTTAAAGACAATATCCGTCAAGAATGTGAGGACCTATCGCCGGATGTTTTGGCCAAAGTGATGGAAAATGCCATAAAAAGGGCTCAAATGAGAATCAACTGTGGCGGAGGCCATTTACATGACATCATATTCTCGACTTGATGTAAAAAAAATTAAAAGACCAAATAAAAATAATCCAATAGAAGAATCAAACTTTTTCATTTTTTCTTTAAATTACAGCCAAAAAACATCGGAAGTTTACTTTTTGCGTATAAAGATGATGTTGAACGTTGTGTCCATCAATTTAATAATACTATATATATGAAGCTTATTTCAAAAGTTTGTACCCAAACGGGTTTGCTTACAAAAGGAGCAGTCACAACCTTGGTTTACAAAAGAACTAAGAAATTTAAAAAATAAAAAGTCCCGATCTTTTAAATTGTACAAAATAACTGGTTTGTACACTAACTATGTATGTTAAATACTCAGTTATCCGAAAAGCTTATTTTGAATTAAATTACAAATGCTACCGATCTTATTTGTGCAAAGTTAAAAGGACATTAATAACAAACCCCTAATCATTTTATGATTTCGTTAACTCAAAAAGCGGAGTGACTAGTTTTCCATCTGCTATAAAATATCAAAATACCAAAATTGTGACTCCCAATTAATTTCTAACATGTTTTGACCAATTATTTAGGTCAAATTACTCCATTAACTCTCCTCTGAGCAAACCTTATCCATGTAAACTTTGTTCCTTCACCTCTGCTATTATTCCGCAAATATCTTCCGAGGAAGTATTTTATTATTTGAGTAATTGTTGATTCAGTTGTATTGGCCATAATTATATAAATTATATATAGATTTTTAATGAGCTCAAGGCCGGAAAAATAAAACAATTGAATAATATGTCAATTATTTATTTAATCGTCAATATTTCGACTTCAGACTGAACTTAAAAATATCTTTTAAGGCTGGCCCCGATTTGATCCCAACTTGGTTCCTAAAAAAATGTGCTTAACATATTTATGAGCACTTACCTAATTTATTTAATCTTTCTCTCAAGCTTGGGGTTTTCCCTTCAGCTTGGAAATAGTCATTCATTATACCCCTTCATACGACCGGGAGTTGGTCCTCTATAGAAAATTATCGCGGTATAGCTAAGCTTTCTGCTATTCCTAAATTATTCGAAGCTATTGTTATTGACCATTTAACGTATTCCATATACTCTACAATTTCTAGCACACAACACGGGTTCTCTAAAGGTAAATATACCGTTACAAACTTGCTTGAGTTTACAACTCATGTTTCAAATGGATTCAGAGAATTAATGCACACTTATGTTATATACACTGATTTTAGTAAAGCATTCGACAGAGTAAATCACTCTTTACTTTTTATAAATGACATAAATACCTTCTGTAATAAATTATTCAAAAATTGTACTGTATGCTGCTGATGTAAAACTTTTTAGATCGTATCATTCTGTTGAGGAAAAGTCCTTACTACAAGCGGATTTAAATAGCATGGCTAACTGGTGCGAAGTAAATAACATGCCACGAAACCTTAAAAAATGTTAAGTAATGTGCTTTACTCGCAGGGCTGTTCAACCAGCTTCTTATGACATATGTAAACATAACCTCGAACAAGTATTTAACTTTGTTGATCTTGAAATTACAATGTACCCGAAATTTAATTTTAATTTTCACATAATTGTTACAGCTAACAAAGCGAAAGTTGTTTTTGCGTTTGTAAAACGATGGTCAAAATAATTCATTGACCCATACATTACGAAGACTCGTTTCACAACGTTAGTGAGGCCAATACTGGAATATGTATCTGTTGTTTGGAACCCGCGCTATCAAGTTCATTCCGACCGAATGTCAATCCAAAAACAATTTCTGCTTAAAAAAACTTTCGTTGGGATTATCAGTAGGTACAACCTGCCGCCATATATAAGTCGTTTAAAACTCATTAAACTTCCTACACTTCCTAGTCGCAGAGAAATGCTAGGCATTGTATTTTTGGTCAAGTTGCTAACAGGCTTGATCTATAGCCCATCTCTTCTTGGTGAAATAAAACTAAACGTTAACTCCCGAATTTCAATACATTTCCGGCCTCTTTTTCTGAAGCCATGTAAAAGTAATTCTGAGTTAAATGAGCCTCTCCGTAGTTTGTGTCACGATTTCAACACTCACTCCGGTTCTTTTGATATTTCAGACTCACTTTTTTACGTAAAGAAAACTATACTCAATGCTCTCAATAATTAATACATACATATATATTACTATTCGATCAGCTGATGAGCATTTGTTCTGTAGCTGAACAGTTTTAGATCTCAACACTTAACAAACATCTGCCTATCATTACTAGGCGCAGATAATATGAAAACAAAAATTTTTTTTTATATATCCGTGCGTCATACGGATGCGCCCTTCGCGTCGGTCGGCCGGGTATGGAGGGATACAGCCGTTGGGATTATTATTAAAATAAAACATAAATAAATAACTTAAACGCCCTTTAAACCTTTGAGCCTGAAAGCAGGTATTGTCGGACTTAATCGGCCTACTGAGCCCACCATAGGCAACACCATCACCAGATTTGAGTCTCAATTTACTCTAATTGATGGCCCGTGTCCTATTCGTAGACATTCAGCTCGCAGTCGTCAGAATATCGCGTCGGTTGCTGCGAGTGTGCCATACCGGCCGATTTACTTGTCATCGCCGATTTAGCGTCATCGAAAATTGGAACACCAGAATGGGCTATCTCAGACGCAGACACGGCCAACATTTCAATAAAATTATTTTCAAAAAGTAAATAGGAAATTATGTGCTTTCGCACGATAATAAAGGTTTCACGATCGAAATGAATTTTCCGTGTATTTTATTTAATAAAAAAATCCCTACGGTGGATCACCCTTTAGTATTTACGTGCTCTATCTCTCAATGTACATACATACGACTTTAAAATATTGATCATGGAAAATCGTTTTTGGTACAATTATTCACTAGAATTTCTGCATTCGAAATCGTTGAAGATATATAACATTATATCAAAAGTTGGTGAAACGGAAAGCAGCGAAATTTCTCAAATTTGATTGACAAGATTTAGATATTGATTTAAAAAATAAATTGGTACATCTTTTCACTATATCGGAACAATATGAAAAATGAAGGTGAAACACTGAAAATATTTGTATGTATTTTATATTACAAAATAATGTGCAATCCATATTTTGCAATGCGGAAAAAGCTCTTCGCATATTTGTTTTCTTCGAAAATAAAAATCCTTCAAAATATATTGCGAACAAGTTCAAAGCAAAACCGCTTGCTCCTACGTTTGAAATGTGATATGAAATTTATACTTCTGCTAATAAAAGAAAGGCGTACAACTCCTCTTAATGAATAGAGTTAAAAACGGATAAAAAAAAATTCATTATGGTGTAATAAGAAATAGTTGTAGTTAGTATTTTAACAATGTTGCATTCAATTCAATTTTTATATTTTCACTCGACACTCGCTACTCGAAACAAATTTTTGGAGTTTTTAGTGCGCTGGTAAGTTACTCGTATTTATGCATTTCCACCTTTTTAACTTAAGTTTTACTCTATTCGCCAACTAGTTCCTGCTGCATAGCACAGTCGCACTACCCGTGCTTCAGTATTGCATTTTGTAAGTAAGTTCTTTATGCATTCAGAACTTTTTAACTAAAATTTTGAGTATTTCCCAATCAGTTGCGTACCATTAAAGTCAAAAGTATTGATCTAAATCAAAGAAAAAGTTTTTCTAAAAGCGGTCACACCTCGACATGTAATAGCAAACCTCTGCTACGTAATAACAAACTTCTGCAATGAAAAATATTCTCATAAAATACATTTACCGTTCGGAGTCGGCACAAACCTGTTTTTTTTTTTTTTTTTTTTTTCACTGCATTTTTGGTATAATATAAAGACGTAAATGGTAGGAGATGCTCGGCTAAACACTGAGCTATATAGTGTAAGCGCCAAACTATTATTATTATTATTAATTTCATAATTCTATTTTAGATTTTATTAAGTCTTGTAGGCAATTAACAAAAGGGATGTGTTCGGAACTATCCGATCTTCTTAGAAATCAAGCTTGTTCTGCAATAAACGCAAGCAACCAGGATAATGGAGTTGCAAGGTCGTGCGTTTTCAGCAGAACATCTACTTTCATGTACGTAAGCACATAGTGGACAACATGGCTGTTGATGTTATGCTTGACATAATAAAAGATATCTGCTCTATGACTCATGTTGTGCAATAATTTATTATACAGAAAAAAAAATGTTCGTTTGTAAAATTTGCTAGCAAAAATTACTAATTCTTATAAGAGCCGATTTTACTTACGTCTTCTCTATCTTGGATTTTTACTTATTTTGATGTTTAGCGAAAATTTTCGAATTTCCCTTGGTACTTTCCAATGATTATTCTCAATAGCTCCACTTTCTTACTTTCCAACACTTTCAATGAGGTCGGCTATTTTTTAAGCGAGTTTATTTCATCTCAACTCGCTTATTTTTGTTGTAAATTTCCACGCTACCTAGTGTTCTTTTGCAAGTTGCTTAATATATTGCATCCCGCCTTTTGTCCTTTGGTATTCTGCACAAGTTCCCAAGTTTTATTTTTTGACAACGATTCATACTCGACCTACATATCTTGCGCTGCTCGAGTATTCTGCTAACTGACTTGATATAGATTTGTCCACTGTATCAGGTTTATTTACATCATGCTATGGCTATTTTCTGCCTTTTGTACGCTTTCGTCGTATCAGAGTAATCAACTATTCACGTTTTGGGTTGAATTTATCACGTTGACGTCTCGACGAAAAGCTCGTAAATGCGCTACTGTTGGTTTGTGATCATGCCATGCCACTTATTGTCTTTCCGTGCTCAATGCTTTGGTTGTTTCGGTTTCTCAATTATACAATTGTATGTACACACAGCCTCAGCCCACAATTAGTTGCTGTTAAGTTATTTTGTTTAAAGTAAAGTAATATAATATGAAGTTCGCGGTGTTTAGTTATAGATTACAAACTTTATCAATAATACGGGGATCTAAAACTTGCTGAAAGTGCAGCCCTTGGTTTCAAATTAAGGGCGTCCTCTACTCTCGCGGTTTCAAAAAATCGATTTTTTTTATTTAATTTTAATTTATATGTATCCAAGAACACGCCAGAGAGAGGATTTCGTAGAAATCACATTCCTTTGCATGCTTCTGGGCTCCGTAATATACCCGTCTCCATCAAGTTATACCCCGTAATTTTTCTTTAAACGCGTTTTCCCGAGAGAAGTGCTTCTTTTAGCTGCCGAGTAAGGCTTTTCATAAAAGTATTGGTCCGATTTCAAAATTTTTTTTATTGAAATATTCGGTGAACATACCGCTATGTTTACCCGAGTAAGATTTGCAAAATTTTTTTTGTTTTATTTTTAGAGTCTCTAATATGTCAAAAAATTACGTGAAAATTGAAAATTTTACAAATCGTTGCATAAATTTTACAATTTGCAAAATAAAAAATTCTGTCTTGGGAAAACATAGCCAACTTAACTGTGATTATAACGAAAATTTAATTTCTTATTACAGATTACACAACTGGCCAGAATTTTACTTAAGCAGGACCCATGCAGTTTCAACATCAATTCAAAGTCAATGACGTTTCAAGGTCGACCACGTTTTGTTTTTGGTATTCAATAAAAAATTTTAAAGCCAAAATATGTAAATTTAAAAAAAAATTCTTAAATCCATTCAATTAAATTCATTATTTCCAAAAAACCGCTCGATTTCAGGCATTAAGAGTAGAGGAGCCCCTTAAGCTATTTGTGTCTCCCAATTCTGCTGTGCAGCTTTAATGCTTCCAATCAAAGACAGAGCATTAATGAAATTATTTGAATATATTTTCCGTCGGGAAGGCGCAATCTTGTATTACGGCGATCTTGAATTAAAACCCTTCCGTACTTCATAGAAAGAGTATTTTTGTCGCAAATCGAAAATTAATGAATTATTTTTAATGAAATGACTAGTCCTCAGTAGATACAGTAATTGACGGCAAAGAAGCTGCGCACTATCCGACGGAGTTTCGTTATTCAATGAATTCGTATGGTATGTCACCACACAAACCAATTTTAAAATTTGTTATTGCGGAATTTAAACCCACTAATGTTATGTAATGCAGCTCGATTGTAAAAAAATTTCCCGTAAAATTTTGTTTTGCTTTGACCATAAATAAGGCGCAGGGTCAAAAACTTTCTGAGGCCGGAGCAGCTTTGAGTGCACCATACTTTTCGTATCACATCCAATAGAAATTGTTTTCCCGAAAAACGTGATTCACTTGCCGTGGAAACAGCGTTTCGCACGACACATTCATGACTCATTTGGCATTTCTGTTGCTGTTGTAATACATACTCTTGGAGACGACAATTTTCGATCTTGGCGCAAAAATATAAATTTCCGCACGACACATTCATCACTCATTTGGCATTTCTGTTGCTGTTGTAATACATACTCTTCGAGATGATTATTTTCGATCTTGGCGCAAAAATATAAATATCCGCAAAATATCATTAGCTTTCAAGAAGTCGCCAAAATATTTATTTACGAATTCATCTCATTGTATCGTCTTAGGATTTTCAGTTTTTTACCCGATCGACGTTTTGTTATTGCCTTAAATCCTTTGATACAAGCACCGACATCTGCTGGCAAGTTGAATGTTAGTCCAAGTACCATTTGTTTATATTTCCGCTCCCGTAGACTTACGAAGTTTAAATAGCCAAAACGCGAATGCCATTTCATCACGTCATCATTAGTTTAAATAAATAAAAATCACTTAACTTACGAGAGTCGTTTGATAAGTTTGGTAAAAAACCTAGTAGAAATTATTTTTTTTCAAAAAATTCGTCTTTATTTCTCAACATAGTCTTCTTCGAGGACCATGCACTTAGTTTTTTGTGTACTCGTTTTATTATAGCAACAAAATTAAGCGGAAAATGCGGCTAATTGTGTACTTTTCCGAAATTTTCTTGTAAGTTGTTGCAGGAGAAAACAAAAAGCGCTGCATTCGACAACTTTTTTTTTTTTAAATATCAGTGCGATAACTGTTCCGTATGCCATGAAGTTGAAAATTCGCATGCGACACGAACAAAACGTCTACTATTGTAACGTCAACTGGTCTGTCTTCGTTTTCGCCAGCAAGCATTAAAGTGCTGTACATTCAGCGGCGAATACGTCGTGGCTGTCAAAAAAAGTTAACTACGTGTATTTGTATGATGGCAGGTAAAAGTGACGAATGTGTTAACGCCGATAGCGCCGGTCATAGGGCAACCCCCAAATTTTCTGTTGCGTTGAGAGTTTACAAAAGAGCGCAAGCATACAAAATGATCATGGAAGAAAATTGAATTGAAGAAATAAAAAAATGTTCAGCAATTTACAAAAGAAATAACTTGCAGTATCGTAACAAAAAGCTTAAATCTTAGTATGGCAATGAAACTTTCAGGTAATAGTAACTTGGATACACATAGGCGTTTAAACATGAACAAATTCTTCCACTTCCTTTTATATTTGACTTAACAGAATTTGTGTGCATAAAACATATTTTGTTACCTATATATTCATACGATTAAATAATTCAAAGCATTAAATATGAAAATATAAATTAACATTTTTTTTTAATTCAAAAAAGGTCGAAATTTTTAAAAAAATTTTATTATTTTTTTAGAAAAACTCTTCATTCGCGTACATTTTTAACAATTGTAAACCTTTTCTGTACAACGATTTCCTGTAGGGAAGACCTGGGTAGCTCCGGGTTTTCGATACCCTCGGCAATGACGGGTTTCGGTATGAGGAGTTAATCCGGTATAACTATTTTTTAGCTAAGGTTAATCCAATGTCATACTATCCATATTTGACATATATTTTTGGGCATACAAGTTAGCACAATAAACAAATTGCAGCCTTGCATAAAGTCAATAAACAATAAAGTCTGCACTTTTTGTAAAATAAGAACAACAACAACGACTTCACATTTCGCAAGCACCAACTTCAACCGGAAGCCGTGCCGACGCAATGTGAATCCGCTGTGAACCAAAACTGCATTGCCTAAAATTGCATTATCAGCATAATTCACCTTAATGCGAGGAATTAAGCAATAGGTAGTTCAAAGCAAAGTAAATAAGCCACACCAAGTTGCAGTGCCTAAAACTGCAACGTTAGCAGTCAATATGTAATTCCAAATTCGAATTCCAACAACAATTGAGTTCCCCAATTTTTGCCTTTACTTATAATTAAGTACATAGTTATGTAGTTGTAGTAGTAACTGTAGCAAGCAAGCAAAATTTGTATAAAAGGGAAATGACAATAAAATTTATAAGTTCATTCTACCACTCAACCTCGGCTTTTCTATTTGTTCCGGTGGCGCGGCGGTAATTGGCGCCCGAAAGTGAAAGAGCGCACGTAATGAAACAGTGAAGTTAAAAGGGAAGATCCTTATTAAACTGAGAAAAAATTAAAATCAGTTGAAGTTAAAAGGAAGATCCTTGATAAACATTTTGAACTGAAAAAATAAGTAAAGGAAGATCCTTAATAAACATTTTAAACTGAGAAAAAATTAAAATCAGTTGAAGTTAAAAGGAAGATCCTTGATAAACATTTTGAACTGAAAGAAATAAGTGAAGGAAGATCCTTAATAAACATTTTGAACTGAGGAAAAATAAAATCAGTGAAGGAAGATCCTTAATAATCATCATTTAAAATCAGTGAAATCCTGAATAAAACATTTTCAACTAAAACAAACTCAGTGAGAAAAAAAGGAGATATTCCCTACCCACTGAAAGATACTAAAATTGCGTACCCGGCAAAACCTGACTAAAACGGATAACCATATCCGTTAAAATCACCACGATAAAAACAACCGAACTCGACCGCCACCAAGGAAACCGCAAGGCAGTAACGTAACCCGCCCCCCAGTAGAGGCATAAAAACTTCAAAAAGAACGCAGCGGACCGTTCCCTTAAAGGATGAGGGAATTGAACTGCATTTTATTGTAAGAAAATATCTAATTAAATAATTCTTTATTTAAGTTATTGTATTGCATACCACAAAGAAAAAAGTAATATTTTTTTTTTCCTTTTTATCAAAATTTTTGAAATCCAAATAATTACTAATAAAAAATATATTTTAAAATTGAACTCAAATAGGAAATTTTTTTTCGGAATGGAAATGCAGGAGGCAATAACTCAACTAACCGGTGCAGTAAATGCACAAATCAAACAAATGAAAGTAATGAACAGTAGGATTACTCAACTAGAGGCCAGGGTTAGTCCACACAATGAGAGTAATATTCAGGAAACCCCTATCCGCTTAACGGAAACAGATTTACATGAAATCAGTAGGTTGCCCGACAGCGTAAAAAACTTCAGACATTCGAAGGCGACCCTGTCCAATATATGTCCTGGATTCATAGCGTTGAATCCATATTGCAGGACTATGAGGTAGTCAGAAATAAACCGATATACAGAGCTATCCTACGGCATATAAGGCAAAAGGTCAGAGGTCCTGCGGACACCGCCTTGATTTCCTATAACATTTTTCATGATGACTGGAGACAAATAAAGACGTGCTTGTCTCTGCATTACGCAGATAAGCGAGATCTTAGAACACTCGAGCACGAGTTAGGTTCCTTCTCACAGAAGAACTATAGCATAGAGCAATTCTATGCCAGGGTCAACCACCAATTGTCCCTTATCATAAATAAAATTAAAGGCCAGAACTATTCAATGGAAGCAAGTGCTGCACTTGTGGAAACCTATAGGAATAGGGCCCTAGACATATTTATAAGAGGTGTAAACGGTGAGTTGTCTAGGATGCTTATGATCCAACGACCAAGTAACCTACCGGAAACATACGCTTCCTGCCTCGAAATTCAAAACCTTAATTTCAGGAACTATTCAATCTACCCAAAAAATACAGGTAGCTCGAATCAAGCGCAAAAAACCCAACTAAAACCTAAGCAAACAATTGCACCTAGGGAGTTAAACTCTGTTGAAAAGAACCAAATTTACAATGGGAACGTTCAGAGGCCAGCGCAGCCTCCATCCAGATCAACCCAACCCAAACCTCCGGTTCCGATGGAGGTAGATCCCTCGATACATTCTCGGAAAATCAATTACATGAATCGACCAGAGAATACGCCTGCTGTAAGGCCAGCCAGCAATTCTTCAAATATCCCTAGGAAAAACCCAAAATTATTTAACGTTCAAACAGAGGACCAGGAATCCACAGAACGTGGAGAGAGCGAGGAAATAAATTTTATGACAGACGCCTATCTAGTTTACCCTACCTAGAACTCACCTTAAAAAATGGTGATATTTTAAAGTTCCTCATAGACACAGGAGCTAATAAAAACTTTGTGTGCGAAAAAATTTCAAAAAATCCCAGTAAACTTAAATGTCCTTTTAAAGTCCAATCAGCTGCGGGTCAAGTAGAAATAACCCATAAATTACGTGGACCATTTTTTAAAAGTATAGGTATCAAAAATAATTTTGATTTCTTTATATTACCCAATTTAAAATGCTTCGATGGTATCATTGGTGATGATACCCTCAAAGAATTAGGAGCAATAATAAACAGGAAAAATGACACCTTACACTCGAAGATGTGGTTCTGCCACTAAAACAAAAGATGTCTAAACAGGTAAATAACATTCAAGAAACCCTTTACCAACATGAGGTTGAGGAAATGATAAACAAATATTCGGAACTCTTCGGTCCAGTCTCCGATAGTGGGACAATCGACACATCCGTATTAGCGGAAATAAGGACAACCAGTGAAGAACCGATTTATACAAAATCATATCCTTACCCAACCAACCTTCGGGGTGAGGTAGAAAGACAGATAACAGAACTTTTAAACAATGGTGTAATAAGGCCATCAAAAAGCCCGTACAACTCCCCATTGTGGATTGTACCAAAAAAATCAGGTCCTTTAGGAGAAAAGAAGTACAGAATTGTTATTGATTTTAAACGTCTGAATGCAATAACGATACCTGACTCTTACCCAATACCTGATATAAACAACATTCTTGCAAGCTTAGGCGAATGTAAGTATTTTACTACGCTCGACCTTACATCCGGATTCCACCAAATCAGGATGAAGGAAAGGGACATAGAAAAACAGCCTTTTCAACGGCCAATGGTAAATACGAATTTACTAGGTTGCCGTTTGGGCTTAAAAATGCCCTTCCATTTTTCAGAGAATGATAAATGACGTTCTCAAACCCATCATAGGGAAATCCTGTTACGTATATATCGATGATATTATAATAATGGGGAAAACAAAAGAAGAACATCTTAAGAATATTGAAGATGTATTCACTCTCTTATAAAGGGTGTTTTTTTTACAGGTTTGTTTTTCGAATAGAGATAAAACTGGCATTTTGTGGTCAAATATGGCAACTCTATTGTCATTTATGTTCAGTTTGGTTTGCCATTTCATCATAAACAGGCTGACAAAAGAACAACGCTTGCAAATCGTGCAAATTTATTTCGAAAATAATGGTTCAGTTCGCGAAGTTTACCGTGAGGTCCGTCCATTTTATGGTCGACATAATCGTCCATCAGAGCAATTAATTCGGTTAACCATGGATCGTTTTCGCACTACGTTTACTCTATGTGATAATACGCATCCGCAGAGACGTCGAACAGTGCGCACCGAAGAAACAATTGCCGCTGTAGAGCAAAGTGTTGAAGAGGACCCGAATGAATCGATTCGCCACCGTGCACAGCAATTGGAGCTTCCATCAACTTTATGGAAGATTTTGCGCAAAGATCTTGGCTTGCGACTTTACAAGATCCAGCTTGTGCAAGAATTAAAGCCGCGAGACCATGCAATGCGTCGTGATTTTGGTGTATGGGCCGAAAATGAGATTGATCTCGATGCTGATTTTCATCGCAAAATTTTGTTCAGTGATGAGGCTCATTTTTGGTTGAATGGCTACGTCAACAAGCAAAATTGCCGCATTTGGAGTGAAGAGAATCCACATGAGATCCTTGAAACGCCATTACATCCACAAAAACTGACTGTTTGGTGTGCTCTATGGGCTGGTGGAGTCATTGGGCCATACTTCTTCCGCAATAATGCTGGAGAGGCAGTTACCGTTAATGGAGACCGGTATAGAGCCATGATAACCGACTATTTTGTTCCCGAATTAAATGGCATGAATGTGGATGAGTTGTGGTTCCAACAAGACGGCGCTACATGCCACACAGCGCACGTCACAATCGATTTATTGAAGGAAACATTCGCTGAGCGCATAATTTCGCGGAATGGACCTGTCAATTGGCCACCAAGATCGTGTGATTTGACACCATTGGATTATTTTCTTTGGGGATATGTGAAGTCGCTCGTCTACACCAACAAACCAGAAACGTTACGGGAATTGGAAGCCAACATTCGTGGCGTTATTGCGGACATACGGCCCCATATGCTCGAAAAAGTGGTTGAAAATTGGACCTGTAGAATTGGCTTTATTCGAGCCAGCCGCGGCGGCCACATGCCCGAAATCATATTTAAACATTAATGGCATAAAATTATCCTTCCAATAAAGCCAAATTGATGGACCTTAAAACGATTTTCTTGTGTTTTATTTCAATTCGAAGTTCTATACCCCTAAAAAAAACACCCTTTATAAAGCAAATTTAAAGATTAATCTGGAAAAGTCTAAATTTTTCAGGACGAAAGTGGAATTTTTAGGCCATATCGTCACAGGAAAAGGCATTTTGCCAGACCCTGAAAAAATATCAGCTATTAAAAATATCCCTGCACCCGCTAACCTTAAGGAATTAAAAAGCTTTCTAGGTTTGGCGTCATACTATAGGAGATTTATAAAAGACTTTGCGAAACTTGCCAACCCACTTACAAACTTAAGTAGAGGCGAAAATGCGCAAATAAAAGCAAGTCAATCCAAAAAAATAAAAATTTCGATAACAGAAGAAAGCTTAAAATCTTTTAACGACATAAAAACCTTACTTATGTCCTCTGAAATTCTGGCCTTCCCAGATTTCAATAAATCCTTTATTTTGACAACGGACGCTTCTAACACTGCATTTGGAGCAGTCCTTTCCCAGGGCGAAATCGGTAAAGATAGACCCATAACTTACATATCTAGATCACTCAACAAAACCGAGGAAAACTACCCAACAATTGAGAAAGAAATGCTCGCCATAGTATGGTCCCTTGATAAATTAAGAACCTACTTATATGGAGCTAAGGAAATAAGAATTCTCACTGACCACCAGCCATTGACGTTTGCATTAAGTAACAGTAATAATAATGCCAAACTCAAAAGGTGGAAAGCAAGGATAGAAGAATACAATTATAAACTTATTTACAAACCGGGAAAAATGAATGTAGTCGCCGACGCATTATCACGGTTACCAATAGAAATTAATACGTTAACATCTTCGGATGACAATTCACAACATAGTGCTGAGGAGGATAGCTCAAAGCTCATTCCTCACTGTGAAGCACCGCTAAACGTATTCAAAAATCAGATTATATTCCAAGAGGGGAAGGAAGAAATTTCTCACGAGGAGCCGGACCCAAGGTACCACAGACACTGCATTAAAAGCGAAAGCTACGATAAGGAAAAATTAGTAAGAATCTTAAAAAGCGTTCTTAACCCAAATATAATCAATGGAATAAAAATTCCAGAAAAATATATTTCGCTTTTACAGCAAGTTTATCAAGAATATTTCTCACTATTCCGTATCAGGATCACGCAGAAAGTTGTTACCGATATCCCCGATGAAGAAGTTAAATTTAAAATTATAGAACACGAACACAAACGAGCTCATCGGAACGATAGAGAAAACAAAGACCAGATACTTGAGAAATACTACTTTCCGCAAATGACTAAACTTATTAAAAAGTATACTAAGTCATGCGAAATTTGTGGATGTAATAAGTACGACCGACATCCACAAAAGCCCAAGTTACAGGCAACACCCATACCTTCGTACCCGACAGAAATTTTGCATATCGACATTATGCAAATGTCCGGTGAAAAATTTATTACGTGTATTGACAAATTCTCCAAATTTGTAAAATTTTTCAAAATTAAAAATAAATCGGTACTGCATATTAGGGATAAACTAATAAAGCTTCTTTATTATTTCACTGTACCAAAGACCTTGGTCATGGACAATGAAGGCAGCTTTATAAGCCCAATAACATTAAACTATCTGGAAGGATTAGGGATTGAGATCTATTTAGCGCCACCTCAGAAGAGTGAAGTTAATGGTGCAATAGAACGAGTGCATTCCACTATTATCGAAACGACCAGATGCCTGCAAGCAGAATACCCTGATTACTCTATCAAGGAAATTATCAACATTGCAGTTGACAGAAACAATAACACAATACATTCAGTTACAAAAAGAAAGCCAGCCGACGTTTTCTTTGGAAGAACTCAAAGAATTAATTACCAAGACTTAACAAACTTTAGGGAAATAGTTAATTCTGACCTACGAAATGAAATAGCCAGAAATCAAAAAAATATGTTGAATAGTCATAACAAAAGGAGATCAAAAATAAAGAGTTACGAACCAGGTGATACAATACATATAAAAAAAAAAAAAACAGATTAAAGGTAAAACTAAACCCATTTTTAAAAAGGAAACTGTTGCTAAAAATAATAACGTCACAATAACTACTAAAGATAATAGAAAGGTTCATAAATCGCATTTGAAAAACTAACAAACATTTACCTCCTAGGCTTTTACCATACTGGACAACTGCGACAGTAGACACTTACGAATACAATAACCCACTGGTTACGATCAAAATAGGACTTGGAAAAATAAGGAAAGGAACGTACAAAATTATACATACTATAGACTTGGACGAATACGAGAAGGTAGTAGACGACATGAGACTAATCGTACACCACGACATCAGCAAAACAAGTACCTTTTTACCTCAACTGGAGCATCAGCTTTCAGAAATAGACAATTTACTGGACCAATTACGAACCAAAAATGTTACCATGCACAAACGATCTATTAACTGGATAGGATCCGCGTGGAAATGGTTAGCTGGAAATCCCGACGCAACTAACTGGGACCAAATCGTTTCACAAACACATAAACTAACGGACAACAACAACAAACAGTATAAAATAAATGAATATCTTTTAAAGACAGGTAGTAGAATTTTAAGCGGATACAATAGAGTTATAGATGAACTAGATAAGGATGATAAGCAGCTATTCGAGCAGCAACTATTTAATAAGCTAGGAATAATTAAAGACGAAATTTTGAAAATTGTAATGGCAGCTCAGCTGGCCAAACGGGGAATCATTCATTCACAACTCCTAAGTAAAACGGATATCGCCAGTGTTCTCACACAAACCGAGACATTACCCTTCAAAAATGAACTACAAGCGCTCCAATACGCCGAACCTTCAATGATAATAAAAAATTCGCTCCTTCTATACGTAATTTCACTACCCCAAACAGAGGATACCGTATTTAACAATATAATTATTCGTTCAACCATTAAAAATAACAAACGAATTTACTTAGAATTTTCCAATCTTTTTATATCGCAAGAAGAGAAATACGGTGTTATAGGAAATTGCATACTAATAGACGAAACCACAATTTGTAAAAAAAGTCAGCTCCAAAAATTAGGGAAAAACCATTGCATTACAGAAGTTCTTAGCGGAGGAAAAGCAACTTGCGATTATCAATACGAAAATAAACCCATCATCGAATTAATTACAGAAGGAACACTTTTCGTTTCGAATTTTGTAGGAAACCTCAGTTACGGTACGAAATCCATTAAATTGAATGGAACATTTGTAATAGATTTCTTAAATGAAACCATAGCTCTTAACGATATGAGTTACACAAACTGGCAAACTAGCTCATACCAAATCTTACCTCCAATACTTCAAAACAATTTAACGGAAAATTAAGTTAAACTTGATCTGAATTACCTGCACCAACTTCATTTAACCAATGTAAATAAATTACAACATATGTCATCAATAAACAATTTTTCAACAGGCACAAGCGTCGCAGCCATTCTTATTGCAATAGCTCTTTCCTTTGTTTTATATGCCGTACACAAACAACAAAACAACAATAAAAAATCATTTTTCATTCCTCAAATAATAGATTACCCACAAGTTTCAGTAAATCAATAACATTTTATCAGCGGGACGCTGATGCTTAAGAAGGGGGGAGTTAGCACAATAAACAAATTGCAGCATTGCATAAAGTCAATAAACAATATAGTCTGCACTTTTTGTAAAATAAGAACAACAACAACGACTTCACATTTTGCAAGCACCAACTTCAACCGGAAGCCGTGCCGACGCAATGTGAATCCGCTGTGAACCAAAACTGCATTGCCTAAAATTGCATTATCAGCATAATTCACCTTAATGCGAGGAATTAAGCAATAGGTAGTTCAAAGCTAAGTAAATAAGCCACACCAAGTTGCAGTGCCTAAAACTGCAACGTTAGCAGTCAATATGTAATTCCAAATTCGAATTCCAACAACAATTGAGTTCCCCAATTTTTGCCTTTACTTATAATTAAGTACATAGTTATGTAGTTGTAGTAGTAACTGTTGCAAGTAAGCAAAATTTGTATAAAAGGGAAATGACAATAAAATTTATAAGTTCATTCTACCACTCAACCTCGGCTTTTCTATTTGTTCCGGTGGCGCGGCGGTAATTTACATAGATATAGATACTCGAATCTATCTGAACAACTGTTGTAAAGTTACATGTGTTGTTCTGTTTCTTGTTATGTTTTCTATTGTATCGTTATTTGTATTATTGAGTTTTAAAAGCAAAACTATTAACAACTAATACTGAACAGAGGGTGCATAATGTGGGAGTTTTCTCCAGTGGGCACCAGTGTTTAATAGAAGTGAAAATAAATAAAAGGCAAGAATTAGTTTGATGGTATATTAAAATGAGTGTTCTTTTTATTTGATTCAGGTGTTACAATGTTACGTTGATATATTCACTTTGGATGGTAGCTGAATCGTGTTGCCACTAGAATGTCCAAAATCGAGTGACAAAAAGGAATTTTACAAAACTTGGCTGAACCCGCGAACCAAGTTTTGTAAACTGTTTTAAGGGGAAACTGCTCCGAATTATTTATCCGGAAAAACAGTAAGTTTTCCTGCATTGCACATGCAGGTGTGTGCACAATTAAATACTTTACACATGCATATGTGTGTATAAAATTACTTTACACATGCATGTATGTGTACAAGAAAATACAACTTTGTCCAATGGATAGTTTGTATTAAGACTGGAGGCCTAATCATATACAAATATTATAACTTACAAATTTTCCTTCACATACAGCAATATTAATATTAAATTACTTCATTATGGACAATATCATATTTTTCTTCAAGAACATGATATATTAAAAAAAAACAATAAAAAATGGATTCATATTATTATTGGCCTCGTAATGTCTAACCATTTATATTTATATTATATTTATAGCTCCTATTTCGGAGATCATCAAATCTCCTCACCAGAGTTCTTTATTTTTCCTGTCTGGTTTCGGAACCAACACAGCAAATGCTGTGCTTAGTGTTGCCGAGCGTACATTTTTGCGGGAAATAGATCGACAGCAAAAATCTAAGTGTTTCGAAGTTGATTGAAGAAAAATATTCCTAAATTGCAATATATACGATGTACATAATCATAAACGTAGTCATTTTTTAGACAATTTATAAACTGTAAAACGATATGAAAATTTGTATATCTTTCCCACAAATATTGTATACACTAACAAACCGATTTTAATTTTGTGGAAATGTATAAATCAAGACCTTCCGTTTGACTTGGTACCCACTGCCAAACGAAAAGGCAGACCTCATCTGCATTGAAAAGACCAAGTGGAAAAAGACTTGACTTTACTAGGAATTCCCTATTGGCGCAACTTAGCAAGAGAAAGAGAAAGCTGGAGTCCTACGTTGCGCCCGACCAAATCTCTTAAGCGGAAAGTACCTGAGGTACGGGTTACAATTCATTCTCTACAACAAAGCCCTACGAGTAGATTTTAGTAATCAGTATTTAAGAGTCTCTAAATAGTGACCAGGTGATGAGCAGGTCACAAAAAATTAAAATAACAACAAAAGAATAAAACGGGAAAGCTATGAAAAACTATAATCTCTAGCTCATTTTGAAACTTGCGATGATACGAAGTTACTGAATTCGGGCATTATAGTGTTAATGGTAATTACGTTTAATTTAGTTCGTTTTGAATAAAAGTTTGAATGTTTGGGTACATGAGTTCGCACAATGAGTTTTTAATTTAAACACACGAAACCAAAACTCTTTATTTTATTTTTTTCCGATTAAAAAGTCATTAAAAATCAAAAGACGCCATTCACTTTCTGAGTCGTCTATAAAATTTTCCTCAATAAGATTGAGAAAAAGTGTAATTAATGGAATTAAACTATTCCCTAAAAAAGTTGGATCTGAAATTGTTACTGCTGTTAAAATGTTATCTTTGAAATTAACTTTCTTTTTAATTTGCCTACATATTGTTGTATATAAATTAACGCATTTATTTAAAATAAAATTTTTACCAGTCTCGGATATAAGACATGCATCCATTAATATATATGCTTTATGACCGATACAAAAGGGATATCAAATTCAAAGATTTAGTTGTCTTCAATTTTAGGAAAAAAATTCATTCGTGTGCCGATTGAAAGAAAAACTTTCTGAAATTTTGAGCGTGTAAATTCAGAGAATAAAATCAAATTTTTTCTGTAAGTTATAGTCGCTCCAAGGCGAATTCATAAAGGTGGCAGCAAATGTTTAAGAAAAAAATACATATATTTTGTTGTTGCTTTCGGTACAGCGAATGTCAAAACCAGCCAACAAGCAAATGATTTCGACATTTTAGGTACCACGGCGATAGAAAATACAAATCAATGAGCTTCTTACTAAATCCGCCTTGAGTCGCTCACAATCGTAGTGATTTCGTCAAAGAGGAAGTGCAGAAGTGTTGGCAATTAATGTGAAGTGAAAACTACGATCATAGTGAAAACTGCAACACAGATTTGTTAAGGAGTATGCGAAAACCCAGCATACAACTGGAAGCGCCCCCACGTGCCCGACTGCGAATTGCATTTTTACACAAATATGCCCTTTTTACGCGATCAAATTAAACCAAGAAAGTGAGTTTGTGCAAATCCAAATAGTACAAAAAGTGTACTCCCTCCACGATTATTCTAAAACAACTACCAGTTTGTCGCAGCCGCTACTTGCTTTTGACGAAGAATTCATGCTGAATTTTCACTCGCTGTACTGAACATTTAAAATTCATCATGTGCATCATGTGCCTTTAACTTGTTCTTTAGATTTTTTTGATTTAGTTTCTGCTGACATCAATAATGCTAAATCCTTTGATTTTCGTAGTGCAAATCCTGATACCTTGAACGCTGAAATTCATAAAATTTATTTGAGTTTAATATTTCGTGCTAACAGTGTTTCTGAGTGCTTTGAATCTTTTCTTTTAAAATTGTCTGAACTTTTTCATAATAACCTTTCTCTCCTTCCTGATCGGGTGCATAAGCTCCCTTGGTATACGAAGAACCTTAAAAAGTTAAAGAATCAAACGAATAATTTTATAAATAACTAGATGACCCGGTAAACTTCGTATCACCTATCCTCGCAACTATCCTCGCAGCTGAATAATAATTAAACCACAACTGTATTTGCATTTTATACAATTTTCACTCCGACACATCATTCAGAGCCACATTCGGTAGAGTCTGAGAATCCCACCATGCTTCAGCAAAGTAGATGTAAACGAACACAGAACAAATAATAAAAGTAACCTTGATCAAAATATGCATACTCTGTTAAATATCTACTTAAACGGCACAGTACAAAATATATACAGTGGTCCAATATCAGGGTAAACCATTCAATACATCGACATATGTATATTTCACATTAACTCACACGCACACTCACACACGTTCAGCATACTTATCTCACACCGTTTTAATTTCGTTCGGTTATTAAACAAAACTTGCTAACAATTCAAATGAAATGCGTAAATATATTAAGATGATTTCCGACGCGCGAACACGTGACGTATGATTGTCCATGCTTGACACAGGGAACCTTCAACTTGATTCCGAAAACTTGCAACGACAGACCTTGCGACGTATTTATGGTTATCGCAAAGGACAGACGCACGGGAAATTGTAGCCGCTAGAAATCGAATGGTAAATCCGTTGGAATCATCGGTATACGCGAGATCAAGACATCCTCTCCTTTGTAATTTTCCTTGATGATCTTGGCCCGATGACGTTATTGATTATAGTCTGGCTCCATTCACAGGCCCTACTTTTAATTTTAAATTGTGAGGTCGTAATCCAGGCAATTCCATTGAATTTAAAAACTGGGATAGTGTACTGCGTCATCTTGGTTTGTAACTGTGTCAACTGATTTGTAAGAAAACAACTCTCCTGAAAGAAAATTTTGAATATTCGCATTGAGATCATCGACATTTTTATTTTTGATCGCCAACATTGCTCTTTCACTAAGCCAATTAAATATATGTATGTAGTTATTGAAGTGTTGTTCTATGTCTGAGAAAACTCGCTGAATAAGCTCCTGTTTTGAGTCGGTGAGGTGGTATCAACTGCGACCTTACCATTTCCAATATCTAATAACTGCTTCAAAAACACAATCGCAGTTTGATCTTGTTACAAAAACACTCGCATGTTAGTTGTTAATTGGAGTATCTGAACGTGCCGCCACAAATAATATGATTTTAGGCAGGCGTTTAGTTCGTCAGCAACTGTCGATCGGGGAATAACTGGAAGAGTCCGACGAAAATCACCTGATAACAGAATAATGTTTCCACGAAGATTGTTTAACGTTTTGTCCAGTGCCTGCAGTGACCTCTTGTGGGCCATCGTTCGTTCATCCCAAACGATCAATTTGCATATTTGAAGAATCTACGCCATGCGCTGTTTTTGGCGATGTTGCAAACGGGTCTTCGTTGATTTGCATGTTAAGTGGTAAAATGTGCAGTTCGTCCACCTTCTAATAATTTTGCAGCTATTCCATTTGCAAATAGCAATGAAATTAGATACTTTTTTCCAGTCCCCCGGGAGCATCAAGGAAGTTAATTTCAGCAGATCAATGGTTTACGCAATTCTTTGTTCCGCATTCAATTGCGGAACATCTGAATGAACTGTTTCAGTCAATACTTCAGTATAGTACTGTTGTTCTCTTTGTAACTCGTGGTTAAATGCATCGCGCATGGAACCATTTGGTGGTGTCATGCCCAAACACGACAAACTTTATTTACCATTAATAAACACATACCTTTTATCATAATCAATGTATAACTGTTTATATGGAAACATAAATTGTTGTTTTTGCTATTTTCCTCGCAATTTTTCCATATTTTCTCACCGTTTAAACCTTTCCTGAACTACGATAAACATTTCAAAATAAAAATCTGCTAAATCGGCCCGGCCATTCTCGAGTTTTAGCGAGACAAACGAACAGTAATTGATTTATATATATAGATTTTAATCTACAAATAATGAATGCTTTCTTTAGGTATGTAGATTACATGACCCGGTCAATGTCCTTGACACATTTTTATATAATCGTAGATATTGCGTTTTGAAGATGAACTAAAATCGAATCCCAAAGCTTTTTGTAAATACATATATTCGATCTCAAAAAGGCTGCTCAAATATTCCAGCTTGTATAATTTACAATGATAAACGCTCAAAAAGCTTATCTGATTCGGCGGCCTTGTTTGCGGATTTTTTCAAATCCAACTTTGTTTTGGATGCTGAGGTATCTGGTATACCTTTTCATACTGACTCCCGGGTTCTTGATTTTGATTCATTGTTTGTAACTGAGTTGGATATTATAAATGCCATTTTTTCTCTTCAATCGTCATTAAAAATTGACTTGGATGGGCTTAATACTTTATCTCAAAAAATGCAGCTTCTCTGTTTGTGTGTCATTGCTTCATATCTTCAATCTGTCACTCTCTACGGGTGAGTTAATTGATCGCTGGAAACTTGCTTCCATCACACCAATCTTTCAGTTAGGCAATAAAAACGATGTACGAAATTATAGGCCAATTTCGAAACTAACTACTTGTTCTAAACCACAATCGTAACACAAACACCAAGGAACATTGTAGCCAAGGTCAAATTTATATTGGATGAAGCTAATTGGGAAACCTTTCATAAATTTGCATTGTATTTTATTCGAAAACATCACACATCAAACAATGTTAATATAGAAGCCGCAATCTTAACAAAAACGATTCGGTACGCCGCACATCTTTCTATTCCCCAAACAAGACCTCACTCAGTTAAAGGGTGTGTGTGGAGGAATGCTGAAATAGCAAGTCTGAGGAGGCAAAAACAAAGCTTGTGGATTGAATATAAAAGAGTTCGTTCTTTTCATAATATGCTGGCATATAAGAAAACAAATGCAAAATTCAAACAAGCAGTAAAATCCCAAAAAAAAATTGCATTTGAAAAACTAACGGAGTCAATAAATCCAGCATCAAGCCCAAAAAAGATATGGGCTGAAGTCAGACGATTTTCTGGAAATTCCAAAACTAACACAATATCCCATATTCACTCGACTGGCGGTCCAATCTTTGAATCTAAGGGAATTGCTAATCACTTAGCCTATTTCTGGTCCTCCCTTTCAAAAGACGAAAACTTCCCGCCTAATTTCGTTGTTAAAAAAAATGAAGTGCCTACAGAAACCAGAGCCGACATTTATATGTCAGCAAAAGCCAAAGCAATCGAAAACGAAATTTCGTTTCAAGAGTTCGAAAAAGTAGTATCGTCATATAAAGGAAAACCCCCAGGTAACGATAGAATATCTTATCACATGCTGAAGCACCTACCGAAAGAAGTAGTAATAAGGTTAGTAAGCCTCTACAACATGATTCTCAAAACAGGGGTATACCCTCAAACATGGAAGCAACCCATAGTAGTCCCAGTACCCAAGCCCGGAAACCCCCCAACTTCAAAGCAAGGGTATAGGCCAATATCTCTACTCCCATATTTGAAAAAATCATGGCAAAACGCATTACGTGGTACATGCAATGTAACAGTTTTATCACCCAAAACCAAGTTGCTTACAAGCGAGAACAGGGTACCATGGACGCTCATCTCCACTTTGAGCATTTTACATCAATGGCGCTGTCAACTAAAAACCACGTCTCTTCGCTAAGTCTCGACTTTGAGAAAGCCTTCGATAGAGTTGGCATTCACACTATCTTTTTCTAACAGCTATTTACTTGGAAAGTTGGAAAAAGGGTCTATGATATCATAAAAGCTTTTCTCACCAACCGAAAATTCAAAGTAATTGTAAACAATGTAAGCTCAGATAGCTATAACTTGAATAATGGAATTCCTCAAGGACCTCCACTATCTGTGACTCTGTTTACAATTGCTTTTAACGAAATATCAAAAATATTTCTAAACCATAAGAACATTGAACATGTTATGTATGCAGATTATGTCTTAATATTTTCAAAAAATTCGAACCTTAATATAGTTACTGAGCTATTTTGTAAGATTTTAAACGATATATCTATCTGGGCAGAGAGTTCTCGGCTCAAAATCTTATACGAAAAATGTAATACCTTTCACATTTGTAGAAAGAAAAACTGTAATTTTTCGAACCTGTCATACAATAATATATCTATTCAAAATGTTGATAATTTAAAAATCTTAGGCGTAATATTCGATAAGAGACTAACTTTTTAGAACCATTGTAAATACTTAAAAAAAGAACTACAGCCAGGCTTGGTCTTATTAAATATTTTTCAACAATACATAGCTTGGCCGCTGTGGTCGAGTTGGTAGCGGTGCGTGCTATAACTTGATATGCCGGTGAGTTCGAGGTTCGAATCTCAGCCAGGGCAAACAAATTCTTAATCATAGAAAAAGTTTTTTCTAATAGCGGTCACCCCTCTGCAGGCAATGGCAAACCTCCGAGGGTATTTCTGCCATGAAAAAGCTTCTCATTAAATACATCTGCAGTTCGGAGTCGGCACAAAACTGTAGGTCCCTCCATTTGTGGTATAATATAAAGACGCACACCACAAATAGTCGGAGAAGCTCGGCCAAACACTGAGCTATATAGTGTACGCGCCAAAATTATATTATTATATTACATAGCTTTATATATCCCGATACCTTGATATATATTACCAGATCCTTAATTTTATCCAAAATTGACTATGGTTTGGCTATTTATGGTAACTGTGCTTAAACGAACTTAAGGAAAATTAAACCACCATACCACTCAGCTGTACGGCGAAGTATCCGAGCCTTCCCAACATCACCGACCATATGTTGCTTAGCTGAATCAGGACTTCCATCCCTAAGTGTGGATGTCAAGTGGATACGATTTACACTGATTGATAGAAAACTTGAATGCTTAGGCTTCCACTCAATTTTTCTTTTCTGGTTGAGATCTTATCTCTCCAATAGAAAATCGTTTGTTGAAATTGAAAACGCCAAGTCTTACACGTTTGTAGTCGCTTCAGGTGTTCCACAGGACAGCATTCATTGTCCTATTTTATTTTCGCTTTTTATTAATGTTTGTTTTGACATTCCAAGTTTTTATTATATGCAGATGATTTAAAGCTGTTTAGTAAAATAACTTCTCCTTCGGATATATTTCTAATACAACAAGACCTAAACAACCTATCGGCTTGGTGCATCAGAAATAAGTTACCCCTTAATTTATATATATGCTTCCATGTCACTTTTTTTTAATCTCCAAATCGTATTCCATCTTCATACACTTTATCGAATGCCACTCTTTCCATTGTTGGAGAGTTTTCTTACCTCGAAATATTATTTGACACTGGATTTAACTTTGTCAATCATATTAGCTATATTATTCCAAAGGCTTATGCTAACTTAGCTTTTCCGCGACGTTATGCGAGGGATTTTAAAGACCGCTTTTAGTCCGCTGCAAGCTCGAATATGCCTCTCTGATTTGGAACCCTGTTTATGCATTCCAATCTAATAGAATTGAAAGAGTACAACGAAATTTCATTCGCTTCGCCTTGCAACCTCTTCACTTTGCTGATCCTTTACCACTCTATAGTGCGCATTGCATGCTTATAGATTTAAGGTCCTTAGCAAATAGGCGTACCATTCAATATTTAATGTTTGTTTATAATCTTGTTTGTGGTTATTTTGACCAGATAAGCTTCAATGTCCCTCAAAGAACTCTACGCTTTATTTATCCGTTTAATGTCAGTGCAGGAAAATCTAATGACCATAATTTTTCTCCAATTAAACGAACACTTACTAAACTAAATATAATTTATATGTAGATCACTTGATCTTGATTTTGCTATGCCCAGATGCATTTTCCGCTCTTGAATTGAATCTCACTTCACATAATAAATGTTTATCTAGTATGTAAGAACTATTCATAGATAAGTACTTTTCTGTATCTAGTCTGTAAGGTTTTGTTACCATTCACTTAAATAAATTAAATGAAAAAATTAAAAAAAAAGTATTAATTTTTATTTAAAAATTAAATAGAATCTTGATTTATATGCAATGCTTCAGCACAGGGACTTATTTACAAGTTTGGCAATTGATTTTCTTCCTGTTTTATATTAAAGAAGCAATAACAATCATAAAAACCATAATCCCGAGTTTCAAACAATGTACAAATTGACAAAAAGTTTTCATTCGAAGTTTTTTGATATTTTTTTTTGCTTATCCAAACAAAAATGAGTATTCGTTATATTGAAGACAATGTGCATTACCCTCAACGGTGTTATAAACGTCAAATAAAAATGTCGCGCAAAATGCAAATTACAAGTTTAGTTAGATTTTGGCGCATGCCGTTCAATTTCGGTTGCTCGCATACAAGTTCTATGAGCATGAGAAACCTTTTACCGAAAATTGGCGGAGTGCGTTTTTATTAGGTAAGGCTGTTAAGGGCAATACACAGTAAATTTTCCTCGCTTTGATTGACAGTTCGAACTTTAACAACAAAGCCTGAGGTGTAGAAGGTTTGTTACATAGATCACTTGGAAAGTGTCTATGCTAGTTGTTTGTTTTGAATTGCGATTTGTGTTTATTCCGAGTGTTTCGTTTAACAAAAAAAAGTAAAAATTTAGTTTTATTGAAGTAGTTATGCTACTAATGTTTGAAATTCGCGAGTGTCTGAGTCAAATGAAATCAAAGCGTCGAATGTAGTTTGCGAAGTGTTATCAAGACTGCGATGTATTTAAAAATATGGGAGTGGCAGTTAATCGCTCCAGTATATAGCAATATATGTATATGCAATAATTCATATTTACATTTTTTCGCCTTTCTAAAGCAAATGTACACGCAATAATGATGAATTACTAGTAAAGTTTCTAAATTGTGTACACGCACGCGAAAATAAAAATAAAATAGATGTCAACAGCTGATTGTCAGCAATTACACAACTGAGTCAACAAAATTTATGCAAATTAAAAGTTAAGCAAAGACTCCAATTTATAATTTTATAAACATAAAATGTTATTTTATTTATTTATTTATTTATTTATTTATTTATTTATTTATTTATTTTTTTAAGTCTATGAATAACAATTCTTACAGACTATTAACAAAAGTATTCTTATGACAAAACTTAAATACGATTATTAGTATTAAAAAATGAATTCAAGAGAATGACAAAAATATTTCTACCTACTGAAAGATCAAGCTCGATAGAAGTTGAGATCAGGTTTAATTCATTTAAAGCCCGGCTTATAGGGGCATTATAGGCATAATTAGTTCTACTGCACTTCCCATAGAACGGATAAAAACTACGAAGTTCTCTTCTTGGAACATTAAAATTTATTTTCTCTAAAAGAGCGGGACAATCAAAAGCCCCCTGGATAATGCCATGCACAAAAGATAAAGAAAGTATAGATCTCCTATTTTCTAAAGACTTTAAATCTAATAGTAGCAAACGCGAATTATACGACGGTAATGGATCAGTGAAATGCAAAGACCGTAAAGCATACTTTAGGAAAACTTTCTGAACTCTTTCGATCCTGTTTATGTTAAACTGTTGAAATGGCCGCCAAATAATAGTGGCATACTCGAGGTTTGATCGCACAAATGAGGCGTAGAGCAATTTCCATGTATATGGATCTGTAAATTCAGCACAATTTCGCCGAACGAATCCCAACATAGCGTAAGCCTTTGAAATATTATAGCTTATGTGATTATTAAAAGTAAGTTTAGAGTCAAAGATAACCCCAAGATCCTTAATCTCATAAGCCTTCTGTAGTACACAGTTAGAAAGTCTATATGAACTATGAAACCCAGTATGTGATTTAAAATAACTAACATGAAAACATTTTTTAATATTTAAGGATAGGTGCGAACTAATACACCATGTGTAAAAATTTTTAATTTCCGATTGTAGATTAATCATATCTACGGAATTATTTACTATAGAATAAATTTTTAAGTCATCAGCATATAATAAAAAGTTGGCATGAGAAAAACATGAACCTATGTCATTGATAAACAAAACAAATAAAAGCGGCCCAAGAATGCTCCCCTGGGGTACACCCGAAGTGGCAATAAAAGAATAAGATGATACATTATCAATGGTGACCATGCACCGCCTATTGCTTAGATATGATTTAAGCCATTGCAAAAATACTGAGTGAAAACCAAGGCAAGCAAGTTTATTAATGAGAATCTTGTGCGAAACCTTATCAAAAGCTTTCGAAAAATCAGTATATATGCAGTCTACTTGACCGCCTGAGGTAAAGGCGGAAATACAAAATTCACTGAAAACGGCTAGATTGGAAACAGTGGAACGACCAACCACAAACCCATGTTGGCTGGGGCTAATTATACTTTTAACAGAAAAATAAATCTTTATCTTTGACAATGCATTCAAAAAGCTTCGAGATATTAGTAAGTTTTGATATTGGTCTATAGTTGCAGACATCATTTTTACTACCACTTTTAAATATGGGAGATATTGAAGCAACTTTCCAGGCATCAACAAACGGACCACATTGTAACGACTTATTAAAAATTATTTCCAAGGGAACCGCCAATGCCGGACAGCTTTTTAGCAAGAGAACTGAGAAACCATCAATATCTGACGTTGAAGATGGCTTGAGTTTCCTAATACCATTCACAATGTCTTCGACTGATAGTGTCAACGAACCAAAATTAACCACAGACTGGACATCCGAAGAAAAGTCCGCAGTGGATATATTATTGTCGCAGACAAAATTCGATTTGAAGAAATCGGCGAACAGATTAGCGGCATCTTTTGGAGAGTTAGCGACTTTGTTATTATAGCAGACGGTAGAGGGAATCGTGAGGAGGAGACGTGAGCGAAGATATTAGGGAGATGGAAAAAAGATACGAGGGAATATGGAGCGTTTCAATGATGGCAGACTTCTGTTGGATGCTTCAAAGAGACGTTCCCGATGCTTCCCACAAGCAAAAATGTACCAAAAGGAGTCTCACTGAGAAAAAGAAATGTGTTTAGTGCTTACTAATTAATGTATTTTACATAAATAAATTAGTTTTGTTACGCAATTATAAATTTTAAAAAATTTTTAATCTTTTATATTTTATTTTAAGATTATAAATTGTTTAACATAGACACCTACATTGTCAGAAAACGTGACGTTCTATGAAAAAATTAAAGTTATTTTCGGATTCAGCACACCCAAAACCATAAGAATTACACAAAAAAAACCAAAACAGCTCTCAATTATTTTTTTGCAGACTTGTGTTATTATAGGATTTTTTTCCCCAAGATTTAAACAATTCAAAAAATTTGTTGAAAGCCCTACCTCCAACGATTGTCTCCAGAACTTAAAACGATAAAACTAACATAATTGCTTCTATATAATCTTAAAATATCACTTACAAAAGGTTAATTTTTTATCTTTGAGGAGATATATGATTACTGTGTCGGACTTCCGGAAGGTGTAAATAAATTTGGTTACTGGATAATTTAAACCGGCTCAACTGATGTCAAACTAATACAAAATGACCAATACGTTGACAAATGATTAGATATGTAGACAGCATATAACAACCCGATCCTATTCAACTAACTATATTTTACATCCAATTTGACTTACTGAAAACCAAGCATTACAAATTGCATTGGAATTTCCACACAATTAGTAAGGACTTTTGCCAAAACGCCTGTTTATCGAACAATTTCATATTTTCCTAAACGCAAACGTATAAAAAATTTGACAATGTATTGTGTTCTTTAAAGTTATTTTTAAAATATCAATAATACGAGTTTTAGTTATGCATAAAGTTATATTTTTGAATATTTCGGCAAATAAACTGGATTCCGGAGGATACATCTATTTACGGTTACCAGACGTACTGATTTGGGAAGGATAGTACTGAATTTTCACTCGCTGTACTGAAAATTTTCGGAAATGTGTGCTGCTATGTACCGATTTTTCAATCTCGACACTTTTAAGCACAACAATTCTGAAGTTATTTCACATAATTTGAGTTTCTTCTGATTTTTCGACAGGGTGGAAATTCGATGTATATTGGAATGATTTTCCGTCATTCCTTGTCAAATTTGGTTTTGTGACATACCGGTTTCGGCGTTGTGCCATATTCAGAGACGTTTTCGTTCTGAGTATTTATTTATTTATTTAAATGAAATATAATTATAAATAATTACATAACAAGATTAAGGCAACTAACATAGGCTATCGGCCTGGTTCGTTCTGAGTAATTAGTGTTGGTTGTGCTCTATTTATTGCTGTCCATTGATTTTCAGGTATTGGATTCAGTTTTGCGAGATGTTTGCAATTTTGGTGTTTTATGCTTTTGGTCTGTATAAAATTCTGTTGAGTGAGTTTTTTATTAGTGTTGGGTGTGCTGTATATTCACAAAACCAAATTTGACAAGGGATGACGGAAAATCGTTCCAATATACAATGTATATTATACATATATCATTATTTTACATAATTATAAAACATTGTTTGTTTTCATGCTCACGGAGCCGTTCTATTTTGTTTTTCAAAGTTTCTATCAATGCGAATTCATTACAAGGTGACGTTTATAAAATAGCTGATTTTTTCTTCTGCTGATACATGGAAATGTGAGCAAAAAGAAATTCGGAAATTTTCTATTTACATTATGAATGAAAATTGCATTTTTCAAATATTGTGTTGTGACAGAGCCGGGCGATATTTTAATATTTATTTGTGTGTATTAAAGTTTATCAACTAAGCAATTTCATTTTACAATTATTTGTAATAAAATCTAATATATTCGTTTTTTCGTCTTTTCGCGTCATATTACGCACATTCGTTTATTTGTTGGTGGCAAAAACATAAGAATTCGTAAATCAGCCGTTCGGGAAATTTTACAATGACACGAAGACAGATATTACAACAGGGTGTGATCGCGATTTACTTGTGTAATTCCAAATTCGTTGTAAAAATAGTAAATATTAATACGAATACAGCAAATCCCGAATACCTCTATTGTTTTTAATTGGAATTAGGCGATCGAACGGTATTATGGATTCAGCGGATTAAAAAAATTGCAGTCGTCGGGCAGAGCCGATTTTAAAAGTTTTACCTCCTTAACCTGCATTTTCCGTCGCCACGCTCGTCTGCGCAGACACAGTCGTGAGTCGACCCTTTACTCTGAAAATTTGTAAAATTGAAAGACAAAAAAAAAACATCTAAGAAAAGCTAAATTCTAAATTTTAACTATCTCTCTAAATATCATATTTTAATGAATATATTCCAATAGATAAGAAAAAAGGATATTTCCACAAATCCCTAATTCCTTAGTTCAAAAACGCTCCAAATACCAAATCTGCTCAATTTGCTGTTATAGATACCGAAAAAACGGAGTTTTGGCATTTTTCAAAAACTTCCGGGAGGTAAAACAATCTATGTACCAAATTTCATTGAGATAGCTCAATTTTTACTCAAGTTATTGTAACCACAGACAGACGGACGGACTGACGGACGGTCAGGGATAAATCGATTCCTCTTTTCATTCTGATAAATTTAGTATATACATATGTATGTGTCTATATCTATCTCGATTATTTTTTGCTGCTACAAACAACCGTTATGCGAACAAAGTTATAATACCCTTGTGTACAACTACGCTCGGGTATAAAAATGCATTCTGTCAATTCACATATGCAAATAAAGATTTTTTTATTAGAGACATATGTATGTATTTTTAGATTTGCTATTTGATGAATATAGTGAGAGTGGCCGCTGTGGTTGAGTTGGTAACTGTGCGTCCTATAACTCGATATGCCGCTGGGTTCAAGGTTCAAATTTCAGCCAGGGCAAGTAAAATCTTAATCATAGAAAAAGTGTGTTTCTAATAGCAATCACCCCTCGGCAGGCAATGGCAAACCTCCAAACACTGCGCTATATAGTGTAAGCGCCAAATTATTATTAATCTATTTGATGAATATGTAGCCTTAAAAATTTTTCTTACAAAACGAATAGTTCAAGTTTTGAAAATAAATAGGTCAAATTTTTGTAAAGTGGCTCTTTTCCCCAGTTTGGAAAAAAAAATTTACCGTTATTTCCTCAATTCTACTCCATAATCTTTAATTGAAGCCATAAAAAAGAGTTTCGAAGCTTATACGAAATTCGCAAGAATTAAACAAATTTCTTTAAATTGCTATCAAAAATTTTAACTTTTTATTCAGAACTTTTAGGAAAATCCTGGGTATGCAGTTTTGTAGCCTAATTAATTTCAGTAGAACAAAATACAAATTTCAGCTAGCTTAACACTTCCGTTGATTTATTAGAACGTTTTTTGTCAAGGGTATTGATTTCTTCCATACAAACTAAGATTTTGAAGATGCGTTCTATGGAGGAAAATGCTCGAATTTATTCGGCTATAAAACTGCTTACACAAATATTTTCTGAACACTCTTCATAAAATCTTTGAGGTTTGGACGAAAATTTGGTAAATTGTTATAAATTTTGTATAATGCTTAAAACTTTAATGTAGACGAAATTTTTTAACAATGAACTATATTTTTATAAAAACCTATTGAAAACTATGTTGCATGAAAAAACATTGCTAATATCTTATCTTAAAAAAGCTCGCCAGTGTACATAGGGACTGCAGGTAAAAAATGCTAATACAAATAGTAAACGCATTGGGGTAAAGAATATAATTAGTAAATTGGTGACAAATTAATAATAACATATGATCGACGAATGCAGCGGTGACCCACTTGTATTTAGTTAAAGATAATTTTTCACTAAAAGTTTAGTGATAGTGCAATATTTTGTTTGCTAGTGTTTTTGTTTTTCACTATCACTAAATATTTAGTGATAATGGATTTTACTATTAACTACCACTAAACAGATAGTGGTAGTGCAAAAATGCCAAGTGCCAAACCAATTAATTATAATAGTTGAGAAAGGTTACTGACAAATAGAAAGCAAACATATCCTTGCAAAATAAATGAAATTTTTTAGTTAAGGTATTCTCCGCGAAATATATACGGATCCACTCCGTGGCGTAGATAGGAGGCAGGACATCAATCCCCTTGATCCCCGCAAGAGAGTCGATTGTAACTAACAAACTGGCCATACGGGTTTTGCGACAAAGACGGACAACCTCTTTATGACTAAAACTGAAAAACAAATTAAAAATATCGTATTATTGCAGAAAGGGACTTTCAATTATGGTAATCTCCGTGTAACAATCAACAAAATAATTGGTTTCTACCATTAAATCGCATCCAACTAAACTACGTTGGTACTTAAAAGAACGAAATAGAAAAGCTCATATGCAAATGCCTTGCGACCCAACGTTGAATTCCTATAATTATAAATGGTATCTTTTTAAAGAAAATACCTATCAGGTTTTGTTTTATGTTTTATGTAGGCAATTTTAATGCCAGTGATAGATGGATAACTAGATTTACAAATCGTTTCGGAATTTATCATATTAAAGAATCTAGTCGAAAGCTGTCCCCTAATTCATATGATTTGACCCCAATTAATAAGCAGCTAGAGGCTGTAAATTTTAAACATTCTGGAGACGCCATTTTTAGTCAGGAATTTTCTTCTTGAAATAACATGGGTACATATATCCTCCCTGAAAAATGATATTTAATATTTAGAGGAATATAACCTTTCTTCCGTTGCTTATCTTGAATTATATTCCAAACCAACTCAGGTTAATATTACTCTTTACGATAATATTCCTTACAGCCAAACCAGCTGTCAGCATATACATTTCTGCCGCTCAGAAAAAGTAAGTTAATCGCACAAACTTTACTGCAAGTATTATTACCAAACATCGCAATTGTAGGAAATGTTCAATACGTAGCATTCTATTAAAAACGTGTGAATTTCCTGCAGGTACGTTCACCTTGAGCCTTAAACAGCACTCATAAACACGGAGTTTGCCTTACAAATATTTATCGCTTATATAACTCGCTTTAAATACTACTTTTATTTGGTGTTTATGAACAAACAACCATATTTTGGAACTGAAGTTGGCCGCATTGCTGAAGTTTGAGATCTCACTGCTGGGAAATTTGCCCGAGCTGCTGAAAAGTCTGGCCGCTTAGATTTAATGCTTGGACTAAAAACGTGCTCAAACTGGACAGAGTGGCTTTTAAAAACAATTTATTCCAAAGTACATAGTGGCAAAAACTGTCTAACAAGTGTGACTAATACCTTATAAAAGTCAAAGTTCTATAATCCAATTTGCATAAATTAGGTATTGTAGAAAGGTTATAAGTCAGACAGTAGTTCCGTTTGCACATTATGTTTCCCCTAATATATTTTTTTTTAATACTTTTATTCTTAATTTCGTACGGTTTCATAAATTTCCGTCAGTTTGAGCATGTGCAAAATTTGAGCTAAACCGATGGCCATCTGCAACTTGTTACGTTAAATCTTTGACGATTTTGCAGAAAAATAATTTCATTTAGTTTTTCTGTGCAAGAAAATCATTTCCCCAGTAATTATAGCAGGCAGTGATAACACAAAATATTTTGGAATATTGATTTCAAATTAGGGTTTTTGTAAATAAAAAAGATAAATAAAAATAAAAACATGTTCGCTTTTGCAACAATTTAGTTTCTTTTGGTTAGATATACAGTTGCGATTCGCATAGTGAACCCTTCGATTAGCTTAGCTTTTGCAAAACTCGTAAAAATTTATAATAAGGGAATAAATTTAAGACACATTCAAACAATATCACGATTAGTGGAACTTTAATTGCTAAGCACTAGTATACGAACAATATTTCACGTCAGCTAATGAGCCTTTAATTTTAAAAATTAGAAAAACGAGCTATTATGAAGGCATGATATGATACTTTAAATAAATAAACAACTAATAAACAAATTTAAAGGATTTACGCTGTATGACATTAAATCCTTTTTTTGTTTTAATCAAAAGGCTGTTTATTGCAACTACCTTCTTATGTCATGTGAAACGGCGATGAAGAAAGGTAAAGAAGTATGCTGAGAAGATGTGGTGATCTCCGAAATATAATATAATAAATATAATTTTGGCGCTTACACTATATAGCTCGGTGCGTCTTTATATTATACCATAAATGGAGGGACCTACAGTTTTGTGCCGACTCCGAACGGCAGAAGTATTTAATGAGAAGCATTTTCATGGCAGAAATATCCTCGGAGGTTTGCCATTGCCTGCCGAGGGGTGACCGCTATTAGAAAAACCTTTTTCTACTGTTAAGATTTTGCTTGCCCTGACTGAGATTCGAACCTCGACCTCACCGGCATATCGAGTTATACCACGCACCGCTACCAACTCGACCACAGCGGCCACCTCTCCGAAATAACAACTATAAAACTGCTCGAATTTAATAAATGTCAATTATAAAACATTCCTAAGTCAAATAATAATAATAAGTACGCCTAAATAAATGCATATTCTAAATAACTAAACAAAATAGCATTGCCAAGCACAACAGCAACCTCAGTGTTGCCGTTTTCACTACGATCGAAGATTTTATACCCGAGCGTACTTGTACACAAGGTTATTATAACTTTGTTCGCATAACGGTTTGTTTGTTACAGCAAAAAATAATCGGGATAGATATATCCATATATATATACTAAAAATTTAGAATGTCCGTCCATCCGTCTGTCCGTGGTTACAATAACTTGAGTAACAATTGAGATATCTCAATGAAATTATTACATAGATTGCTCTTTGGACAGGGTAGGTTGGTATTGAAAATGGTCAAGATCGGTTAATAACCACGCCCACCTCCCATATAACGTAAGTTTTTGGAAAATGCAAAAACTCCATTTGGTATTTGGAGCGATTTAAAACTAAGAAATTAGGTATTTTGAAAAATGGGTGTTGCCACGCCCACTTATAAAACATTTTCTGTATCTCAATTACAATATTAGTTATCGTCACAAAATTCTATTGACATATTTTCCTTGACATCGCTGTTATTATCGTAGAAAATTTTTTAAATCGGATCATAACCACGCCCACCTACCATTGCTTTAAACCTTGGAAACGGTGATGAAGGAAAAATAAAGAACTCTAGTGAGGAGATTTGATGATCTCCGAAATAGCAGCTATAAATTTGATATAAATGTAAATGGTTAGACATTACGAGATCAATAATAATATGAAACCAGTTTTTATTATTATTTATTATATGACGGGCAATGTCATTATGATGAATATATTATGAATTTGTAAGTTATAATATTTGTATAAGTGGTTAATAGTTGTACTTTTCAAATTCAATAAACTTACTTAACGGAGAACCGCGGAGTCGATACAATAGAAAACATAACAAGAAACAGAAAAACACGTGTAACTTCACAACAGTTGTTCAGTAAGATAAGAGTATATCTATGTATGTACCAGAGCCGTAGCCAGGATAGACACATTGGGGGTGCTCAAACTTTTTAGAGGGGGCTTTATATTTGCAAAAATAAATAAAATAACCCTCGTAAGAAAACTGTATTCTGTCAAGTAATAAAATATATATATAAGCAATCTATAGCAATTTGAAACATACAACATTTAAAACAGTTGAATTCATTTTTGCTGAATTCACGCTTAGTGTCATCTAAATTTATTTAATCTTCGTTTCTCGAAAGTCAAAAAAGGTAAGTTTCGAAGACGTTTGACAATATCGATACGCGCTAATGCAGAAAACGCACATTCGTTAATTTATGTACTGCTACCAAATGTTTCGAAAGCTTCAAACATACCGAACGTGTCCATAAACGCGTTTTTATATGGGAACAAAATCTTAAGAACGCTGCTTCCTGTGTTTTCTGGTTTGTTTCTTTCCTTTTCCAGCAACTTCAATACCACATTGGGCTCTGCCTTAGATGGCAATGTCAATCCTATTTTCTTAAGTGGTTTCAAGATCTGGTGCTCTGACCAGTCCACGGGTTGCTAAGACCTCCCCTTTCCTCTCGCGACCACATAGCTACGGCCCTGGTATGAATCAAAATATATATGTCAAATATGGAGACGGAATTACTTTTGGTTAGCCATAGCTTATAAATAGTTATACCAGATTATTTCCTCATACAAAAACCACCATTGCCGAGGGTATCGTAAAACCCGAGCACCCAGGTCTTTCCTACAGGAAATCGTTGTACAGGTTTACAATTGTTAAAAATAGACGTGAACGAAGAATTTTTCTAAAAAAAAAATATAAAAAACTTTCGAACTTTATGGAATTAGAAATTAAATTTTCATATTTAATGCTTTGAATTATTTAATTGTAAAGATGGTGACATTATGATTATATATATATAAATGTAGGTAACAAAATGTGTTTGTGTTTAAAGTAAACGAAATCATTTAATTAAATAGAAAAATAAAGTGTAAGCAATATGCCCAGGTGGTCTCAGTAATACAGGTCGCTCTTAATTTTATACTTTAAATACATTTTCATATTTTCTATTTGATCAAAAAAAAAACATTATATTTTGATATCTCAAAAATATCAAGGTAAATGGCGTATACTTGTTCTCAAGTACAGAAAATGATTTTACGTGTATATTTATGCATAAAATAAATTTAAAACAAGTAAGAAGACTAAATTCGGGCGAAACCGATTTTTATATACCCTCTCGATGTATTTTTGCATGGGTGATGAACATAATTTCATAAAAACCCCGTTTCATTGTTTCAAATCACTGCTAGTATTAAACTTTACTCCATTTCTTCCAATAAATACTGAATAACGAATTTTTTTGCATTTTTCAAAATTTCCGTTATATGGAAGTTGGGCGTAAGTAGTTATGGGCCGATTAATGACGGTGATGCTAGTGATATCAAGGACAATATGTTCACCAAATTTTTTGACGATAGCTTACATCGTTATTCAGATACCAACAGACGTTTTTTTTTATAAGTAGCCGTGGTAACGCCCATGGGATGTGGGCGAGGTTATGGTTCGATTTCAAAAATTTTTAACGATGATAACAGCGATATTGAGGAAAATTTGTTAACCAAATTTGTGACGATACCTTACACCGTTATTTTTTCCTAAGTGGTCGTGAAAACGCACAAATTCCATAAATACCTAATTCCCTAGTTCGCTCCAAATACCTAATTTCACTCAATTTGTTAGAATAAATACATTAAGTTTTTGCAATTTCCAAAACTTCCGTTATATGGGAGGTGGGCGTGGTTATGATTCGATTTCAAAAATTTTCTACGATAATAATAGCAATGTCAAGGAAAACATGTCCACCAAATTTTGTAACGATAACGTATACTGTTATTGAGATACAGAAAATGTTTCATAAGTGGGCGTGGCAACGCCCATTTTTCAAAATTTCATAAATACCTAATTTCTTAGTTTAAAATCGCTCCAAATACCAAATTTCACTCAATTTGCTTTAATGGATACCAAAAAACGGAGTTTTCGCATTTTTCAAAAACTTCCGTTATATGGGAGGTGGGAGTGGTTATTAACCGATCTTAACCATTTTCAATACCATTCTACCCTGTCCAAAAGGCAATCTATCTACCAAATTTCATTGAGATATCTCAATTTTTACTCAAGTTATTGTTAACACGGACAGACGGACAGACAGTCAGGGCTAAATCGATTTCTCTTTTCATTCTGATCATTTTAGTATATATATATATATATCTATCTCGATTATTTTTTGCTGTTACAAACAACCGTTATGAGAACAAAGTTATAATACCCTTGTGGACAAGTACGTTCAAGTATAAAAATATATATGAGGTATAACCCCTCAAAAACTCAGTAATCGTCTCAAATTCACCAAAACACTACTGCTTTGTGCTATGTTGATTTCCTTTGTTACACAAATCCTGAACAGGCCGCGACCATCAAATATCCTTGCCAAAGCAAACAACAACACACCATGTTTGTATAATGTGTGTACATATGTATATATTTATTTATATGCAATGGTTAGAAATGATATGAAGTGTGATTCATTTAGTTAGCAGTTTTTCAATGACCGAAACAATAAAGGGATGGATGCTGTCATTATATATGTTTGCTATTCCCGCGGTAACTTAACAGTTGAGAATTTTTCGCATTGTTTGCTGATGCTTCGACTTTGTTAATGATGTTGTTTGCCGCTATGTCCTTAATAAAATAATTTTGGTTAACACTCGGCCATGTCAGTAACGATGTGTCGACTGACTTTTCGAATGAAGGGACATATCTCAAACGGGTAGGTTTCCCAACACTAAATAAAAAAAATTTTCCAAAAAATGTGACTGTTCATGTGTAGTATGTATGTATGTATGTATGTATGTTCATACTTATGTATGTATATGTACATGCACATACATATATGTATGAAGGACAAAATCCCTAAATAATACCATCTAAAATCTAACAACTCACCAGCAATTGTCGGCCGATCAAACCAAGATAGAGTGACAATGTTAATCTCATTTTCGGTAAGTATGTACTTTGTCTTTACATATGTACCAACATACACATTTATATGGCTAATTTTTTGTCTTGTCCTGCAACGTTTACATTCGCACATTTCAAACGGGTCGATTGCCGTGCCGAAATTTATTGTTACACCAATTTATCCATTTGTTAGATACGCGCACTCTGTTGTTTTGTTTTGTAGAACAATGACAATTCGAATATCAACGGCCTTTTCAGTTTTTGCCTTGTTGGAAATACACACATACACAATCATTACTATTATTTTTAATGTTTGCCAAAATAAACTAACAAAGACGTGTTAAGGAAAATTATTTGTGGATTTATAAATATAAACGAACATGCATACATACATATGTAAAAAAAAAATCATGTGCGTATGTACATATGAATATTTTTATTAGTGATGTAGTAAGAACTGAAGAGCTGCATACTCAGTGTTGCCGTTTTGATACAAATGTATCCAAATGTATACATTTCAAGCTTAAAATATTGCGGGGAACTTCTTATTTTGGTTCAGTACAAAGTTGTATACATTTTCATATGAATTCAAATCAGTTATTTATATTTAGTTATGATTCAAAATTATTTTTAACTTGTTTTAAAAATAGATGGCATCTTGTCACCCACCAACGCCGCTTTACCAAAAGGTTGGCAACCGTGCCTTATATTAAACAGAGCAACTATTTGATTTTGCTCGTCATTACATTGTTGTAAAACTGCAATGCATATGTGTTACAAATTTTTAACTAAAAGTAGGTACGATTTTTTCCAGCAATAATAATAGACAGGCAAGTAGTCTTGTGATAGCTAAACTATTTCTATTAAGATATACAGGGGTAGTCAGAATTATTTACACAAAGCTAAAATTTTCACACCATTTACTAGAAAGCCTTTGTTTGTTGTCGTTAAGCACCTGTATTGAACATGGTTGTTTTAAAGGGAGCACTTAAGTTTATGCCACCTGCCGTCAAAAGTATTTACACACATTTTATTTGCGTCAAAAGTAATTACACAGTATGGAAAAGTGATTTGTTTATGAAATTAAATACTAGTTTTGTAAGAATATTGACTAATATTCCGTTGCATTGCCTTTGGCATAGATTACTGCTAGCATTGTCAAGTTATCCCAACTTTCCTTAATTTCTTCGATTGTTTCACGTCTTTTCCTATTTTTATTGATTGTACGCTGTTGTTTGATAAAAGCCCAAACATTTTCAATAATGTTTAGATTTGGACTTTGAGGTGGCCAAGGTAGAACAGTTTGATTTACTTGACTCAAAAATGTTGTAGGTAGCCAAGCCTTGAGGCATGGTGCATTATGATGTTTTAAAATCCAGTCGATGGTTGGGAAAAGGTTGTTGGCCGATGGGAATGCATGATCATTAAGAACGTCAAGATATCCGGCTTGGTTTAGATTACCATCAATGGCCACGAGCTCTCCATACCCGTAGAATAACACGCACCCCCAAAACATAACTGAACCGCCTCCGAATCTGTTAAGAGGCTGCACTGCCCTACCACGTAAGCTTTGTGGCAAATGCATGAATTTTCTTCAAAATGCACCCTGGAACTGAAATGAGGACTCATCTGTCCACAACGCATTATGCCAAAACTCAATTGGCTTTTTTATGTACTCATTAGCAAAGGCGAGGCGTTTGGATTTGTTCGCTGGTCTTATATCGATCACCTTACGTACAACATATGCTTCAATTTTTGTGCTTTTTATACTGCGCCGTACTGTTGCTTCACTTACTGCTTATCCAATCAATCCTACGGAGTTTGCTGCGATGCCAACAGGACTTAATGACGGATTCTCCTTGATTGCTCTCATTATTATTCTGCTCTCTCTGTTGTTAGTAATTGGCTTGCGCCCAGTCCTTGCTTTATTTGTTAAATTTCCGTAGGTTTCCTTCTTGCGTAGTAGATTGTAAACGGGTTTTCGTGAAATTCGGTAAGATTTTGCCAAATCCGAAGCCGAAATACCATTCTAAAATTGGTAACGATTTCCGCTCGTATTTCAATGCTCAGCTCCCGTGTTTTAACCATTTTAATAATATAATTTTCAAGACGAACAGTTTTCTCACTAATAAATACGACAGCAACCACACTTTACCATAACAAAACCACAACTATCACTTTTTAATACTGTGTAATTACTTTTGACGCAAATAAAATGTGTGTAAATACTTTTGACGCCAGGTGGCATAAACTTAAGTGCAAATATTTTTACAAAAACAACAATTTTTAATACAGGTGCTTAACAACAACAAACAAAGGCTTTATAGTAAATGGAGTGAAAATTTTAGCTTTGTGTAAATAATTCTGACTACCCCTGTACATATGTATCATTCAGTGATATACATATAAAATTTTTCAGGTTTATTTAAAGAACCAAAAACACATACTGAATTATTTATGTATGTTCTTTTTATTGCTCCTTATATGTATATTTATGTACAATATATTTTTTCGCGATTGTATTTATTTTATTTGTTAAAATTAAAATTTTTTTTGAGCGATAAGTTTGAAAGACTATGTTCGATACATTGGACACACATTTTCTTTAAATTATAATTTGACAAAAATTGTATGAACACTTCTTATGTACATATACTGTAGAAACTTGTGCAAATATGTTTAAATGCCGAGAAACCTTATTTTTCTGGGATGGATACATTTGTAAGTTTTTGACGAATACTATAAAGGTTAACGCAGTGGCAACACTGCTACATACTACGCAAACAGTATGTATGTATGTGTGTTTGATTTGCAATATTATATATACATACTATTATCATTATATCAGACTTTTAAAGTCAAAGTTTTGTCAGAAATTTCAGCTTTTTACAATCGTAGAACGATGCATTTGCGTAAATCAAAATATATCGAATTAACGCGGTGGTACCTACTTGTCATACAAATTTCAAAATTATGTATGTATGTATGTACTTGGCATGCCGCTACGGTCATGCGGACAGTGATTAGTGATTTGGAAGAGCCACTTTTCCTTTTCAAAACAAAACAGTGCTACATAGCTTTGCTCATTTATTTTAATCGTACATCCATATATGTATGTATGTATACGAGTATATACGCAAGCATATGTATGAATGTGTAAAGGGTCAGTTAGTCAGGACTTAACTTAACTTAAGAATTGGAGACGATTACTCAACATGTCAACTTAATTTTTGATGATTAATTTTTGTTGCAATTGTTCTTTGCATATTTTTCCATTGACACAAAGTACAAAGTAGTAAATAAAAGCACTTGTGTGATTATTTTTGAATAGCATATTGCTTGTATAAATGTCAAGGAAAATTAAATTGTGTCGTATGTTTTTAAGTTTAGCACAAATGTACGAATTTTCATTTCCGATCGATATACTGCTGTTGTTCATTCGGAAAATGGCCAGCGTGTTTATTTCACAGATGCAAATGTACAGCAAAGAGCGGCACAGCCACCAGCAAAAACATTATTTTAATTATGCGAAAGTGATGAATTCGCGAGAATGTTGCTGTTTCAGATGAAACGCATTATAATATTTGGACTGCAAAAAAATGGCAACGACGCACAGTGTTGCGAGTGTGGCAAAAAATCAAAACAAATGAAGTCCAAATTGTTGGTATTTTTTTTGTACAGTTTGGAAGAAAACATATCTATTAAGAATTACCAAAAACAAATTTTACAAAATATATTACAAGCTGGTCGCAATAGTACATCAAAGTTGCACTATAAAATAATTATATACTTTAGTGAGATAAAGACTTTTTTGTATGCCAAATGTAAGTATTTATTATCAATTGTTTATAAACAATTTTTGGAACGAAAAAACAAATCTTTCTCGTGCATAACTGTGTTTAATTAAATTATTTCTGTTCTGGTAAGTTGTTAGTAATATACACATATTTTTACTTTCTTATTTTACGATATTTTGAAGATTTTAGAAGGACAAAAGCGAACACCGCCAAAAGGCGGACTTGCCTGTTGCATACAAATTTTTTCTTACCAAAACTTATTTTTTATCAGTAATTACTTAAATTTTGAATATCTTTTATTATAAATGTTTTCCCAAAGAAAACGATACATTTTATCAAATTTAAACGATGAGGAAATTGAACGAATCATGAGTCAATGCGAAGAAAATAGTGAGTCTGATGATGAGGGTAGCGACTTTGATGATGATGACAGTGTAGTTGATCCAAATTTCGAAGTATCTAGCACTGACTTTGCACAAATGGATAATTACATTCAGGCATTAGAAACTGCGGATTCCAGTGACTTTCTTTCTGCTGCGATAAATTTGAGTGTCAGTGTAAGCAGTCCGTTGCAAACACCTAATGCGCCACCAATGATAAGAGAACCGTTAAAACAAATTGCTGAAACCAAGAACGTAACAACTGAAAATACAAAGGGCAAAAATTTAAAATCAAAAAGGCAAAAACGAAAAAGATCGCCTTTACCAGAATTGGATGAAGGTGAAGTTGACACAACATTTAATGCTGGGGCCTTTATTGGAAATGTGAAGGACATAACACCACAGGCTCCTGATTTTAAATACATTCGATGGAAAAAAAAACACTTGGAACTAAACAGAAACGAAATTGTGTTCAAAGGCGAGCGCAGATTACCGCATGAATTCAACCAAATGAAAACACCGTATCAATGCTTTTGTTATTTTCTTACCGATCAGTTGCAGGACGACATTGCATTCCAAACAAATCTCTATGCGCGCCAGCAATTTATAGATACTTCATTTAGTGTCAATGCATCGGATTTGAAAAAGTACATTGGCATATTATTGTATATGTCTGTTTATTAGTACCCCAATGTAGAAAGCTATTGGTCAAAACATGAATTTGAAGCGATAAGAAGCACTATGGCTTCTAAACGATTTTCTGAAATAAGAAGATTTCTCCATTTCGCTGATGGCTCCAGCATGAAAAAGAAAGGTGAGGATGGTTATGACCAACTGTTCAAAATTCGACCTATTGTTAATCACCTAAACGAAAGATTTGATTCTGTGCCAAAATATCCACGACTTTGTGTTGTCGAGCAAATGTGCTCCACAAAAATGATGACATCATTGAAGCAATATATGCCAAATAAGCCGCACAAGTATGGAATTAAATTGTTTGTTTTGTGTGACTCAAGTGGATATTCTTATAAGTTTGAAGTCTACAGAGGTGCTGGGGATAACATTATTATGAAGGACACTCCTGACTTAGGTGCGACGGCAAATGTTGTCATTCGATTAACATCAACTGTTCCGGAATTCAAAAATCATGTAATATATTTTGACAGTTTTTATTCCTCACTTCCGTTAGTTGTATATTTGCGAAGCAAAGGAATATTTGCCCTTGGAACGGTTCGTGCAAATAGAGTACCCAATTGCAAATTGTCAAAGGATATCGCTGTGAAAGTAAAAGAGCGGGGATATTCGGAAGAATTTGTAGGCAGTTGTTTTGGTGTCGTTGTCGGTTCAGTACTATAGAAGGACACGAAATGTGTAAGATTAATTTCAACATATGCTGGGGTTCTACCTTTTCGATCAAATTACAACGCTCAACCATTAAAAGCAACACGTTATGATCGGAAACAGAAATATCGAAAGTCCGAATATTATAAAAGAATATAATATGCATATGGGAGGCGTCGATCTAATGGATGGTTTGTTAGGGCGTTATCATAAAAAACTGAAAACGAAAAAATGGACGCTGCGTTTGTTTTATCACCTTGTAGATATGGCAATAGTGAATGCATACATTTTGTATCATCGCGTACATGATACGACGTCGGAAAATACATGTCATACAAAATTACCGGACTTTCGGGTTCAAGTCGCTGACGTGTTATGCAGCAAGGATCCAGAGAAAAATCGAGTTGGCAGACCATCGAACCAAAGTCCGGTTGTAGCAACTGCTTACAGAAATAGATACGTTCCAGCCGATGACATTCGCTTTGATGGTATTCATCACTTGCCAGATGCATTAGATCGCAGAGAAAAGCGCATGTGCAAAATGACTGGATGCAAATCGGAAACAGAAATGTTTTGCACCAAATGTCTTTATCAGCAACAAAAAAGTGTTTCCAGCTTTTCCATACCACAAACTAATTTTCGTTTACTAAAATTTACATTTTTTATAATGAATATAAATTTTATTTTTTAATTAAACACATTCTGAATTATAACTGAAACTATTATTCCTGGCAGGTAAACAATTGTTTTTTTTTCTTCATTCTGAGCTCATTTTCGTGTTTCTCGCATGAATTTAAGTCTAGGGTAAATTATTCGTTGAGAAAAAAAATTAGCCGGTTAAATGGTTAAGCCATACTGTAAAAATAAAAAACTTTGAAATAATTGTGAAATATGAAATATATCTTACGATGATTGATGGAGCAGTGGCTAATGTACTATGTGATAATAAGTCACCTGCCACTTGCTATCTGTGTGGTGCAACTCCAAATCAAATGAACACATTTCAAACTTTTCAAAGGCCAATTAATGAAGATTTTGCTAGATATGGCGTATCAACATTACATGCATGGATCAAGTTTTTTTAATGTTCAATGCATATATCTTACAGATTTCCTTTAATGTGTTGGCGAGCACAGGGTGAAGATAACAAATGCATATCCAATGAAAACAAGGAACGGATTTGTAAAGAGTTTAAAACAAAAATGGGATTGGTTATTGATAGGGTCAAAACAGGATATGGGATATCCAATGACCGTAATACTGCAGTACGATTTTTTAATAGCATAGAAGTTTCTGCGGAGATAACAAACCTTGATATTAATATGTTAAGAAACTTTTCATTAATATTAAGATTTATTGCTAGTGGAAAACAAGTTAATGTAAATACATTGGAAAATCTTTTGAAGAATACATACGAAATATTTTTTAAAAATTATTCGTGGTATAAAATGCCTGCAACAGTTCACAAAGTTTTGGCGCACGGAGTGCAAATTATTAAAAACTTTAATATTCCTATTGGAATGCTCTCAAGAGATGCATTAGAAGCAAGACACAAAGAATTTCGAAATACCCGTAGAAACAATCCTCAAAAAATTTCTAGACAGGCTACCAATAAAGACCTTATGGTAAATTTATTACTAACTTCAGAGCCACTCATTACTTCACATAGAAAAGTTTGCAGCAAAAAGCAGCCCATTTCTGAAGACATTAGCCAATATATTTTATTAAGTGGCAGAGAAACTGAAGAAGAATGTACTTTAGAAAGCGATTTAGAAATAGAAAGCGATTTGGATTAAGATTTATGTAATTATTTCTCTTTATTGTAATAAAACAAACAAGAAATATTTCACTTTTTATGTTTAACTTGCCGTGCAAGTTGGCGGATGGTGCTAATTTTTTCAAAATTTTTATGATAAAATTATCATGAGACGCTCCTATGCTGACTTTGGTGACACTGCAACGATTACTTATATTTTTTGCCGCAACTTATATGGGCTCGCGACACTGTGCGACGTTAACAAAGAACACCAGTTGATGGCCATCGAGGTTTTTTTTTTGCTGATTCTATGGGAAGGCTGTACACAGTTCATTCGACCACCACGACCACAGAAGAATAAGTAAAATTAATATCTCTTAAAGTATAAAATCACATTCACTCCCTTTTTAGCCAAAAAACTGTGCAATATCTCATGTTTTTTCATCAAACGCTGCTTTCGCGGAGAAAAAAATGTCAAATAATTATTTGTAACAGCAAACTTGAAATTTGGCATTTGGTCATCATTTTGTTTTTTCGCTCATAAATTGCCTTAAAACTGTTTTAGAATCGGAAAAGACACCATTTTAAATGGAATCTACTTAAACAAATAAGTTAATTTACATTTATAAGCTTAGCAGAACAATGTGTCTACTTTCGAAAAAAAGTTTGTTCTTGGAAATGTGTAGACGAGTGATTGTTGAAAATTATTAGAATAGTGAAAAGCATGACGTCTTTTCTAATCTTCCCTCTTGTGATCCCTAGTAAATTGACCAGGTTTGAGGCCACACTGACAAGGTATAATTAGTTCATTGACAGTAAACCTTCCACAAAAAACGCTCGTTAGAACCATATAAGCGATATAAAGAAGACTTATCGGCCTTGGAATATTATATTTTGAAAATTTATTTTAACAAGCCTTCTATAATTCAGAAACTACTCAATTGGTGCAATAAAGAAAACGAGTTTTAGCTAGCTCAAACAAAAAATACTACAATTAAGGGTTTTTTTTTTTTTTTTGAACGCGTTATCCTCGTAATATGTTTATACATATGGGGCATTTCCCGTCAAGCGGACATGGATTCGCTTCAGAATTCCTTCACATTTTGGATAATTGTACTTGTGTGAAATCTGAAATTTCACGCACATTTTTGATATGATGGTTACTAGTCAAGTTATGGCTTCCAACGAATAGAAAAAAGAAAATTATGTTTCAAAAACATTTGATGATTAAATTTTTCGGTTTTTAAAAACGAAACAATTTTCTAAAGAAAAAAAAATGTATTACCACACCGGTAGTGAAACTTTCAAACAAAGTTCGAGATACTTCAACAAATTTTATATATTTTTTTTTTTTTCAAAATACAGCCTCATGTATAATTATAATACTTCAAGAATTATGAGTGGGATCTGCGTTAGTTTCGGATGTACATTAATTTGTGCACATACATATGCCGCGCACATATTATGATACATTTGAATTCAAATATTTTCAACTATGTATGTAGATTGAAAAGTAAAGAGTGTTTCAGTTAAAACCTGGCAGCCAATATGCTGCTCAAATTTGTACACAAAAATAGCAAATAAAATAAAATGAAAAGGATTCACTTTCAATAAGCATGTTCTTTATTAAAATATAAAAACTACAATGAAATTATTACCCTCCCCTTCATTAATATTTGGACATTATCCTTAGCATGATTACGCTATTAATTTGAAATTGTGCCACTGTATGGACTCTGATTTTGTCTTCTTCGGCTTGCTTTTCATTTGAGTCCAAAAACTTTCGATGGGTCATAACTCAGGGCAGTTCGGAGGTTTGGCCTCTTTCGGCACCACATTGACATCATATTCTGAGTGAAATTTCATGGCTTTTTTTGAATAGTGGTAAGCGGCTAAATCAGGCCAGAAAAACACAAAAACATCATGGTTTTGTATAAAAGGAAGAAGTCTTCGTTCCAAACATGGTTACGAATTCTTCAATATTTTTACCACATATGCATATTGCTTGACACTTTTTTATACATATATTTTGCATTAATTTGGCAACATAAAACTCCTGTCCTGGTATTTGCTTAAAGTCAGCTACACAATAAGTTTCATCGTCCATGATGCAGCATAGAAATTTTGTGAGGAAATCAGTGTACAATTTTCTTGCTCTTGTTTTCCATAGCAAAACTTGTTCGGCCTCTTTATTTGGCGCTTTTTGCACTTTGTAAGTACGTAAATTTAATAGGTTTTTAATTCTGTGTATTGCAGAAGACGAAGTTCCTACGGTTGCAGCAAAGTTACGTATGGACCGATTCGGATTCCTCTTAATCACTTTCCCTACTTTCTCTTCAATTTCTTTATTTACTGTTCCATTTTTTCTTCCCGATCTATGCTTTCTCTCAATAATCTTGGTTTTCTTAAAGTTTGTAATAACATTTTGATCAGTCGATCTTTTTTGCTAACTGTGGGAAGTTGTGGATTTTCCATGTAATTTTCCAAAATTAACTTTCTATTCGCCAATTCTTTTTACTAGTAATAATAATAATAATAATATTTTGGCGCTTACACTATATAGTTTAGTGTTTGGCCGAGCATCTCCTACCATTTGTGGTGTGCGTCTTTATATTATACCACATATGGAGGGACTTACAGTTTTGTGCCGACTCCGAACTGCAGATGTATTTTATGAGAAGCTTTTTCATGGCTGCAATACCCTCGGAGGTTTGCCATTGACTGCCGAGGGGTGGCCGCTATTAGAAAAAACCTTTTCTATGATTAAGATTTTACTTACCCTGCGGCCACCGAAACTCGGAGTTAACCATTCGAAAATTATTTCGTATAAATGTCTTTAAACACCACTAGGCCGCACTGTTGACACATTTTGACATCGCTGTTCAAAAGCTTTGCTGCACCGTTTACTGGTTTGACAATTCAACATAAATTTTTTGTAAACAAAATTAATCAATTACAGAAATGGAATCTCTGGATGTTATTGGAACGCCCGCATAAAAACGGCGTAAGAAAACTTTTTGGGATAGCAGAGTAGAAAGAAGATTGCCTTGGTGAGTTGTGGAGACAGAAAATAGACGATTTGCGAGGCGTCCGGAAAAACACGCACTTTTACCAAGAAAAGGTCTCCGACTTAAGAGGGTGTTCTACTTTAGACGGATCAAAAATTAGATTTTTTTATTGCATATTTTCGTCGTACATTATATGTAAAAGATGTCTGCAATTTATTATAACTCGATCTTAAATACTTTTCGAGATACAAAGCCACAAATTGAATTATGCACGGTGCACGGTAGTGTTTGCATGAATCTTTCAACGTGTTTTTCTCAGAACCATTATTTTTTAAACGGTCGCCAAGATAATTTCCGATTGCGTTGAAATTTTTACAGTTCACTCATATTTCTAGCCGGAACCAGAATTATGCAAAACGCATGTGTTTAATTATTTTTTCGATAACAATATATGTACACTCGAAAACATGGTAAAAATCGTATATCGTCATTAAAGGTAGTGCAAAAATTTTAACTTTAACTTTAGCGACTATATTCTGGTTTCGGATATAATCACAAGTCTACTGAATACAAAGAAAGTTTATTATTTATTTTATTTATTAGATTTAGGCATAACAATACAATTATTATACTTAAATAGAAGAGGAGTACTAGCTGCTAGGGCCTTCGACTCGGGGCAAAGAAAGTTTAATTTTCTGTTTCAAATGATTTAAACGAGAAAAATCGAGGTGACGGCGAAGGTACCTATTTCTGCAAGGCTCATCTTTGAAGCGCCACTATTATGATTTGAATAAACTTTTTAAAAAAGTAAATTTATTGATTATATCCCTTAGTTTAACTTGCAAAAAGATGCGTTCAAAAATATGCAATAGTCTTGTTTTGACAAAAATTATAAAAAAGGTAATTTTCCGGTCTCTAAAGTAGAATACCCCCTTAACAAAGTAATACGCATAGTTTGTAAAAGCTGCTTCGCCCCATCCGAAAATTACTTTTCAAGAATTTCTCTCCATTAATTTGGCAATCAATCTCCAAAAGCCTGCCTGCCCAATTCTACACACATAACAAGCACAACACAGACAGAAAATTTGGATAGGTATGTAACATTGGGGTGCAATGGGGTACAGTGGTGCTTCTGGGTATGTGGCTACAGTTACACGGCTGTACTCAATGCCTACTCTTACGTCCACGCCGTGCACCCTGGGCAACGTAAGCAACCCATGTGCGACATACGGTAACAAACCCGTATGGATTCTTGGGTCACGGCTAATAGAGAGGGAGCTTCAGTGGAGCCACACCGACATATTCGGTTTCAGGGTCCACTAAAGTCCGCAGCGTCTGTACACCAAGAGGTGTGGCTGCAATCGGGCGTCTGTCTTGGAGCAAGCGGCTCGCTATATAAACGAGTTCAAATTTTCACCCCCAGCAATGGGAAAAAATCAAAAGGCCCTTGCGACATCTACTACAGCTGCCATGTAAAGGAGCGCAAATTTGGTGTCGAATTTGTGGTGGGAGAGAGACGTAAAGTACTGTCGTTCACTCCGGTGGACGAACGTCTCGCCACAATCCGCATCAAGGGGAGATTCTTCAACATCTCCCTCATTTCCGCACACTCCCCGATGGAAGAGAAGGATGATGGGACCAAACATCACTTCTACGGTCTCCTTGGCCGCACGTATGAGCGGTGCCCTCACTACGATATAAAAATCGTGCTTGGTGATTTCAATGCCAAGGTGGGCAAGGAGGACATCTTTGGTTTCACAGTCGGAAAATTCATTCTCCACAGTCGGAAAATTAATTCTCCGATAACAAATCGGGACTGATCGACTTCGCCGGGCTCGAAACATGGTAGTCTGTAGTACCAGGTTCCAGCATTAAAAGATTCAGCAAGATACGTGGCTGTCTCCAGATGGTAAGACACGAAACCAAGTCGACCTTGTTGTGACAGACGGAAGGCATGCTTCCAGTGTCCTAAATGTGCGCACAGTCCGAGCAACCAACAATGACTCGGATATTTTTTTTGTGGCAGCTAAGATCCGCACGCGCCTCTGTGCAGCAAAAAGCGTGCGCGAATGGACACAAGGAAAGCTCGACGTCAGAAAGCTGCAATCGCAACAGATAGCCACCCACTTCGCCACCAGACTTGCACTCCTGCTCTCTTGGGAACAATAATCAACAGAACGATATTTCCGAACAGTGGAACAATATTTCTCGCTGTCTACATACCGCCGCTGAAGAATCCATCCGATTTCAACGAGCCCGAAAGAACAACTGATGTGACGAGGAATGTCGCGCTGCCACGGAACGTTAAGACGCTGCCTACAGGGATACACTGCGACGGGCGCAACGCGAGCTGTGCGGGAGCCTTACCGTGAGTTGAAGAAGGAAGCCAGACGCATTTTTTGTGAGAAAAATAGAGAGCCCAAAATGCGTGGGTGCGAAGAGCTTGAGATGCTGGCCGACAGGAAAAGCGTCCGAAATTTTTTTCAGAAAGTAAGAATGACAACGGCGACCTGGTGACCGATGTTCACAGCATACTTAAATTATGGAGGGAGCACTTCTTCACACTGCTTAATGGGAGCAGCTGCAACGACGTTGGAGAAGATGTTGAACCCGAATACCCAATCATGATGATGGACGTGATGTACCATCACCCGACTGAGACGAAATTCAGAAAGCGATAGCACGGCTGAAGAACAACAAAACCCCCGGGGCCGTCGGGCTACCAGCTGAATTATTTAGGTACGGCGGAGAGGAGCTGTTAAGTGCATGCACGAGCTCATTTCTAGAATATGGTCGGAAGAACTGGAACTTAGGTGTGCTCTGTCCAATCCTCAAAAAGGGTGATCCTGCAGTTTGCGCCAATTACCGCGGAATTAGGCTTCTTAACATCGCGTATAAGGTTATGTCAAGTGTATTGTGTGAAAGACTTAAGCCCACCGTCATTGTCGACTTCAAAGCCGCTTTGACAGCACGACAAGAAGTTTCCTATATGCCGCAATATCTGAATTTGGTATCCCGTCAAAACTTATACGGCTATGTAAAATGACGTTCAGCAACACCACCAGCTCCGTCAGAATTGGGAAGAACCTCTTCGAGCCGTTTGATACCGAGGTTTCAGACAGGGTGACTCCTTGTCGTGCGATTTCTTTAACCTGATGCTGGAGAAAATAATTCGAGCCGCAGAACTAAATCGGTCAGGCACCATATTTTATAAGAGTGTGCAATTGGTTGCGTACGCCGATGACATTGACATCATCGGCCTTAAAAACCGCGCAGTTAGTTCTGCCTTCTCCAAACTGGATAGAGAAGCGAAGCGAATGGGTCTGGAGGTGAACGAGGGCAAGACGAAGTATCTCCTGTCATCAAATAGACAGACGGCACATTCACGACTGAGATCTACGATCACTATTGACAGTTATAACTTTAAAAATGTAGAGGACTTCGTTTACTTAGGAACCAGCATTAACACCAATAACAGAGTCAGCCTTGAAATCCAAAGCAGAATCTCTCTTGCCAACAAGTGCTACTTCGGACTGAGTAGGAAATTGCACAGTAAAGTCCTCTCTCGACGTACAAAAATTCTACTCTGTAAGTCTCTCATCATGCCAGTCCTATTGTATAGCGCAGAAACATGGACGATGACAACATCAGATGAGAGGGCTCTTGGAGTGTTCGAGAGAAATATTTTTCGAAAGATTTATGGACCTTTGCGTCTTAGCGACTGCGAATACCGCGTTCGATGGAACGATGAGCTGTACGAGCTGTACGATGTCGTAGATATAGTACAGCGGATTAAGAATCAGCGGCTCCGCTGTCTAGGTCACGTCGTTCGAATCGATGAATTAGCTTCAGCCTTGAAGGTTTTTGATGCGGTACGCGCTGGTGGTAGCAAAGGAAAAGGAAGACTTTTTCTGAGTTGGAAAGACCAAGTGGAAAAATACTTGGCTATACTTGGGATTTGCAATTGGCGCCAGTTAGCACGAGATAGGGACAACTGGCGTGCTTTGTTGACCTCGGCCGAAGTCGCTTAGGCGGTTAATGCGCCAATTAAATATGTATGTAACACTTTGCAACATCAAAAAAATCACCGATATCCCGAGTGGTTAATCGTATTAGGTATACTTACTAAACAACAGAAAACAAATTCATATTTAGATATTACGTCCCAAAACATAAATTATCGTTACACTTAGTTGAGGGTAGCAATATAATTGTAACATTGGTGTATACAAAAGTCATCAAAACTTTAACATTATTCATAAATCTATTAAATGCCGCGTGTTTGTGTTAATTCCTCTTGCTTATTTTGTTACGTGTGTACTTAATTTACTCCTAATAGTGAGAAAAAAGCCAATTTCGCCTTTGTTTGAAAAATGTTACGAAGCTTATTTTAAAATTTCCATTAGAAATCAAGACAAATCATGGGTGCCGAAAGTGTCGTGTTTAAAATGTTATAAATATTTGACGGGTTTGTACATGGCTAATATTAAACAGATGCCTTTTGGTGTACCAATGCAGTGGCATAAACCAAAAAATCCCGTTGACGGCTGTTACTTCTGTTTAACAACTGTGAAAAGTTTTTCAAAAAAATCAAAACACTCAGTGAAGTGTGCTACTGTGTCATCAGTGTCGCTATCACATTCTCCAGACATTCCAGTACCGGAAAGATTTTGTATTTCGTCAAGTTTATCGAGTCTTATTGAAGAAGAATATAAAGCAGGTCCTTCTAATAGTGAAGAGATATTTAAAGATGAAAAATACAGAACCACATTTGATTAGTCAATAAAGAACTAAATGACCTTGTTAGAGATTTAAATTTAACTAAAGAAAAATCTGAAATATTAGGCCTTTTATTCAAAAGAAGATGGATTAGTGTTCTGCAATAATATTGATGGATCAATGTCAGCATTAGGTCACAAGCATATATCAAAACATGGGTTCAGTAAGTGATGAACACAGTGAAAGATTTCCTAAAGAAATTGCAGAGTACGAGAAGCGTTATCAAGGTAGATAGGAGCCGGCCATGCTTGCAGACTATTGTTGGAGTCTCCAGAGGAATACTGCCACTACTGACTTCAAGAGGAAAACCATTCGTTAAAAAAAAGTTTTTTTAACGTAGAATAACTATTTATGTCACCGCTTCAAATATTTTTTTGGTAAATTCAATAAATGCGTTTTGCTACTACACTTGACGTGATAGAACAATTTTATTTCATTATTTCAAAAAGTTTTAAGGTGGCGAATCATAATTACATAATGTGAACCCAGTGAAAAAAATTTTTTTTAACTTTGTTGCATAGTGTAATTAACCAATTTCCAATGCATTTTGAAAAGTGTTGAAATATTTTGTGGTAAAAATTGCTTAGTCAAACGAATATACTTATATTTTCACAGTAGACAAGACAATATATATTTTCACAATAAACAAGGCAATATTTATGCTCGGAGACATTTTTGTAAAAATGTACAAGCAGAAGAGGAAAGAAAATAAAAATTGTCAAATTGAATTCCCAGTTATTTGCACACCTCAATGAGAAGGCTTGACAGTTGTTCATAAATTCAAAACCTCAAACTCGAGTATTACACTGTTATTGTGGATTTTATTCCCTTAACAACGTTTGTTTCGTAATCGTTTCGTTCGTCTACATATATTGTCTACTTCACGCAAAAAACATATATTAAAATAATATAGGCTTTGTGTGTATACGACTAATAAATCTATATAAACTCGTAATTGCTCCGTACGGTAATGGATGTTTTAATCCATTTCACTAGGTAAATCATCGAAAATTTAAAAATTTAAGAAAAATTACCGCTATCAAAGCATACGATTAAGTAGTCCCGACAGGTTGAAGTTTTTTATCGATATATTAAATAATAATAAAGATTTGAATAGTCCCACAATTATAAATTTATTGTTAACGATACCCTGGCAAAGGCGAGTATACCCCAGCAAGATATCAAGAAGCACAGGGACGAGAAAAGATTCGTTACAATTAAGTTAGAAGAAAAAGAAAACACGTGCAGAAGCAACTCCTTATGTGCAACATTGGTGAGATATACGAAAAGTTCAAGAATGAATAAGGTATATCCGAATATTAAAGTAGGTTGAACAAAGTTTTTTACTTAAAGACTAAAACAATGTGCCCTCGTTGGCAAACCTGGCGCACATTTGTTATGTGATTGTACAACTAAAATGTAAAGTTAATGTTGGATGGAGGAGATATCGATAATCTTACAGCTGGAACCACAATAGAACCTTCGTCCTATAATGATGTATGGGCATGCATCAATCCAACGCAGAGGTGTCATTTAACGATTGAAAAAACTTCCCCAAATGAGTGTTGTATATCTTTTCCTGGCTTGAATGCAATTCGTATTCATTTGAAATATATTTTCGATATCAATCAATTGACAGACGTGCAGTCTGGCTTGGCGCCGACCGATTGACAACTTCTACTCGAAATCTGCCAAGTGATGTCTCTGTAGACAGTTTGTATAATGCACTGGACACTCAGAAAGCACATGTTTATATTGCAGTAGAACAGTCGCCTTTTTTTTTTGGCCAAGGAGGAGTCATCGTTCAATATGATTTTGCACGGAAGTATTGCCAGATCTTCGAAAACATCCTAGAAAGAAGAGGCGATGTGCATCATGTGGGTATGAAAAATAACGTTAAACGATACCACAAACAACTAACACAGAAACTGTCAAAGCGTTCTATGAAGCAGAAGGTTTGCACCTCATGCTTTGTTGTTAAATTTCGAATTGTCAAGGAAAGCGAGGAAAGTTGTATGTGTACGGCCTTTTATTGACCTTTGCGCTTTTGAGATGGCGAATACCGTAGACGCTGGAACGAAAAGCTGTATGAGCTGGCCGATCGGATAATTGCGTATTAGCGGTTATATGGGCAATTAAGTTAATAAATTTTGATTTTGTAAATAAGTCGATTCAACCCAACGAGCTTTCTGGTAGCTTTTAATAAGAACAAAAGGGCCAGCAATATCCTTCTAAACTGACAGCCCAAATCAAAAGGCGATAAATGGTAAGTTATCTCTTATCCGAAGTAGGTTATTTTTACGATTGATAGCTAACAGTTGGTATTTTTCGGTAACCCACGCTATTGAAACGCAACCGTTAGTCACATGTGTACACGAGCCAATGTTTCTATTCGCACATACCTGCAGAGAAAAGTTAAGTATTATTCAAAAATTGAAGTGAATGAACTGGTATTTAATTGAAAATTAATACCAACTTGTTTTGGCCTATAATTATTCCAGTTCGCCGCAGTTGAAAAAGAAATATAGGCTAAATAATGAATAGAAAACCTTAATGCTTGACAATGACAACTATTTCAATTATCACTGATTTCGATTTATCACTGGAAATGAAGTGGGACGCAAATTTTTTCATGATAAAAATAATAAGTAAGAGTTAAAGTTTTATAGTTAAAAAAGCAAAATAAGTGACCCTTAACTGAATAGAAAACACAAATTGCTTCCAATATCAAATTTTTATTGCGAAGGTCAAAAGTGACTCCTTGGCCGAAAAAGATAATCAACAGTCGAAATAGTATTAATTATATTCATATTTAATCGATATAAATGATTTTGACCGCTTTAATAGTACCAATAATAATTAATATTTGTGCGACATTTCAAGTCTTTAGCTGATTAAATGAAGGATTTATGGAATAAAATGCAATATCTAAACTATCGGCTGTATTGCAGCTATATGTTATATACATCCGATTTTAATAATTTTCACTGTTGAAATAGTTCTCATAATAGCTATTATTTGTCCAAAATTTTAAGACTTTAGCTGCTTAAATGAAGGGGTTTTTAATATTTTAGAGGCTGATATTTCACAAACTATTGATCCGATTTCGTTAGAGAGGTAATTAAAAGATATTTTATTTGATATACAAATTTGTATATAAACTATAAGTATATTTTGAGAAAAATAAAAAAAAATAAAATAAAGCACCTTTATTTAATAAAAACTAAATTTTTCTTTAAAAAATACGTTATTTACTATGAGTAAAAATAAGTCTTTCTAAAAGCCCACAAAAATGCCTTTAATTTGATGTATAATTTTATTTATGAAAATTTAAGTTTTATGAGAAATTTTGTTTTATTTGTGTTGCTCCCTTTGCGGAAAGGTGTTCAACACAAACTACTGTTTATGGCGTAGCCGGAGTTTGTCCGGCCAGGGTTATTTTTTCGAAGCGCGGCCGAAGGCCACTCACGCGGGAAGTAATTCTGCACGGAAATACCGTTCATGGCGTAGCCGGTGTTTGTACGGGCAGGGTTATTTTTTTAAAGAGGGGTCGAATGCCGTTCACGCGGGAAGGAGTTCTGCACGGAAATACTGTTGTATGCGTTGCAGGGGCTAGGAGCCCGACCGACAATTGGCAAAAATGAAATTAAACAGCTACATATATATTACATATATATACAATTAGACGCGGGCATTGCGACTTGTTTATTTAACTTTTCAAAATGACAATAAAATCAAATCATACGCTTTCTGTTATTATCTACAGTTTTATACGGATACTTAAAAAATAGGTGTCTGGTTGCGAACTTACATACAAAATTTAGCTAAAAATTAAAATTCTAAACTAATAATGTTGCGTTTAGCTTTGGCAGCGCAGGCCTTAAGGTTATTCTAAGTTTTAAGTCACGTTGAATATGTATTTGTGGTAATAGCAGTGTACTAAATGTGTTGGTATTAATAAGTTAATTTTAGGAATTCTGTTGTCTTTTCAATGTTGGCTGGATTGGAAGAAGAGATGAAGGTAAGGGGATCGGCGTTTTGAAATATCTGCGTTCTGGATGATTGAAATTTGGGGCAGTTCGAGATCAAGTGATTTATGCTGCTGCGAATAGATAGGTTGCAAAAGGGGCAAGTAGGATGTTCGTGCCTTCGCATTAAATGTTGGTGTGTTATTTTTGTGTGTCCGAGCCGTAGTCCTCCGAACTTTATGATATCGAGTCTAGATAGGTTGCTGTTGTAAATGGTGTGTAAGTTGTTGCCAGATATTTTGTCATTATTTTGCGTTTAATAGAGTTTGATATGTGGACTGTGTTTAATTGTTGGTTGTTTCTAGAGCGGATTTAGAAGCTTCTTTTGCAGATTTATCGGCGAACTCATTGCCAGCAATAGAAACGTCTCCTGCGATCCAGAGTAGCTTAATGTATGGGTAGTGCATTTCTTATTAGTGAGGGGTAATAATCATTGTTATCAACATTTCCTATAGCATTTAGAGCAGACAAAGAAGCTGTGCAGATGTCAAAGTTGGAGTTTATTTTAAAAGCATGATTGATGGCTTCATGTATCGAGATGATTTCTGCTAAAACAACCAGCATATACATACGGTAAGTTTGAGATTTTAATAATCTCATTTAAACTGGTTATACTGAAAGATACTGAGTTGTTTTTTTTTTTTTTAAACATTGGTATAGATATATTATCATTTGGGTGTTCTTCTTTGGTTTTTTTAAAGAGGATTTGAAATATCTTTGGACTTGTGTCACCTTTTGCATACCTATGTAACGAGGTATTAATTATGGTGGGATTAAGTGTCAATGGTGGGTAGGTATCTGATATAGGACTGAGTGTTAGGGTTGGGATATCGAGTTCTTTGCAGCATTGTATGATTCTGTATAGAGATGGGCACACTGCAGTATATATTTACTCCATTTAAGATAGCAGTAATCAGTAAATTTATACTGGTACTGAAATTTAATTTGCATTACCAGTAAAATTTTAGTGATTACTGAAAACAAATAGCAGTAAGCAGTACATTTTTACTGCCTACTGAAATATGTTTGCATTGCCAGTAAACTTTTACTGATTACTGAAAACAAACAACAGTGTACTGCTTACATTTTTACTGACTACTGAAAAATACCAGTAAGCAGTAAATTTGTACTGATTACTAAAAAATTGCAGTAACCAGAAAAAAGATAAAGAAATATATTACAAATCATCACATCATAACTGAGGATATTTGCGTTTAAAGTTTGTGATATGTGAGCACTTTTTTGTTGTTTTAGTATATGTATGTTTCTATTACTCATACATTCTCATTCCAATTGGTATGTTCACAAACTCTGTTTTTCGTATTATTGTTTAAATGCAACGAAAAAAATCGTGCCTTTCTTGCATAAAACACAGAAGTTGAATAAAAATATGTATCACGTTTTTCTTTCATAAAATCATGTTTTATTTAAATATCAGTAAGCAGTAATTTCATAATGGTGTATTATATTTAAGAAAAACGTTTTCAATCCCTGGATGGTTTTTTAGACAACTTGTCGCTGTGTCTCGCTCGACTAAGTATACAATTGTTTCCTGAAGATATCTTCCCGAGTCTGTGGTAATATATTGTATGCTAACATCTATTTCTTGTGGCAGCTAAGATCCGCACGCGCCTCTGTGCAGCAAAAAGCGCACGCAAATGGACACAAGGAAAGCTCGACGTCGGAAAGCTGCAATTGCAACAGACAGCCACCCACTTCGCCACTCGACTTGCACTCATGCTCTCTGAGAGCAATAATCAACAGAACGATATTTCCGAACAGTGGAACCATATTTCTCGCTGTCTACATACCGCCGCTGAAGAATCCGTCAGATTTCAGCAAGCCCGAAAGAACAACTGGTATGACGAGGAATGTCGCGCCACTACGGAACGTAAAGACACTGCCTACAGGTCCACACTGCGATCGGGCGCAACGCGAGCTGTGCGGGAGCATTATCGTGAGTTGAAGAAGGAAGCAAGACGCATTTTGCGTGAGAAATGAGAGAGGTCGAAATGCGTGAGTGCGAAGAGCTTGAAATGCTGGCCGACAGGAATAGCGCCCGAAATTTTTTTCAGAAAGTACGGCGGCTAACAGAAGGTTTTAAGACCGGGGCGAATTCCTGTAAGAATGAAAACGGCGACCTGGTGACTGATGTCCACAGCATACTTAAATTATGGAGGTAGCACTTCTTCATACTGCTTAGTGGAAGCAGCTGCAACAACGATGGAGAAGATGTTGAACCCGAATCCCCAATCAATGATGATGCAACTTAAGTGTGCTCTGCCCAATCCACAAAAAGGGTGATCCTGCAGTCTGTGCCAATAATCGCGGGATTAGTCTTCTTAACATCGCGTAGAAGGTTCTGTCGGGTGTATTGTTTGAAAGACTTAAGCCCACCGTCAATGAACTGATTGGACCTTATCAGTGTGGCTTTAGACCTGGTAAATCTACCACCGACCAGATATTCACAATACGCCAGATCTTGGAAAAGATCCGAAAAAGAAGAATCGACACACACACCATCCTTTTGTCCACTTCAAAGCCGCCTTCGACAGTACGAAAAGAAGTTTCCTATATGCCGCAATGTCTGAATTTGGGATCCCGGCAAAACTTATACGGCTATGTAAAATGACGTTGAGCAACACCACCAGCTCCGTCAGAATTGGGAAGAACCTCTCCGAGCCGTTTGATACCAAACGAGGTTTCAGACAGGGTGACTCTTTGTCGTGCTATTTCTTTAACCTGATGCTGGAGAAGATAATTCGAACTGCAGAACAAAATCGGTCAGGCACCTTATTTTATAAGAGTGTGCAATTGCTGGCGTACCCCGATGATATTGACATCATCGGCCTTAACAACCGCGCAGTTAGTTCTGCCTTCTCCAAACTGGATAGAGAAGCGAAGCAAATGGGTCTGGAGGTGAACGAGGGCAAGACGAAGTATCTCCTGTCATCAAATAGATTTTTGGCGCATTCACGACTGGGATCTACGATCACTATTGACAGTTATAACTTTGAAAATGTAGAGGACTTCGTTTACTTAGGAACCAGCATTAACACCAATAACAGTGTCAGGCTTGAAATCCAACGCAGAATCTCTCTTGCCAACAAGTGCTACTTCGGACTGAGTAGGCAATTGCACAGTAAAGTCCTCTCTCGACGGATCAAAACCATACTCTATAAGTCTCTCATCATGCCCGTCCTACTATATGGCGCAGAAGCATGGACGATGACAACATCAGATGAGAGGGCTCTTGGAGTGTTCGAGAGAAAGATTCTTCGAAAGATTTATGGACCTTTGCGTCTTTGCGACGGCGAATACCGTGTACGATGGAACGATGAGCTGTACGAGCTGTACAATGACGTAGATATAATGCAGCGGGTTAAGAATTAGCGGCTCCGCTGGCTAGTTCACGTCGTTTGAATGGATGAAATAGCTACAACCCTGAAGGTTTTTGACGCGGTACCAGCGGGTGGCAGCAGAGGAAAAGGAACACCTCCTCTGCGTTGGAAAGACCAAGTGGAAAAAGACTTGGCTATACTTGGGATTTCCAATTGGCGCCAGTTAGCACGAGATAGGGACAGCTGGCGTGCTTTGTTGACCTCGGCCAAAATCGCTTATGCGGTTAATGCGCCAATTAAGTAAGTAAAATCTATTTAAGTGGATAAACAAATGCATATAAAAAACAAATATTTAATGGAAAATTAAGTGTAATAATTTTAATGTTACTTTCTTCATCGAAATCAAGGAATGATTTCTGCGTTTTTGGCAAAAGACAAGTTTCTGCATCGGTTATTTTACCATACTTCAACACAAAAGTATTAAACATTTTCTTCACCTCCTCTTCTGTCTGCGTTGTTGCTGTTTCTAATAAAGCTTTTAAAAAACGTAATTTTATAGAAGGAATAGTTATTGCGGCAATAACAGCATCCCAATCGTCGGGTTGCATTAAGACATATTTTTCAAATCTTTGGAATAAAGCTTCTTGCATTCTTTGGCTTACTCGGCTAAATATTTAAAGTTCGTGGCCTCTAAACGACGCATTTTTAGCCTTAAGGACACTATAGTAGGGACAAAGTAGCCAAAGTACATAGTCTTTTCGGCTTGAAGAAAATTGATCGCTTCTGCTAAAGGACCCATAAGCTTAACGTATTCCTCCAAGCACTCAAGCTCATCACTGAGAATCGTGGGAATTTTCAGACGGTAACACAATTCGGCTAAATTATTTTTATATTGCAGTAACTTTTTTATAGACTCATAAAGTGAGTTCCACCTTGTTATGCACGGAGTTAATAAATTAGCGTTCAAAACTTCGTTGATTACTTCTGAAGATTTAGGTCTATTACATTTATTCCAAGTCTGTGTGCATCTAAACAAAATACAAAAATATACAGATGGAGGTATTTAGTTTAACGCTGACATAGTTTGGGAAAAATCAAGTGGACTAGTTCTGTACGTATATTTGTACCTATGTCGGCCATTTAAATTAAGCAAACATTTACCATAAATGTTTGTTTATTTTTCTGTTGGCCTAGTAAATGTTAATTATACAATTTTTATTGAGCTCAAGGCCAGTTTATGGAGATTTTTGTGAAAAAACAACAACAGTTTTTTAATGGTAGAAATTAAAAACCATTATAAAACTGTTGTTGTTTTTCACAAAAATCTTCCATAAACTGGCCTTGAGCTCAATAAAAATTTTAAAATTAACATTTACTAGGCCAACAGAAAAGTAAAAAAACATTTATATGCAAGGATGAGCACGCCTTAAATGCATTCTAATATAAAGTAAATAACTTGATTACAGAATTCGCAAATAAAAATACAAACAACAACCACACAAACAAATTAAATAGCGGCAGATCAGTTGCTCTTGTTTGTAGTTGGTTTGTTTAAGGAAGATGAAATAAACACAACAGCCAACTCGGCTAGCGTAGCACAATATGTAGCGTATTGGCTCTGCAACTCCGAGCTCCCGGGTTCAAAGCCTGGGAGAAGTGGTTATGAAAAATAAATTTAATTAATTTAATAAAAAGAAGTCTGATGAGGAAATGTGGTGATTTCCGAAATAGTACTACAATTTCTACTATTAAAAAACTGTTGTTGTTTTTTACAAAAATCTTCCATAAACTGGCCTTGAGCTCAATAAAAATTGTAAAAGTAAATATTTACCTGTTAAATGATTAATTAAGTGTATCTTATATCATTTACCCAATTTAACTCCAAATTCTTTAAATGCCTTAATGAAGTTTGACCCATTGTCAGTAATCGTACACACTATTTTCCCAACTGGTAGTTTATGTATATTGCTTGTTTATGTGGCATATCATTTTTGCAGCACGATCAAAAGAATGGGTCCCTTTAAATCTTCGTCAAGCCAGTGCTACAGACTTCCTTTCAAAATTGTTAACATCTAACCAATGGCAAGTGTAACCAAAAAATGATTTTTTTCCACTTGACCACACATTAGCAGTTACGCACGCGTACTCAATGTTATCCAGCTCAGTAGCAAGTTTTTGGACGTATTTATTGTGGCTCTCTAAAAGTAACCTTGTAATTGAACGTCTACTCGGGATAATTTTGCCTGGAAACAATTTCTTGAAGCTTTGGTCACTAACAATTGACAAAGGAGACGTGGTGTTGCAAATAAAATTCAAAATATCCCTGTTAAAAGAGCACTTACGGCCTTCATTTTGCATGCTTTCTTCTTACTTAAAGTTGCAAAATTTTTGTGGATGTTCTCTTTTCAAATGCTTAATGAAGTTGTAGCTAACACGTAACGATCCTTTTATTTTTTTCCCGCAAACTTGACAAACAGCAATCTAGCCACACACTCTTTTTTGATGAGGAGTTCTGTTCATCTACATTTTAATTAAATTGTAAAGCGTTATATAAGAAATGATCTATTTAATATACCTTTTCAGAAATTTTGAAAAATTCTTCACAAAAAAGAACTTTATTTACGCCATTCAGTTCTTCATTCATCGAAAAATCTGGGGTGCTACTTCAAGTTTCACTTAACTCACTTATTTGTAAGCCCCGACCACTTGAGCAACTTGGAAGATTATGTGGGCTAGCAAAGAATCGTCACCATCGTAATTTAATGCACCCATTGTATTTTTTTTTTTATTGACACTTGTAATATAACACTTCAAATTGAGGAAAAAGTTAACACCCGCAAAACTACAAATGACTTAAATATCATAATACCTAGCATAAAATCGCTCATTTACTAAAAGACTGTTGCAACTCAAAAATTAGACTTTAGAGCTAATGATATAATGAATAATATTTTTATAAACAACTCATGGTAAAATCATTTGTAGTTTCCACGTGAGAAGAGAACATGCAACTCCATTTTCATACGTTTAAGAGCTATTTGAAATCTTTAAGGCGTCTTCTGAAAAAACTGGATCTTTAGTCGAGGCATTATTTTAGTAAATGAGCAGTATGCTTTCATACATAGATATTGTTACTTTTATATAGAAAGTCTCAAATTACAAAAGCCCTACCTAAAAATGACTTTGAAAGTTTAATAAAAAGTAGAGTTCTCCAGTTCCGAATATTTTCGAAACACTTATGTATATTTTTTAAGCATAGTATTTAGTCTATTGTTATAGTATTTGCTTTCCTATACTATTGGAAGGATTGTAAGTTATATGAATCTTTCTATATTAAAGTGTTTTCTACATGAATGCACTTTGGCTACTCTTATTGGAGAAAATATAATATTACCACTTACAGTTGAGGAGGTAGATGCAATAAGGGCTGAAAGTGGGATCTGCCCTTCGTGAATAAAATAGCTTGATAGAAACTACAGTCCCTCCTCTACCTCTGCTCAAAATGTTGATTTGATATCTCCTAAAATGACTACGTAGCATCAAAATATGAAGATTCTAAATATGTCCTTCTTGAATAAAACAGATGTTATATGAGCGAACTCTATTAGAAGTAACATACGAAAATAGCGGGTATTTATTTAATCAGTGCACTAACAAAAATATTGTTTTGTGCTTTGACTTATTTTTCTCTCATTATTTTGCAAAAAGCGTTGCTCTGGTTCGATTATATTCTTTGTTATAATTCACTTTGCTCAGTTGTACTTTGTGTAATCAAGTGTTTTTTATATACATATGTATGTCATCACTATTGTGTTTGAATATTTAAATACAACATGGTTTTATGCAGGACAAACGTGATACATAACTTGATTAAACTGCTTTTGTTTTATGGAAAAAGAATACATCAGAAAACTGCTATTTTTCAGTAATCAGTACAAATTTACTGCTTACTGGTAGTCAGTAGTCAGTAGAAATGTCAGTAGAAATGTACTGCTTACTGTTGTTTGTTTTCAGTAATTAGTAAAAGTTTATTGGTAATGCAAACGCATTTCAGTTGTCAGTAAAAATATACTGCTTACTGCTGTTTGTTTTCAGTAATCAGTACAATTTTACTGGTAATGCAAATTAAATTTCAGTATCAGTACAAATTTACTGGTTACTGCATTTTTACTGATAATGCAAAGTGCCCATCTATTAGAGAAGAAGTTGTGATTTTTTGGTTAATTATGTTTTGCTGGTCTCTGATAGCAATCTCTAGCGGGCTGTTGTGAGATCTCAGAAGTGTTTTATAAAGTTTTGCTGTTATGAGGTTTATTAGATCTTCGATTGTGCTTAAATTGGCTTCAAAAAGTAGGATATTGGTTGACGTTGACCTGAAAGCGCCAAACGCCAATTTATTAAGAGTGGATTTGGGGCAGAATCCATAGAGATAAATTTCGTAGCTTATTTTCGAAACTGAAAGAGCTTTGCTTACGTTAATATATTACTGGAGTTGCAGTTTAGCTTATTGCAAGATAAGCATTTTATAACATTGAGGCTTTTCATTAGCGACAGGCTAAGGTTCTCGATATGGGTGTTCCATTTATACCGTTGGTTGAAGTTCGAAGATTATCAACACATATTATTTGAAAGATGTTGGCGTGGATTATACTGGTACAGCTGCGTTTTCGGCATATGTGTAGGTGTTTACATTTTGTGTCTGACAGCGTTGCCCCTGAGTATTTACACCAGTTTAAGATGTCTTGAAAAAGTCTGTTTAAGGGTAAGTTTTGGTTTTTTTCGGTATTGCTCTATTAGTAAATAGAAATCATCAGCATAGGCGCAGTATTTAATTTCTTTATGAAATGATATTGTGACACAAAGTTTATTGTACGCTATAAGTAATAGGATCACGGATATTGGAGATCCTTGTGGGATTCCGTTGTCCAATGGTCTAGTTTCTGATAGGTATTTACCTTCCCTACTTACTATTTTTCTTTTGGTCATGAAATTTGTGACGTATCTTATGATGTTTGAAGGCCAATCTTATCAAAAGATTTTTCGAAATCTAGCGATACAATAGATATATGTGTCTTGAATGAGAGACAGCTCGTAATCTGGTGGTCTACAAATAGTAGAGCGTCAGATACGGATTTGACTTTGACTATCGATTAATTTGTCTGCAACAATTTTGTCTAAAAGTTTGGATATGCAGGAATTGAGAGAAATTGGTCTATATGATTTTACGGATGTTTTATTTGATACTGGAGGAGAGCAGAAGGTAGTATGGGTATGATTAGGCTAGTTTTGTAGGATTGTGGAATGTAATTTTTGAAGATGTTATTGTAATGATTGACTATGCGGAGTTTGACCTCATAAGGAAGGTTTTTAATCATTGTAGATGTTCTATCTATCCCTGGGGTGTGACCATTTAATTTCGAAAGTGCGGAGGATAACTCTAGATAGTTGAAGTCTTATTCTATTTTGAAGGCTTTAGGTGAGGTGACTGTTTCGCCTGTTGGGTTGAGTGTTTTGAATTTGTTGCTCTGGATTTCATTTGAAAAATTGTTGTTGGAAGAGTTGTCAGACCAGTACTTACAGAATTCATTTGCTATTGTTTGTTCATTTAATAATGGTATACTAGGGATGTTGAGTGAGTTGATGCAATGGATACCGTGGGTGGTTTTGTAACCACAGAACTGCCTAATATTTTTAGATATTTTGTCTATGGGTGTTGTGGGGTTGATTTCGGAGGTAAAGAAGGTGACTGATTCTTTTTTTGCAATTTAAATTCCCCCCCTTGAGTATTGCGTTTGCTCTTTTATAATTTAAGAGGTTTTCTTGGGTTGCATTTCTTCTAAAAGAGTTCCAGTATGTGTTTCTATCTTTTTCAAGCATTTCAAGTTTATTGTTCCTCCAAGGGACGGTGGGGTGGAGTGATTTTGGTGAAGTTTGTGGGATTGAAGTATGAGCAGATTGTAGGATAATTTTGTTTATGGTCGCTGACTCCTTATTGATGTCAGTGCTGGGTGTAAGTTGTGCATTGAAAATTTTTGATGTTGTAATGAAGAATGGTCAATTGGCCGATTTGAATTTGAATTTAGTATTTTTTACGAGGTTGATGTTTTTGGTTTGAAAGAATAATGTCGTGACTATCGGTAAATGGTCGATTCCTGATAGGTCATTATCTATATTACATTTGGAATGAATTACTATCAGAGGAGAGCAGAAGGTAAGGTCTATGTGTGAGAAAGTGTTGTGTGTTGAGAAGAGGGTTGGTTGTCCATTATTAAGTAGAATACAGTTTGATTGGGAAATAAATCGGTGTAGCGTGGTTCCGTTGACATTATTTCTCGGGAATCCACAAGAAGTATGCCAGCTGTTGAAGTCACCTGTGATAAATCTAGGATTGGATGTATAGTTAAGTATGTTTTCTAAGTTGTTTAAATTGAACCTGTTGTGTGGGGGAATATAGGATGAGATTATTGCGAATTTAATTTTCGATTGTATTTGGAATGATATTGAATCAAAGTCGTTGTTAAGTTGTAAATGATTGTGTTGCATTGAGGGCCAGTTTTTCAGTGCTGGTTTAGCTCAGTTTAAACTAAGTTTAGTTAAACTCAGTTTAAATTTAAACTTAGTTTCCTTGCGCTCCAATAAATTTATTGCAACCAAAACGAAGTAATCAGCAAACAGCTGAAAAGTTAAACTAAGTTTAACCGAGCACAATCGGCCGTTTAAACTTAGTTTAAACTCCGTTTAAAGTTGACTGAAAAACTGCATTCTGAGTTTAAACTTAGTTTAAACGACAAACAGAGTTCAACTTGCACTGAAAAACTGGCCCTGAGTTATGTATAAGTAGCATTACACCGCCGTAGGATGTTGTGGATGTGTTGCGTGTATAAATCGAGTAATTAACAGGGAAGGGAATATTTGAAGGAGAATGAATGTGAGATGCTTGGATTGAAATTATTTTGGGATAATATTAGCATACGGACATGGCTTTTTCGACTCAGCTCGTCACCCTGATCATATCGGTATACTTTTTGATGTGTCTAATTCGTATCGTTCTAGTACTTACAAAAATCGGGCCAAAGTTAATATACTATTTCAATTAAAGTTATAAAAGGTTTTTTCATATTTGGATACGCTTTTGAAGATGCGTATAAAATATGCAATTTGGCCAATTTTAGTAAACAAAGAGCAGCATTTGACATTTTTCAGACTTAGCAGATATGTTAACTGCAGTTTAGAGCAGAGCGGGAAAGCGTATTAACTTTAACTTGGAATAAATTTAATTGGTTAATTTGACATTGATAATGATATCCAGCACCAATAGGCAATTGCACATGACACCATAAGTATTTCTCAAATTAAATTAGAGTAAAAATTAAAAAAATAAGTAACTAAAAATTATAAATGGAAAATAAAAAAAGTATTTCCACAATAACGGGAATCGAACTGACGACATCAAAGTATTTGATACTTCAAGTTCGGAACTAATACGGTTTTCGCAATTTGAATCACTTTGTTTTCTTCTTGCAAATATCGACACCAATTGTGAAAGTTGCAACACCGACGACCGTAAAATTTAAAATTACGTAAATTAAAAAAGGATAATTATTGAAACATATATATAAAAAAATATTAAATTAAGTAAACTTTTTTTTTGCTAAGAGACAATTATTTTATCACAACGAACTGGTATTTTAAACACTATGAGCTGATAATCTTCATTTGGTAAAACCGTCATTTAAAATTCCAGTTGATAACATGGAAAAGTATGGAACGTTAACAAGTTGAGCTAAATCGCCAAACTAGTAGCATTCTAGTTAACAATTATAAGCTTTCCCTGCAGGGTACTTAAATTATGTATGTATACGTGTGTGTATGTGCATATTCGTATATGCATCGATAAAGATAAATGTAATAGGTAGGTATTGTGTATGATTCGAAAGTACGCTAGTTGAAGAGTTTATCAATTGTGACAGCTGTCACAGCTGTCGTTTGATATCGATTCACAATTTTAGCATAGGAGTGTAATGTACTTTTTCATTCCTTTGTATGAACTTATGTATGTATGTACATGCCCATGTACATATATTTGTTGCTGATGCCTCAGCTGAGGTACTGGCTAGCCCGAAATACGGCAAGCATACTTACATACATACATACATAGATAGATGTATCTGCTTTTAGCTCAAACGTCATTTAAGGATTAGATATACAGGCAAAATGCCAATCACAAGAAAATTAAATGTTAAATATATGAAATTCAACAAGTACCGCTGAAGATATACAGTCTAGATGAAGTCATCGATACTTGAAACCAAGTTGACATGTATGTACATACATATGTATGTATCCTACATCAAAAATACCCTACTTAAAATATCAACGATCGAATTACTTCGAATCTGACACTGCGTACTCGTCGGTATACCTGTGTATCAGATTGATAAATTGTGGCAATTAATTTTCCTTTAATGTTTTTACTTAATTTCATCGAAAAAAAATTGTAAACCCAAGCTTCATACTTTATTTATTACAACTTAACAAATTTTCATCAAAATTTTAAATTTTTCACCAAAGTCTTAAATTTTTTTTTATTTTAATGTGCAAGTTTAAAGTTTCTAGAAATGTGAGAGATTTTTTTGCTTTTGCCATCTCAATAACTTCTGGGGCAAAAATGTTTTATGAAAATTTCCGTCAGTTCGAGAATGAATTTAACACATGAGCAAAACTTGAAATTTGAAAGAATGCATCTATGTATTTGTATGTATGAAGCTCGCTGCGACCTATATATTTATCAAAATCAACTGACTTTTTTCGTGAAACAATGTTAACAAGTTTTTCATTCATGCCTGTTCTGCATTTCGATTCCGACAAATTTTATTCTTAAATTTTTTTTTATTTTAATGTGCAAGTTTGAAGTTTCTAGAAATGTGAGAGATTTTTTTGCTTTTGCCATCTCAATAACTTCAGGGGCAAAAATGTTTTATGAAAATTTCCGTCAGTTCGAGAATGAATTTAACACATGAGCAAAACTTGAAATTTGAAAGAATGCATCTATGTATTTGTATGTATGAAGCTCGCTGCGACCTATATATTTATCAAAATCAACTGACTTTTTTCGTGAAACAATGTTAACAAGTTTTTCATTCATGCCTGTTCTGCATTTCGATTCCGACAAATTTTATTCCTATTCCGATAAAATTTTTTGGAATCGAAATACAGAACAAGCCTGATTAAAAAGTTTTGCTACAAGCGATTCATTTTTAACTACTTTCATTTGCTGCAGGGATACGATAAGAAAATCTGCATATACTTACATACATATGTATACATATACGTACCTACACACGTTTGTCAAGCGAACAAAAACTTGAAAATCACTTGATCGATTTCAATATTTTTTTGATTTGATCGCTTAAAGTCAGAATTATTTCAAAAAATATTTTGTTATAATTTACTTAATAATTATTGTTCACTAATATTTTATTTTTAACTGTTTTATTTTTTACGAAAATATTTTTTCGTTGCTCATAATTTTCATTATTGACGTTTTTTTCCATTAAATTGATTTCTTTGAAGCAACATTTTTTGTTGTTGCTCAAAACGAAATATTCGAATATAAATAAGTGTGCTTTCATGATGATTACAAGAGCAGTAAACTTATGGATAGCTGACTTACATAACTTTGTAATTACTCGTCTAACAAAGATACAGCTTTTGAGAGGCTTTCACGTTCACATCGCTTGCATAACTGAGTAAGAAAATGATTCGTTTAAATAACAAGACTCGTGAAGCGCACGAGTAAAAGAAATAAAGAATTAAGTATTAAAATGTTAAATAAATTTCAAAAATTGTCCAACTTCAGCGGAACTTAATACAGTGTTTCCACGACAAGTGAATCACGTGTTTCGTTTTTTGATATACGAAAGGCGAATCGCCCCGTTTAAGCGAAACATTCGTAATTCGTTTGGCATTTCTGTTTCTGTGGTAATAATTATGTTACATGTTGTACGTAGTCAACAACCACTTTGTCATTATTATTTACGTCACAATTTTGTCACACGTTTGAATCCATTTCAACATTTAATTGTTCTTGTTGGTTTAATTTTTGTTTTGTTTTGATAGCTGTATGTGTTTTGGCAGCTATTTTCGATAAATTTCCAAATGAAATTAGAGATGTCTTCGATTGTTTCGTGATTTGCATGGTGATTCAGATTGAAACAACTACAAATGAGGTGATTCGGTCACAACATTTTTTGTGGATAATCATGTTGATTCGGTTCATTATTGGAGTGCCAATTAATCAAGTTACATCTTAAGACTGAATTCCATTTGCAATTTTAACCTCGAGTAAGCTCTTTTCATCTTTCAATTTCAACAGAATTAGCAATTTTCCTATTTCAATAAGTTATTGTTAAAGATTAGGGTGGAGCTTCGTTGATTCATTGGTACTGTTATCAATAATGGAATACCAATGCTTTTTTATATTAATTTCAATTTAAATTACAGATCTTACTTCAGGCTCATATAATTGTTAACAATACCATTTTATGTAATCCTCCTTCTTTAGATTCGAAATTCTCCAGAAATCGATTATTTTGTTTGATAATATTTAAACAAATTTTCCTAAAGCAATAGAAAACCAGTTCCGTCAGCGTTATTGTTGTGACAATTGTTATAGGCCCTTTCCATTTCAAAACTTCCGGTTTGTTTTTGGGCGTTGCCACGCCCACTAAGGAAAAAATTTCTGTGTCTTTATAACGGTGTAAGGTATCGTCACAAAATTAGGTGAACAAAATTTCCTTAATATCTCTGTTATCATCGTTAAAAAATTTTGAAATCGGAAATTTTGAAAAATGCAAAAATTTCGTTTTTTCTTTATCTATTGGAACATATTAATTAAAATTTGATATTAAGAGAGATAGTTAATTATGAAACTTGATTTTAATGAAATTTAAAACAAATGTGCGTTACCACGCCCTCTTATAAAAATCCGTCTGTAGGTATCTCAATAACGATGTAAGGTATCGTCACAAAATTTGGTGAACATATTGTCCTTGATATCACTAGCATCACCGTCAATATTTTTTTAAATCGGACCATAAGCACGACCAACTCCATAAAACGGAAATTTTTAAAAATTCTAAAAAATTCGTTTTTCAGTATTTTCCAATAAATTGAGCGATTTGAAACAAAGAAACGGGGTTTTTATGAAATTATGGGCACCGCCAATACAAAAATACTTCGCGAGGGTATTTTCAAAATTTCATGAATTCCTAATTTCTTAGTTGAAAATCGCTCCAAATGCCAAATTTCACTTCATTTGCTTTAATGGATACCGAAAAAAATGAGTTTTTGTCAAAAACTTCCGTTATATGGGAGGTGGGCGTGGTTATTTACCGATCTTGACCATTTTCAATACCAACCTACCCTGTCCAAATAGCAATCTATGTACCAAATTTGATTGAGATATCTCAATTTTTACTCTAGTTATTGTAACCACGGACAGACGGACGGACGGACAGACAGTCAGGGCTAAATCGATTTCTCTTTTCATTCTGATCATTTTAGAATATATATGTCTACATCTATCTCGATTATGTTTTGCTGTTACAAACAACCGTTATGCGAACAAAGTTATAATACCCTTGTGTACAAGTACGCTCGGGTATAAAAACAAAACAACGAATAACGAGAAGTAAGGAAAGCGAAAAGTTGTGCGCGCGGTAGAAAATTTGCTTTAATTTTACTGCATATTTATAAAAATTAAATCCATTAAATGTTTTCCGTAAATTGTGCACGTGTCCCAGTTAAATAGTTCCTTCTACCGGCTGAAGTTCGCCCAAACTTTAGCCACAGCGGGAAAAGCAAGAAAACTGCAGCTGATTGTTTTGATTTTGCTACAGGTGACACAATTTAATACTCGGCACTTAATTTTCGATAGTTTTTCTTTATTTAAATTCAAAAAACGCGCCAAAATCAAAGAAATTACGTTTGCTTACTTTTATACATGACGTCAGATTTGTCAAACTAGGAAAGTACGAAGTGTTTTGTGTGCCACCTTTGTTTCTCTACACCGTGCGTTGCGCCTTCTAACAAGAGTGACATAATTTGCGTAATTTTTTCGACATAATTTAACCCGAGTGTTGCAGTCGTCAGATCATATCTAACCTCTTTAGATCTAAATAAATTGTCCTGCTTTCGTTCAAGTTTACCCATAATTTCTCAATATTTATCGAACCTTCATCATTCGTTTTTATCAATGGAGATTAGAAAATATTTCGCACGTAAGTATACATTGGCTACAAATATTTTTGAGGATAGTGTTTGTATTTAGTGTTTTGGCTGTCAACAATATTTTTGTCTATGATACTCAGATTGAATATATCTCTAACTCTCGATTCGGCTATTTAACTTAAATTTGATCACCCATTTATTTTAAATTTTCGACTTTAAAAGTAGAATTTATATCAATTTCATTACTTGTTATCACTTTTAAATGTTTTGAATCGTCAGAATCCACAATGATAAAATTTCGAAACTTGATTTGAAATTTACATTATAATATGCCTTCTACTACTCCCCAAAAATGAAAACTCGTTGAGAATATTGAATGCGATTAAAGCGAAACGAGTGAAAACGAAAATAGAGCGTCGACTTCAAATTCCGATCTTTCCAATTCAGCAGATGCTTCATGTTCAAGAACTTTGCCTCCAACAGAAGAATACCCTTCTAACGATTTAGGGACATTTGTTGGAAGATAATCACTCATGTCTACAACGGAAAAAAAGTTAAAAACCCCTTTATTCGTTATAAAAATTTGCATGAAAGTTGCAAAAGTCACTCCAATAATCAATGGCACTTGGGAGCAGTCAGAGACGCAAAGAATTTCATGGAAACAACACTAATCAATGTTTCTATTCTGTCTGGTCACCAAAAAATGCTTAAAGAAAACAAAAAAATTATCTCGACTATCATCTCAACCATTATATTCTGTGAAGCCCATGATCTGCCTTTAAGAGGAAAAAACCTGAATGAAGGTAGTTATGACATTTAAATATAGTGCGTTGAATCATTTTCTGTAACTCACGAGTTTGACATTACTTTTAGGAGTATTTCAAGACCAGCTTCAAATGCAAGTTGAGGCTGGTGATCAAAGTCTCAAACGTCATTTCGAAGAAGGAAGTAAAAATGCGACTTCGTTTAGTTGGATGCTTTGGATGCAAGGACCTTTGCTTCAGAAATTGATAAATTTATCACAGACGCACAGCTTGACCCACTAAAATTCAAAGGACAAGGTTACGATGGTTGTTTAACAATGTCGGGAAAAGTTAACGGTGTGCAGGCTATTTTAAGAGAAAAAACCTTCATGCTTTGTACTTTCACTGTGCAAGTCACAAGTTGAATTTGGTTGTGAAAGACCTGAATCACGTTCCAGAAATCCGCAAATCGATAGAAACAATTAAAGATACCATTAACTTTTCCGCAATTCTATTAACAGGAAAAAGTATGTTTCAAATATCCCTGCTCTATGCGAAACTCGATGGTCAGAAAAATACAAAAGCATTGCAATTTTCAAAAAAAAACTTTGAAAGTATCGTCAGCGGATTAGAAAAACTGTCTGTTAAAGGAAACTCTGACAACACATCGGCTGCTTTTCAATTACATTCTGCCGTGGCTCAAACAAACTTCATTATATGTGATTGGTTTTGCAACGAATTTTCGTCATCTCTTGTCAAGTTTGGTTTTAAGACAAACATTATATGTCTTGTTCTGATTGCAAAACACTCTGCCTATCTTGAGACAGTCGTGAACGTCTTACAATCGCAGAAGTTGGACCTCCTCGCGTGTACTGAACATGTTCAGAAAGTCATCCAATTGGTTAAAAATCATCGAAAAGATGTAGATTCCGGAATCGAAGAACTATTCAACGAAGCGAAGTCGGGTGCTGAAAAAATCGGGATGGAACTACGAAACCCTAGGACCGTCAACAAACAACATCATCGCTCAAACCAACCTTCATCTAATGATCTAGAATTTGGGAAGGGATCATTGCTAATTCCATACCTGGATTCCTTCGTCGCAGCATTAAAATGTAGATTTCTGGATCAAAACTTGCCAGCATATTCTTTGTTTGAATTGCATCCAGCGAACATGTTGAAAGTGAACGTACACGATTTCAAGAAAAAAGCAGCCAGCTTTATCGAATTTTACTCTTTACAAAGTATAAGTGGAGAAGCTGAGCTGTGGTACGACCACTGGAAAGGGAAGAAAATAACCGGCGTATATCTCCAAAAATTGGACCTGTGTGATGTTGTGCAAGAAGCAGAAGATTTGTTTCCAACAATGAAACTTGCTCTTCATATTGCTCTAGCTCTGCCTTGTACCACATATTCGATTGAAAGGACTTTCAGCACATTGAGAAGGGTGAAAACATGGCTACGTTCAATCATGGTGGAAAATCGTTTGAATGGTAAATTTAATATTTAATGATAATTTACATATGGATCGTTATTTTCACAATGATCATTTACAGGATTATGTATGATGAGTGTTCACAGGAAAATCGCGAAAGAAAATGAAAAAAAATTTCGTACCGGAAGTGTTAGGAATATTCGCCGAGAATCCACGCCGTTTTGCTCTTATTTAGATTTATTATATAAATAAAACTTTGAATGAAATATACGATCTTGCTACATGGGAAAACTTTGCATCCCCCAAATTAAATTTCTGCGTACGCCCTTGGCTGTCGGCAAACATTTTTCCAGCAGAAACCAACATCTTCACCTCAAAATGAAATGTAACTTTGCTCATAATTTTCCCTACTTTGCAATTTTTATACCCGACCGTACTTGTACACAAGGGTATTATAACTTTGTTCGCATAACGGTTGTTTTTACAGTAAAAAATAATCGAGATAGATATAGACATATATATACTAGAATGATCAGAATGAAAAGAGGAATCGATTTAGCCCTGACTGTCTGTCCGTCCGTCTGTCTGTGGTTACAATAACTTGAGTAAAAATTGAGATATCTCAATTTGGCACATAGATTGCTCTTTGGACAGGGTAGAATGGTATTGAAAATGGTCAAGATCGGTCAATAACCACGACCACCTCCCAAATAACAGAAGTTTTTGAAAAATGCAAAAACTCCGTTTTTTCGGTATCTATTACAGCAAATTGAGTGAAATTTGTTATTTGGAGCGATTTTGAACCAAGAAATTAGGTATTTATGAAAGTTTGAAAAATAGGCGTTGCCGCGCCCACTTAGGAGAAAATTTCTGTATCTCAATAACGGTGTAAGGTATCGTCACAAAATTTTTTGAACAAAATTTCCTTAATATCGCTGTTATCATCGTTAAAAATTTTTGAAATCGGACCATAACCACGACCAACTTCCATATAACGGAAATATCCATTGGAACATATTAATTAAAATTTGATATTTAGAGATATAGTTAATTAAGAAACTTGATTTTTATGAAATTTTGAAGACGCCTAAAACCCTTCACATACAACTCTGTAAAAGCATTGCTTTTGGTACTACTGCAATTGAAATGTTACTTAAGAAAACCGCTGAAGCATTAAAATCCAACAGACTTTACATTTTTATTAAGTTGTGCTAATTTCTGGATAATCGGATACAGGGGATATGCATTGAACTGATTTTATTTGACATTTCAAAAGTTATGCGAAAGTTGTGCGAAGTATGCATAACACAGGTCTGCAACAACTGATTTCTATGTATTTAGGTGTTCTGAAAAGTAAAAAAATACTCCAAAAATTCCGGAACGTAAGGTTATTTTACAAAACGCAAAATTTATTATAAAAAGTTTTTTTTTGGCTAACTGGTAGGCATTTATAATAGGTATACATTTATTTTGATTCCTGTGTTTAAACTCACTTTCTCACTCGGGAACTTACTTTTGCCGGGAGTATCTTCCTCCTGGTTTAGATATCGTGATAAGCAGTTTACTTCCTACTTTGCCCAAGAGGAAGAGTTGGTTTATTGTACCACTATTGAAGGTTTGGTGGATACATTTAAGATCTCATACGACCCAGCAAAGTGGCGTATTTTTATAGATTCTCAAAAAGAAGCCTCAAAGCAGTTCTGCTTCACAACGGCAGTTTATATACTCATTCCTGTCGGTCATTCCGTACACCACAAGGAAACCTACAAGAACTTGGAATTGATTCTTTGCGAATTAAAATATAAAGACCACGGTTGGCTAGTGTGCGGTCAAAATCTTGGGCATGGCGCTCAGACAACAATCTGGGTTTACCGAATTCCCTTGCTTTTTGTGTCCATGGAATAGTAGAGACCGAACAAATCACTGGACCAAAAGGTGTTGGCCTCCGAGGGAGCTTAAATTTGCCGAAAAGAATGTCCTGCATGAAACTTTGGTGCCTCCTCATAAAGTTTTTCTACCACCGCTTCACATAAACCTGCGATTGATGAAGCAATTTGTAAAGTCACTTCCGGGAAATGAAAATTGCTTCAAATACTTAATATCAAAGTTTCCAGGCCTCTCTGAGGCAAAGTTGAAGGAAGGTGTTTTCGTTGGGCCAGATATTAGACGGCTTATGGATGATCCACTATTCATCACAACCATGACGAATCCTCAAAGAGAAGGGTGGATTGCCTTTAAAGCGGACATAAAGAAATTTTTAGGCAATAACAAAGATCCTAACTTCAAACAAAACGTCAAAAGAATGTTAAAAACATTTCAAGCTTTAGGTTGCTTGATGAGTTTAAAAGTACACTTTCCTCATTCCCACCTCGACTACTTTCCACAAAATTAAGGAGACGTAAGTGTAGAGCAAGGTGAACGATTTCACCAAGATATTAAGGAGATGGAAAAAATATACCAGGGAAGATGGAGCGTTTCAATGATGGCAGACTACTGTTGGACGCTTCAAAGGGACATTCGCGATGCTTCCCACAAGCGTAAATGTACCAAAAGGAGTCTCACTGAGAAAAAGAAATGTGTTTAGTGCTTACTAATTAATGTATTTTACATAAATAAATTAGTTTTGTTACGCAATTATAAATTAAAAATTTATTTTTAATCTTTTATATTTTATTTTAAGATGATAACTTTTTCAACATAGACACCTACATTGTCGGAAAACGTGACGATCTATGGCAAAATTAAAGTTTTTTGCGGATTCAGCACACCCAAGAACATAAGAATTACACAAAAAAACCGAAACAGCTCTCAATTATTTTTTTTTTTGCAGATTTGTGTTATAATACCGTTACAGTTTAGAGTGGTATCTGCATTAGTTAAGAAGGTACGGAAATTTACTTACATATTTACTCGTATCGAAAACTATGTACATACAAAATAGTAGGGGAATACGAAACGTTCGGGCATGTTGCAAGTTCCCGTGTGGAAAAACCGACCGATTTATTTATTTACGCTCGAGATATGTATTTACATTAATTACAGACAGTATAGGAATATTGTTTCGTCAAGTCATACATACATGGTGTACATATTGTGATGTATGGAAACGATTAAGTTGAGTGGTTGATTGAACATTGCCTCTTTATTTGTACATCTTCTCTATTAATACTAAAAGTTTATTATATACTTTGCACTTAAATTGTTATTTATTTATTCTTACAAATGTACGGCCAAATGTCCAAATGCCCAAATGCACATTGCATAGGTATACGAGTACGTATGTACATATGTACATAAGTATATTAGCTCGTACTCGATGAATGCTGAGTGCATCAAGAAATACAGAGTGCTAGTTTCACATAAGTCGCGATTTGTTTACACTAAACAACAAATTAGTTCAGCAGCCGAATTCCAGCATTCGCTAACGCTAAAACTCTAAAAATTATTTGAACTTTTGGCGATTTTTGTTAAATGCGATTCTGGCTTTTTCATCGCCAAAAATCTCCAATGAAATTTGTTGTTGTAGTTAGTAGTTGAAGGAAAATGTCAGATTTTGTTTACATTTAAGGCACACAAGTGTATAGTTATTTTGTAAAAATTAAGAATACTTACATAATTTTGCACAATGTTATGATATTAAATAATGTTAATTATGATGTTGATAGCATAAGTTTTTACGATGAGCTTAATTATGTTAACGAAATAACTAGTAATCAACAAGGCAATGCTGCAAGACAACAATTTGTAAACAACTACATACTTTATTTAATTGCCAAATAAGATTAAGATTTCTAACAATTGAGAATAGAAATATCACTGAAGAATTATTAAATTTTTGAATTTGGTTAAAGCCTTGATAAGAATTTGGGGAAATGTTTAGTATAGTGCCGCATAAAAATGGGGTGGTGGGCGGTGAAGGAGGGGGCGTGGCATCCCTCCAATTACACCGTTGGAAAGGGGAAAGAATAAACTTTTTAATAAGGTTCCTCTAGACCGTAGGTGAGGCCCTAGGGACACCTTTAAAAATGGGCAAAAATCCAACTTTTTGCATACAAAATCGACACAAAGTTACCCAGCAAAAATTTTTTGTTAAACTCCAGACAATATGTGGGTTCATGACATATGTTATAAATGATGTATTTATTTATTTGTAAAAAGCGCCGCAGGTGAAAATTTGTAATAAAAAATTGCGCGATTTTTAATTACAAATTTTCAATATATTACGAAATATTTATTTATTTGTGAAAAGCGCCGCAAGCGAACATGGCAAAAAGTTCTTAATTAAAACATAGACCCTTAACATACCCTTTTTCATTGAAAAATCCTTCTTCTAAATGAACTAGAATGGAGTATATAGCTGGAAAAGAAAACTATGTGGCAGACGCACTATCCCGCATAGATTTTACCGATTTAAAACAAATGACAATTGAAGCATGTAAAATGCTTAAAGTAACAATAAGATCAACAACTAGACAAACAAACAGCAACAATATTACTAAAGAAAAAAATAAATGTCACAATGAGAACCCTAAAATATATGAAGCGCTTAATAAATATGAAGTAAAGAGACATGTGGAGCTCGTTTTCAATCCTTCGAAATCAAATTTCAAAAAAGGAAAGAAAATTTGTAGTGAAATTGATACAAGCAACCTAATTGTTCAGGCAATTGGAAAAATATGAAAAATTACATTAGAAAATATATAAAAAAATGCACCTATTGTAACCAAAACAAAGTAAACAAACACCTGAAGGAACCAATGATTATAACGGACCCATCTCCAAAAGCTTTTAATATACATAGTACATACATACAAATAGATAGAATTGGACTATTTTAAAAATCTATAAATGGAAATGAATACGCGGTTACCATTATTTGTAATTTAACAAAATATTTAATTGCAATATCAATACAAAGCAAACATGCCAAAACTGTAGCAAAAGCTATATTTAACAATTTCATTTTAATTGATGAAAGAATGAAAACAATAATAACAGACATGGGAACTAAATACAAAACGAAGTTTTCAAAGAGTTATGCCAACTTCTTAAAATTGAGCATACAACTTCCACACCATACCATCACCAAACGTTAGGAACTGTCGAGCGAAGTCATAGAACATTTAATGATTTTTCATATTGTTATAACACAACACCTTCAACCATACATGGTTACTGTCCAGTTGAACTAGTTGGTAAAGTATCTCCAACACTCGAATTTTTACAACATGACACATTTAATCCTATATATAATTATGAAATAAATCAAGTATGGACTGCAAATAGTGCAACAAAGAGCACAAAAACTAGTGCAAGAAGCTAAAGAAAAACAGAAAATTAAATATGATAAATATACCCAATATAAAGAAATAAACATAGGAGATTTAGTATTAGTCAAAAATGAATCAGGTCATAAATTAGATAGTAAGTACAAAGGGCCCTATAAGGTAGAAAATATTGATAAGAAAATTAACTATACGCTAACTAATGAAAGTAAAAAAATAATTATACATAAGAATAAATTAAAATTGTTTGAATAAGAAAGAAAATAAAACAGTAAAAAAACCAAATCATATTTCCAATAGCTAAGAAATATTATTGCACGTAGTCATGTAATAAAATCCCCATAAGAGTGTTTAAGTAATTATGTCATAACAATTCATTGTAAAAGAATACTCATACATCGTCCCGTTATCTTTTTTTTTCGGCTTGACAGCAGTGTGACGTCAGAGCATACGAAAATATCAAGTCAAAAGAGTCAAAACGAAAAGAATTTCAAATTCGCGCGCAAAACTTTAAATTAAGTGAGTTTAAATAATATAAAATGATTTAAACAATGAAGTGGGCAGTGGCTAATTGCAATAATGATAAAGTTAAATCGCCTAACATGCATTATTTTGCATTTCCAACGGACAAAGGGTATGCTACATTTTATAGGAAACATTTTATGGGGATACTTGGAACATTTTGTTGCTTTTGTAACACATGGCTACATAAATGGATACTGAAGTTACAGCCTTTGGTCAGAAATAAATAGGCACTTTCACTGACTGCAATAATAATAATAATCCCAACGGTTTTATCCCTCCATATCCCTCCATACCCAGTGGCTAATTGCAATAATGATAAAGTTAAATCGCCTAACATGCATTATTTTGCATTTCCAACGGACAAAGGGTATGCTACATTTTATAGGAAACGTTAACACATAAAGGCTAACGGAATTTAACTGGGGATACTTGGAACATTTTGTTGCTTTTGTAACACATGGCTACATAAATGGATACTGAAGTTACAGCCTTTGGTCAGAAATAAATAGGCACTTTCACTGACTGCAATAATAATAATAATCCCAACGGTTTTATCTCACCATACCCGCCCGACCGACGCGAGGGGCGCATCCGCATGACGCACGGATATATAAAAAAAAAAAATAGGAAGATTAATGAGTTTTAAACGACTTATATATGGCGGCAGGTTGTACTGAGAATCCCAACGAAAATTCCTTAAAGCAAAAAGCAGAAATTGTTTTTGAATTGACTCTATTCTGTCGGAATGAACTTGATAGCGCGGGTTCCAAACAACAGATCCATATTCCAGTATGGGCCTCACTAACGTTGCGAACAGAGCCTTCGTGATGTAAGGGTCATTGAATTCTTTTGACCACCGTTTTACAAATGCAAAAACACCCTTGGCTTTGTTAACTGTAACATTTATGTGAAGATTAAAATTAAATTTCGGGTCCATTGTAATTCCAAGATCAACAAAGTTAAACATTTGTTCGAGGTTATGGTTACATATTTCATAAGAAGCTGGTTGAACTGCTCTGCGAGAAAAGCACATTACTTTACATTTTTTAAGGTTTGGTGGCATGTAATTTATTTCACACCAGTTAGTCATGCTATTTAAATCCGCTTGTAGTAAGGACCTTTCCTCAACAGAATGATACGATCTAAAAAGCTTTACATCATCAGCATACAATAAAATTTTTGAATAATTTATTACAGAAGGTAAGTCATTTATAAAAAGTAAAAACAGAATCGGACCAAGGTGACTTCCTTGCGGGACCCCTGAAGAAACATGAATAATGTTTGAGGAACTATTTTTAAAAAGAACTCGTTGTGTTCTGTCAATGAGGTAAGAAGACATCCAACGAAGGAGATTAGGTTGAAAACCAAGGAGATCGAGTTTATGGATCAGTAAAGAGTGACTTACTCTGTCGAATGCTTTACTAAAATCAGTGTATATAACATCAGTGTGCATAAATTCTCTGAATCCATTTGAAACATGAGTTGTGAACTCAAGCAAGTTTGTAACGGTAAATTTACCCTTAGAGAACCCGTGTTGTGTGCTAGAAATTGTAGAGGATATGGAATACGTTAAATGGTCAACAACAATAGCTTCGAATAATTTAGGAATAGCGGAAAGCTTAGCTATACCGCGGTAATTTTCTATAGAGGACTTCCTTTCTTTTTCTATAGATACTTCCTTGGAAGATATCTGCGAAATAATAGCAGAGGTGAGGGAACAGAGTTTATAAGGATAAGGTTTGCTCAGAGGCGAGTTAATGGAGTAATTTGACCTGAAGAATTGGGCAAAAATGTTGGAAATTGATTGGGAGTCACAAGAAACGGTATTTTGATATTTCATAGCAGACGGAAAACTAGTCACTCTGCGCCTAGAGTTAACGAAGTCATAAAATGATTCAGGGTTTTTTATTAGATTCCTTTTAACTTTGCACAAATAAGATCTGTAGCATTTTTTATTTAATTCAAAATAAGCGTGTCGGATAACTGAGTATTTAATATAGTTAGTGTGCAAACCAGTTACAATTTAAACGATCGCGACTTTTTATTTTTAAAATTTTTTAGTTCTTTAGTAAACCAAGGTTGTGATTGCTCCTTTTGTACGCAAACCCGTTTTGGTACAAACTTTTGAAATAAGCTAAATATAGTGTTATTAAAATGCTGGACGCAACGTTCAACATCATCTTTATACGTGGCCATGATAATTTTGATAATTCTCGATCTAATTTCTTGAAATTGGCTTTCGCGAAAATAAAACGAGCGTTTGAGCTACTTGATTTATCAACATTATTTCCAAAATCACCAATAACTTCGTAATTTACCTCAATCGCAGGATGATAAGAGTCCTCTGGAATAACCAAGGGTTCGCACATCTTCATAGATGACTTAGATACGTCATCAACAAAAACAAGATCCAGAATGGTGCCAAAATTGTTTGGAGTTAAATTGATCTGATTTAGACAGAGCTCAGCCATATCTTCTAAAAACACATTGTATCTATCCTTTGATGATATTGGAACGATAAAGTCGTCTATAAGAGTCCATGATATACCTGGCATATTGAAGTCACCAAGTAAATGCCATCGGAATTTTTATTAAAACAATATTTAATACGAAATTTAAGGTAGCAAAATGCATGCTGAGTAATGCACCGAAAAAATTATGATCCACTAAGGGCCAGTTTTTCAGTGCAAGTTCAACTCTGTTTGTCGTTTAAACTAAGTTTAAACTCAGTAGGCAGTTTTTCAGTCAACTTTAAACGGAGCTTATCAGCTGATTGCTGACTACTTCGTTTTGGTTGCAACAAATTAAATTGAGCGCAAGGAAACTAAGTTTAAATTTAAACTGAGTTTAATATTTATTTCATACATACAACACTTTAAAAACGGGCACTGCACCCGTTTTCCAGCATTCGCTAAAAACCGCTAAATGAATTTTAGCAAGTTTTAGCTATTTTCGCGATTCTGGCATAAAAAAGCATCCCAGAAAATTTCCAAATTTCTCCATTAGCCAAATTTTTGACAGATTTTAGCGATGAACAAAATGAACCGTATAAAACGAGTGACCCCTCTTTGACAGCTCGTACAGCTATGCCGATTCCAGCGTATTTTCCATCGCTCAAAATCTCAATTTTTCGCTTAAAGAAATGTTCAATTAGCGACGAGAAAAAGTTGATGCTAAAACAAGTAAAGAAGTGGCTAAGTTCGATCGATCTTTATATACCCGGCGCATGCTTTCAGCTAAATTAACTAGGTACAATCTAACATGGGTGCCAAGTTTAGACGAAATCGATAAAGTAGTTCCAGACATATACATATGATCTCATATAGTCGGATTTCTGGCTGCAATACAACACCACATACTAAACTCAAGATATTTCCCTTCAACATTTATTGAAATGTCCGATTTTTAGTATTTTCGAAAATTACCGTTATGGCAGGTGGGCGTGGTTATGGTTATGGTCGGGTGGGTGCCACGCCCCTTGTAGAAAATTTTGATACAGTCGGATTTCCTGCTCAAATACAACAATACATTCCAAATTTGAGCAAATAAGCTT